>CM053030.1:307686370-307705286 GCA_028564925.1 Lithobates sylvaticus | reverse complement strand
GTGAGACCTCAACCAGGCGCATCTCCCCCATACAAGGAAATGTTCACCCCATTGATGTGTCACCTGACACCCTCTAGTCCGGCCGACAGACACCTTATTATGCATAAGTGCCCGCCTCCTGGGTACCTGCACCACATAAATTTCGTTACGTCAATACATGTCATACATTACACAACTTTCTTATTTCAACTCCTCCCTCCAACAAAAACATATATATATTTTACATTTTCATGTTCTGATGGATTGGATGTGTTATGTTCCTTCCCCCAACCTCCAACCCATTGTACGTATATTAATAACACGTTTGCATTCATCAGGAGAGAGTCCAGCAAAAAAAAAAAATGTTTCAAGTCTTATTGATAGGCACAGTCTTTCAGATTCAGCACCAGATCGTCCATAGGAAAAGAAAAGTGTTAAAGTGAATCTTTTTGTTTGTCCCGTCTCTCCTGATATTTAGTGGAATAAATTTGGGGCGTGGTATGGCACAGACAAACTGCCAACCAGATGATCATCTGTCATCCATTTTTCCAGAACCTTTCCAATCTCGCTCCACCAGGATTCTGGAATTGAAAAACAAGAGCAGAATCAAAATTCTTATCCATAATATCTGCTTGCTTATTATATTTACTCCTATTTCCTATTTACTTAGTATTCCTGGCTTCTGCAACTTGATCAAACTATCAAAACAACCATGACCTCTTTAGGCAGAAACCACTCTAAAATGGATCCCCACGGTATGGTCAAAACTTTAAAAAAAACGAACGTCACTGTTGTTTCTCAAAAATTCTCAATTCAAAAACGCAAAAAGAAAAACAACCAATGCATTTATCTTTATCTTACGATCTATGCACTAACTTTATCTTACGATCTATGCACTAATTCCCCTTTCAGGTGTATAAAGCCTAAACCTTTTGGAGCTTTTTACACCTGAACAAAACAATAATAAAATAGCTGACTAAGCCAATACCCAAAAACAAAAAAAAAATATGTTTGTTTTTTTTCCAAAAAAAAAACAAAAATTTAAAAAAGAATAAACATTAAAAGTCTGGCCATTATCACCCAAGAACAACATGACAAGACAACCACCATACAACAATGACAAACACTCAACTTTTAATTAAAGACATCCATGGATTTTCTCCTGAGAAGAGTACATGTTTCTTTTTTTTATCTGAAAGACAATAAGTTAATGGGAAAAACAACACAAACAAAACATTTGTAACTTCATCACAACATTTGCTACCTCATTTGTAACTCTTTAGTTTTGTCAGATTATTGTTTAAATATTTTCATTGTTTGCAAATCACTCATACCATTATCACGACTGTCCACAAGACGCTGCAATTCTTTCCTCCGCCCCTCTGCATCTGCTAAATTATCCTTAACCTGTGCCGATAACTGGCCTATCAAAGGTCCTGGTAGCCATGCTTTTAGAAGAGAGCATGCATCGTCATTATTCAACTGGAATTTATGGATTAGAGCCTCAAACTTATTGGACAGAGTCACTGGCGACTCCAGGGCATTAAATTCCCCCAGAATCTGGCATAACGTGAGTCTCTCTTGGATTGTAATCAAACTGTCATTCTGCTTTGACGCTATAGGCGCAATAGTAGACTGTGTTTCCTCACGGCTCTTTTCCTCACTGACTGTGCAGATATCGGCCAATTGGCATGTTGCTTTGTGCTCATTGAGCGATATTATACACTGTTCTTTAATAAGAAGTTGGGAGTGTGCGTTTGCTACTTTCCTTTCTAAAGACATAACCAATTCTTCCATCTCTGATAACTTTATTCGCAATGACTCTACAAGTTTACTCTTCATGACGCAGTCCATGCTGCACCTCTGAAGCTGTTCTCGTAGGTCACTATTTTTTTCTGACAAATCGGCGGCTTTTGCCCGCAATTTGTCAATCTCACTACTGGAGGCTGTTACAAGCCTTAGAAGTTTCCCACTGATTTCCTCTATATCTTCACCGAGATGTCTCTTTTCTGCTTCCCACTTCTCCCCAGTTTGCTCAGATATAACTTTAATTCTGAGCAACACTGCAATCTCATTAGCCAATTTTTCCTTTTTTTTTTCGCTTTCTTTTTTTAGCTGTTTACCCAGTAATCTGCTATTCTGTTGCTGACACTGAGACACTAGTACATTACACTGGCTTTTAAGAGGTTCATCTGCACATGAATGATAACTGGCAGAGGCGTACTTCTTAACATATGTATACACAAGTTCCATTCTCACAAGCACACAATCCACACTTCTATTTGTACTAACGTTCCAACACTGCACTGAGTACTAAACCAACCCCAATTATCATTAGCTCTTACAACTCACGGGAAAAAAATAAAAAAAAATAAAAAAAAATAATTGCTCACATAGCATTCAAGATTCTTCCTTCATTATCACTTTTACTTGATATCATTCTAAACAATACAACTTTTGCCTATCCATTGAAAAGACTAACCACACTTATTGTGGCATTATCAGCTGATGTTTGTTAATGAAACTTTCAAAGACTTCCATTGATATGCTAATTAGCCTACCCACATTGAAGTTGCTCAACCAGTTGCTTACCCAATGCAACACAGATAATAAACCAACAACAAAAAAAACTGATGCAAAACACACACACAGAGGCACAGTTAAAGCTATTTAAACTACTTTTCACCTGTAGTCCCACAACCAACTACAAAAAAAAAAAAAAACAGATGCACATCCGTTTAAACACAAATTTGTTACTTGTAGTTTTACAACAAGACACAAGGCACATTCCAAGACACAAGGCAGACTCTTAATCAATGCCTTCCTGCTAGGGTAAAATTCCTGTTAGGCCTTCCTGCCACATGGGTAAAAATGCAAAAAAAATAAATAAAAAAATAAAAACGTAAAAAACTTGAAAATAACAATCTATTTCTCCCACTTTTCGTCAAAGATGTATGGTAATTCCTGTCAATCTTTAACCAAGGGTGATCAGCCCTCTTGACCAGCTACAAGTATTCTAACACTTTGCATTAGCAATACAACATTTAACATATATATACATATATCAGCCACAGCTCTCACCAGGTTCTACGCGTCCGTTTCACCGATGAGATCTTTCACAGAATTTTCATGACCATCCAAGCGTGGTTTCAGAATTCGCGAGCCAGCGCCAATCTTGTCCACACTAGAGACGATTTTCTATTCTGGATGTCTGAGGATTAGGGACTCAAAACAACAAATGCCTTAGGGTTTGTGAATCCTGTGCAGAAAAACAATATTCTACACGTCTAAATCTATGGGGTGCCAAATGAAGTACACGATATAATAATTATATCTATGTATTAATTTGTCTAGTCCCTATAATGTTATTAGTCTGTTAAACCTATGAGCGCATGCTACTGTTAATATCACAATAATACGAGGTTAGCTATGAAGCCAAACACACGGCTAGGAATAATCAAATATTATTTATTTCCCAATAATCAGGAACGCTAACATAAAGTATTAAAAGACATTACCATATCACAAAGCTTACAATCAAATCATATAATATAGGAAAGGGTTAATTAAAGAGAGTAGGAACCTTCAGCCCTGCTTACTGTCAGCTGAGCTGAAGATGTGAGAGGAGTTGTGTGTTTGGAGAGAGAGAGACACAGAAGCATTCAGTGTAAGGATACATTTGCTGGGGTAAGTAAAACCATTATATAAAAACTGTATCTCAGACTAGAGCCCTGTACTTTCTCTATATATCAGCCTGTTGGTTAAAGAGACTGAACCTTTCCTATCTCTGCACCTGTGTGACAAGACAAGCCTGTCTTTTTCTTCTGTTTGTTTTGCTGAATAAAGCCGCTTTTATTTTACTGAACCGGCCTTTCACCCCTCTGATCCCCTACAATACATACATGTATTTACATACACATATGCATACCCACACATCTACATACAATTTTTTTTTTAAACGTGTATATACATATACACACACCCATATCACATATACATACATACATACATACCTATACACACATGCAACACCTGCAGAGGACAGCAGGGAATGGGAAAGGTAATGAAGGACACAAGGGAGACACAAGGGGCTAAGAGAGAGATAAAGCATAGCTGGCCCCCCATATTCCATAAGTGCTACAGTTATCAATTTTAAAAGCAGATTTCGTTCCTAAAGAGGAAACACTGCAGGGGCCCCAATAAGACCCACAGAAGGGGTTCCCAGGCTTTTTAGCGCATGTTAGCAGCCCGAGCGCTGGGACTTCGCACTGGGAGAGGCTTGAACCCAGCCGGATGCTGCACAGAGGCAGAGGGGGGGACATAGTACTGCTTACTCTTCACTGATGCGTTGAGGTATGAGGAAAAAAAGAAGAATGGGGTGGGGCCTAACTAGGCCTTATATTTATGCTATTCACTGGTCCTGAGGGAGTGGTCAAGTGGCGGAGCTCTATCACTAGTATGCTGCCATGTTGGCGTCAGGAAATACATTTAGCTGCTTCTCCTGAGTACGGAGATACCACATGTGTGGTACTTTTTGGGAGCCTAGCCACGTACGGGGCCCCGAAAACCAATCACCGCCTTCAGGATTTCTAAGGGCGCAAATTTTTGATTTCAGTCCTCACTACCTATCACATGGTGAGCATTTTACAGCTCTCATTTGTTTTTGAAAATTAAGAAAGTAAAGAAAAAAACTATTTTTTTTATTTTTTCAATTTTTAAAACTTTGTGACAAAAAGCGAGATCTGCAAAATACTCACCATACCTCTCAGCAAATAGCTTGGGGTGTCTACTTTCCAAAATGGGGTCATTTGGGGGGGGGGGGGGGTTGGGGTTTGTGCCATCTGGGCATTCTATGGCCTCCGAAACTGTGATTGGCAGTGAGGAGTGAAATAAAAAAATTACACCCTTAGAAAGCCTGAAGGCGGTGCTTGGTTTTTTGGGGTCCCGTATGCAGCTAGGCTCCCAAAAAGTCTCACACATGTGGTGTCCCCATACTCAGGATTAGGGATGAGCTTCGAGTTTGAGTCGAACTCACGTTCCACTCGAACATTGCCCGTTCACCGAACAGCAAACAATTTGGGGTGTTCGCGGCAAATTCAAAAAGCACCCTGTAAAAGTCTATGGGAGAAATCTAAAGTGCTAATTTTAAAAGCCTATATGCAAGTTATTGTCATAAAAAGTGTTTGGGGACCTTGGTCCTGCCCCAGGGGACATGTATCAATGCAAAAAAAGTTTTAAAAACAGAAGTTTTTCAGGAACAGTGATTTTAATAATGCTTAAAGTGAAACAATAAAAGTGTAATATTCCTTTAAATTTCGTACCTGGGGGGTGTGTATAGTATGCATGTAAAGGGGCGCATGTTTCCCGTGCTTAGAACTGTCCCTGCACAAAGTGTCATTTTTGCAGGAAAAAAAGCTATTTAAAATCACTCGCGGCTATAATGAATTGTCGGCTCCCGTGGGGCCCTTCAGGTCTTAAGCACCCTGAATTTAAAAGTCGCTGTGTTTCACTACATTGATGACATCATGATCTCTGGAACATACCCTCTTGGGCATGGATTTCACCAGAGCTTCACAGGTTGCCACAGGAGTCCTCTTCCACTCCTCCATGATGACATTACAGAGCTGGTGGATGTTAGAGACCTTGTGCCCCTCCCCCTTCCATTTGAGGATGCCCCACAGATGCCCCACACATTGCCGGTGAACAGGCAATGTTCGCCTGTTCACCGATATTAAGGGGAACCCTGGGTCAAAAAAAAAATGATGTGGGGTTCCCCCTAAATATCCATACCAGACCCTTATCCAAGCACGCAACCTGGCAAGCCACAGGAAAAGAGGGGGGGGGGGCGAGAGAGCCAGCGATGGGTGGTCTCTTCTCCGGGGTCCAGCGATGGCTAATCTCTTCCGACGTCCAGCGCAGCGCGTCCTGTCTCCATGGAGACACTGAGGGAATCCGTCAACCTGACCCCGCCCCCCTCTGACGCAACGCAAGGGGGAAGCTGGGATTCCCCAGAGACGAACGGGTCACCCCGCCCCCCTCTGATGTAACGGAAACCTGCGTTACATCAGAGGGGAGCGGGGTCACCCGTACATCACTGGCAGAGGAGGACCGGGCCACTCCGTCACCTGACCCCGCCCCCCTCTGACGCAACGCAAGGGGGAAGCTGGGATTCCCCAGTGACCTACGGGTGACCCCGCCCCCCTCTGATGTAACGGAAACCTGCGTTACATCAGAGGGGAGCAGGGCCACCGGTACGTCACTGGGAAAACCCAGGCTTCCCCAGTGATGAAAGGGTGACCCCGCCCCCTCTGATGTAACGCAGGTTTCCGTTACATCAGAGGGGGGGCGGGGTCACCCGTACGTCACTGGGGAAGCCCAGCTTTTCCCTTGCGTTGCGTCAGAGGGGGGCGGGGTCAGGTGACGGAGTTGCCCGGTCCTCCTCTGCTAAGACGGATTCCCTCAGTGTCTCCATGGAGACAGGACGTGCTCCGTTGGACGTCGGAAGAGATCAGCCATCGCTGGACCCCGGAGAAGAGACCACCCATCGCTGGATAGCAAGAGTGGATTACCACCGCTGGAATTTTTTTTTATTTTTAATAAAGGACTTTTCCCAATGGTGTCAGTGCGTTTTCTAACTATTTTTTACACTTCCTTTATGAAATGGTAGGAGTACTTTTGTACCTTGTTAAAGGAGGCTTCCAGATTCTGATAAGCCCCTCGCCCGCAGACCCCCACAACCACCGGCCAGGGTTGTGAGGAAGAGATCCTTCTCCTCAATCAACATGGGGACATGGTGCTTTGAGGGGTCACAGACCCCCAAAGCATCCTCCCAATGTTGAGGGCATGTGGCCTGGTATGGTTCAGGAGGGGGGGGGGGCGCTCTCTCGTCCCCCTCTTTTCCTGCGGCCTGCCAGGTTGCGTGCTCGGATAAGGGTCTGGTATGGATTTTGAGGGTCTGGGGTTCCCCTTAATATATACCAGACCTGAAGGGCCTGGTAATTGAATTGGGGGGAACCCCACGCTTTTTTTTTTTTCAATGATTTTCAATGACTGTTCTCTGTATTACGGGAGTCGGCAATTCATTATAGCCGCGAGGGATTTTAAATAATTTATTTTCCTGCAAAAATGACACTTTGTGCAGGGACAGTTCTATGCACAGGAAACATGCGCCCCTTTACATACATACTATACACACCCCTCAGGTACGAAATTTAAAGGAATATTACACTTTTATTGTTTCACTTTAAGCATTATTAAAATCACTTCTTCTGAAAAAACGTCAGTTTTTAAAACTTTTTTTTGCATTGATACATGTCCCCTGGGGCAGGACCCAGGTCCCCAAACACTTTTTATGATAATAACTATTAGCATATTAGCCTTTAAAATTAGCACTTTTGATTTTGAACGTTTGAGTCCCATTCGACTTTAATAGGCTTCTAAAGTTCACACGAACTTTAGGTCTGTTTGCAGGTTCTGCCGTGAACCGAAAAGGGGGGTGTTCGGCTCATCCCTACTCAGGATAAGCAACAGAATGTATTTTGGGGTGTAATTCCACACATGTTTGAGCAATATATCATTTAGTGACAACTTTTTGTAAAAAATTTAATTTTTTGTCATTATTCAATCACTTGGGACAAAAAAAAAAAAAATATTCAATGGGCTCAACATGCCACTCAGCAAATAGCTTGGGGTGTCTACTTTCCAAAATGGGGTCATTTGGGGGGGGGGGGGGTTTGAACTGTCCTGGCATTTTATGCACAACATTTAGAAGCTTATGTCACACATCACCCACTCTTCTAACCACTTGAAGGCCCCTTTCACACTGGGGCGGTTTTCAGGCGGTACGGCGCTAAAAATAGCGCCTGTATACCGCCTGAAAAAACCGGCCCCATTCACTCCATGTGAAAGCCGGCGGGCTTTCACACTGGAGCGGTGCGCTAGCAGGACCGCAACAAAAGTCCTGCTAGCAGCATCTTTGAGCGGTGAAGGAGCGGTGTATTTACCGCTCCTATACCGCTCCTTCCCATTGGAATCAATGGGAAACCGCGGGGATACCGCCCGCAAACCGCCGCTGCAGCGGCGCTTTGCGGAGGTTTTTAACCCTTTTGCGGCCGCTAGCGGGGGGTAAAACCACCCCGCTAGCGGCCGCATACCGCGGGTAAAACGATGGTAAAGCAGCGCTAAATATAGCGCTGCTTTACCGTCGCCGCCCCGCACCGCCCCAGTGTGAAGCCAGCCGAAGACAGAGTCCTTTCTGACACTTTTTTTTACATGAAAACATATTTTTATTTTGCAAGAAAATGACGTTGAACCCCCAAACACTATTTTTTTAAAGCAAAGGCCCTACAGATTAAAATGGTGGGTTTGCATTTTTTTTTTGAACTGTCCTGGCATTTTATGCACAACATTTAGAAGCTTATGTCACACATCACCCACTCTTCTAACCACTTGAAGACAGAGTCCTTTCTGACACTTTTTTTACATGAAAACATATTTTTATTTTGCAAGAAAATGAAGTTGAACCCCCAAACACTATTTTTTTAAAGCAAAGGCCCTACAGATTAAAATGGTGGGTGTTGCATTTTTTTTCCACACAGTATTTGCGCAGCGATTTTTCAAACGCATTTTTTGGGGAAATATACTTTTTTTTATTTTAATGCACTAAAACACACTATATTGCCCAATTTTTTAATGAAATAAAAAAGATGATCTTAGGCCGAGTTCATGGATACCAAACACGACATGCTTTAAAATTGCGCACAAACGCGCAGTGGCGACAAACTACATACATTTTTAAAAGCCTTTAAAAGCCTTTACAGGTTACCACATTAGATTTAAGGAGGAGTTCCACTACTAAAATGACTGCCCTCGATCTGACCTTCGCGGTGATACCTCACATGCATGGTGCAATTGCTGTTTATATATGACGCCAGACCGACGCTTGCGTTCGCCTTTGCGCAAGAGCATGAGGGGGCAGGGGTGCTTTTTTTTTTTTTTTTTTTTTTTGCTTTTTTAATTTATTTTTAAACTGTTCCTTCCATTTTTTTTTTTATCATTTTTATTGTTATCTCAGGGAATGTAAATATCCCCTATGATAGCAATAGGTAGTGACAGGTACTCTTTTTTTGAAAAAAATTGGGGTGTATTAGACCCTAGATCTTTCCTCTGCCCTCAAAGCATCTGACCACACCAAGATCAGTGTGATAAAATGCTTTCCAAATAGCGCTGTTTTTATCCGGGAGGGGGGGCATTCTCTCCCACTGCTTGAAAAAACAGTCTAGAGGCTAATTAGCCGCTAGGATTGCTTTTACATGAAAGCCGATCACTGGCTGAAAAGAATGATACCAAGATGAAACCTGCAGGCATCATTCTGGTATAACCATTCAAAGTCCAGCAACATACCAGTACGTTGCTGGTCCTTGTTGGACATATATTGTAATCTTTTTTCTTCATGCAGCCTGTTGGCTGAACGAAAAAAATAGATTGATCGGTGGGTATGCCCACCATTAGAATACCTCCCTTCATCCACCCACTTCTAATGATGGGCATACATGCACCATATATATATGTCGAAGCATGGGGGCATCCTCTCGCAAAAAAGTTATGCCACGTACACACGGTCGGACTTTTCCATTGGCAAGCCTCCGTCGGAATTTCGACCGTATTTACTTGGCATTAGGAGCAAATCGCTCCTCTACCCCTGCTGCCCCAATGCTTCGACATATATGCTCTTTTTTTAAACTGTGGTGGTGAAATCACCTCCTACAGCACTGGAGTCACGGCTTTATGTATCGTGGGAGCAAACGCTGGTGCTGTTAAGATAAATAAATCCGCGCTGCAGATGAATGGCGCACCTGAAAACAAAAAAAACGGTTAACAATAAAACACAGTAAACAGTAAAGTATGAAAAAAATTACATACCTGAAAAGCAAGCATGATAAAACATAATAAAACATTGCAGAATAGAATACAGTAAAAAAGAGCAACAATAGAGAGAGAACAATAAAACGACAACAATTTTTATTTTTTTTTTAATATGTTTTTTTTGTTTGTACGTTTTTTTTATTTTTTTTTTACACTTTTTTTTTGTAACTGTAATTTTAACAACTGTAACGGTTCGGGTCTCTCAAAATGCGATGGCATCTTGGGAGACCCTGTGTAAGTGTATCCTAGTTTGTGAAATGCTGTACCCTACGCTAAAACTTCAAAACATTCACCAATGCAAAGACCAGGATTGTCACGACAGCGTGGACAATAATAACGGGTGTCACGCCTAGATCCGCGCTTGGTATAGACACGACATCTTCTTTGGGGGGCTCGTTGAGTAGGGGTACTCGGGAGGGCATAAGGAAAATGCCTCTCATGCAGCCGGCTTACTGCATTTGGTTGGGAATGGTGAGGTGCAGAACCGACTGGATACAGGAGGTCTGTGGCAATCTCTTCCTGGAATGTAAGGAATGTAAGGAAGGATAAAGTCCCGCCTGAAGCTCTGTATAGCACATGAGCGTTCAGCAAAGCCAATTGAAATAAATAAACAGAGACTTTTTTGTACCAGCGTCTGGCCTTACGGGCAACTAGACAGCGGCAACAACTGGTCGTTGAGGTCCACCCCTCCCATATTTTGATTATATACTCCACAACACCAGCCGCCGTACAAATTTGGACTGTCGTGTCTGCATGAAGGGAGGTAAGAACGAAAACATTCTTATTATCCCTCCACTTCATCGCAAGCAATTTATTACACTGCAAGCAGGCTCTCTCCCCCAGCCTAAGATGGGAATCTACAAGCCGCAGGGGAAAGCCCTGGTGATTAGGTTGCACGGTGCCACATGCTTCAATCTGCGGATCAAACAAATGACTAAACAGTGGCACGCTCGTGTAATAATTGTCCACGTACAAGTGGTACCCCTTTTCGAATAAGGGTGACACCAAGTTCCACACTATCTTGCCAGCGCTCCCTATGTAATCTGGGCAGTTCTCCGGCTCTACGTAACTATCTTTTCCCTCATAAACCATAAAGCTCCATACATAGCCTGTTGCCCTGTCACAGAACTTATAGAGCTTGACACCGTATCTGGCACGCTTGCTGGGAAGGTACTGTTTGAAAGACAAGCCGCCAGAAAATGTAATCAGGGACTCATCAACGCAGACAACTTGATTGGGAGTAAACAAGGCTGCAAAACGTTGGTTGAAATATTTTATGAGGGGCCGAATTTTGTAGAGCCGATCGTATTCAGGGTCTCCACGAGGACGACAAAGTTCATTGTCGTTAAAGTGCAAGAACAGCAAGATCTGCTCGTATCGTTTCCTGGACATGGAGGCAGAGAACACGGGCATATGGTTGATTGGGCGGGTGGACCAATAAGTCCGCAACATCGTGAATTTATGTATGCCCATGTTGAGGGGAAGGCCCAGAAAGGTCTTAAATTCGGAAACCGTAATTGGTTTACAATCTTTGGCAAGGGAAGGCAACTGGGGATTAGCGGCGATGTGTTGACCAGCATATAAATTACTTTGGTCCACAATAGATCTATAGCGATCTTCCGTGAAAAACAGCAAATAAAAATCAAGTGGCTTAAAATCAGCTGTTTCCACCTGAATACTGTGTTGGCCAGTGAATGGGGGAAGTACGGGTTCTGCAGAAGTGGTGGGCACCCAATCAGGATTGGCAAATTCTGCAGGAAGGACACTATGGGCACGACGGGCCTGCCTTTGTCTTCTTCTTGGTGGCAGCGGGACACTACTTGTGCTTGCCACCTCGCCAGCTTGAACTGCACTTATGGGACTCGCCACGTCACCAAGTGTTACTGCAGTGCTGAATGTACGTCCAGGGTGTACTAGGCCTTCTGGTGCTTGCCAGTTCACCAGAAGGAATAACGGCACTAGTACTTCTCTGCTCCACATGAGGGACCTGCCGTTCTTGAACCTCAACAACAGCAGAAAAAGGGGGATCGGGTACGCCTGACCTTAGCAGGGACCTCACCTTCGTTATCAGAGCTATGTGTCATGGAGCCGCTGTCGTCTACAGGATCGTATTCTGAGCCTGAATCTGACAGATGAGTGACATCCTCTTCACTTTCTGTCATGCTCAGAAACGTGTAGGCCTCTTCAGTAGTGTAACTTCGATTTGCCATTTTGGGCTCTAAATTTAGTGGTACACTAGTGAGACTCACAGGTAAAAAAACTCCTCGGCTGTCAGCGACTGTATCAAAACGCTACCAAAAAAAAACTGTTAGCGATCGGGGGTCAGGGATCAGGCCTGACTCTGCGAACGCTGCAGTTATATTTGTTTAGTGTTTTGTAAGTGACAGTGATCAATTGATACTTCACTTGGGTGGGCTGGGCTGGGCGGAGGGGGAAAACGCAGGTGCTAGCAGGTATCTGGGCTGATCCCGCTAACAATGCATTTTTTGGAACCCTAAACTGCTGGGGACGCTAGTATAGATCTGATCAGATCAGATATTGATCTGTTGGGATACTATACAACTAAGGGAGGTGTATGCTTTGCGCGTGGGTGTTAGCAGTACTTGCACTAACCTGACGCTGTCTGGGGCAACGCAGTGTCACCCGTAACAGTTATACGGTGATCACTGGTGAAAGGGTTAACTAGGGGCAATCAGGGGGTTAAAACCTTTATTAGGTAACATATGAGGGTACCTGACGCTATATAAAAACCTGACGGGGAACCTAAATAACTAAATAACTAACTGGCTAACCAGCGTCACCAGTGACACTTATGCAGTGATCGCTGGTGAAAGAGTTAACTCTAGGGGCAATCAGGAGGTTAAAACCTTTATTTAGGTTGTATATGGGGGTACCTGACTTATAAATACCTATAAACCTATTTAAACCTGGCGATGAACCTAAAAAAATAACTGGCTACCTAGCGGGACCAGCGACACTAATGCAGCGATCAGAAAAATGATTGCTTAGTGACACTGGCAAAAGGGGGTGAAAGGGTTACCTGGGGGGCAATCAAGGGGTTATTGGGGGTTAGGGGGCTACCTTGGACCTAAAGGGGCCTAAAGCTAACTGCTCTGACACTTTTTACATTCACAAATGACACTAAATGCAGTGATCAGTAAATAAATGACCACTGTGACTGGGGGGGGGGGGGGGGGGGGGGGGCAGGGGGTGATCTGGGTGTGATCGGGGTGACTGGTGGGTGAAAAGTGTGCCTATGCGTACCTGGTGTCAGTGTACTGTTGGTGCACTTACTTGGATGTCTTCACTCCTCCGCGTCACGGTCAGAAAGACCAAAATGAGGAGTGTGACATCACTTCCTCCTACAGTTCACAGGCAGGGTAAGCCTCTCATTCGCCAGGAGCGTTCGCGAGGGGGTGGCCAGAAATCAATGGCCGCCCCCTCATCAAGGATCGCTCCTGAAGCGAAATGGACCGTCTCTGCCAGTGAGGGGGGGGGGGGGGGGGGGGGGTCGTCCGCTGGAAGGCAGGCACGTACAGGTACGTTGATGTGCCTGTCCATGCCATTGTGCCGACGTAAATGTACAGGAGTCCTTTCAAACTTTTCTGCAGCTGTGAGTTCTATAACAGAGGAAGGATCTGGGATGGTAGAGTAGATTAGTGCCCTCCAATCTCCTGTGGAGGCTTTAAAAATACAAATCAAATTATTATTCAGAACAGGCATTTGTTGGTGCCAGATGGGCTGGCCTGAGTATTTAAAAAACCTGATCTACTGGGATTTTCACGCACAATCATCTCTAGGGTTTACAGAGAATGGTCAGAAAAAGAGAAAATACCAGTGAGCGGAGTTGCATGGACAAAAATGCCTCAAGGGGAGAGAACCGATAGGCAGGTAGAAACAAAACGCAACAACCTGTAATTGATCTGAAGGCCAAAGGAGGGTCAAAATACCCCAACAAAAGGGGGCTGGGAAGGGAGAGGGGGGGTTGAGTGGTGGGTGAGGAGGGAGGGAGGGAGAGGGGAGCAGGAAGGGGGGAGTAAAAGAGATTCTCTCAATAAGCATAATCTTCTTTAACCACTTGCCGACCGGCGCACGACGATATACGTCGGCAGAATGGCACGTACAGGCAGGAGGGCGTATATATAAGTCCCTCCTTACTGCCTGTCCGTGCCATATGGAGCGCGCCGGGAGCGGCGCGCTCCCGCGCCGGTCGGGACCCCCGTGAGTCTGGTCCACGCGGACTCGATCGCCGCAGGGACCCCCGCGATCGTCTCACGGGAAGGCTGAACGGGGAGATGCCGAGATAAACAGCATCTCCCCGTTCTGCCTAGCAACTAGTGACGCAGATCTCTGCTCCCTGTGATTGGAGCAGAGATCAGCATTCACTAGCTGACAGCCACACCCCCCCACAGTAAGAAACACACACCCCTAGGCATACTTAACCCTTACACTGACCCCTTGTGGTTAACCCCTTCACTGCCAGTGTAATTTATACAGGAATCAATGCATTTAAATAGCATTGATTGCTGTATAAATGACAATGGTCCCAAAAATGTGTCAAAAATGTCCGATGTGTCTGCCATAATGTCGCAGTCACAAAAAAAAATCGCAGATCGCCGCCATTACTAATAAAAAAATAATTATTAATAAAAATGCTATAAAAACTATCCCCTATCTTGTAAACGCTATAACTTCTGCGCAAACCGATCAATAATCGCTTATTGCGATTTTTTTTACCATAAATATGTAGAAGAATACGTATCGACCTAAACTGAGGAAAAATAATGTTTTTTTATATATTTTTGGGGGATATTTATTATAGCAAAAAATGAAAAATAATGTTTTTTTTTTCAAAATTTACGCTTTTTTTGTTTATAGCGCAAATAATAAAAACCGCAGGGGCGATCAAATACCACCAAAAGAAAGCTCTATTTGTAGGAAAAAAAGGACGTCAATTTTGTTTGGGAGCCACGTCGCACAACCACGCAATTCTCAGTTAAAACGACGCAGTGCCGAATCGCAAAAAGGGGCCTGGTCCTTTGGCTGCAAATTGGTCAGGTCTGAAAGTGGTTAACCCCTATAGACCCGCGCTATAGCCAAATGACGGCTACAGCGCGGATCTATTGTGCCGGGACGACATCTATTGACATCGTCCCGGACACGAGCTGCCTGCGCGCCCCCTGAAGGGCGCGCGCGGCGTGCTCTGTGATCAGCGAGTCTGTGAGACTTGCTGGATCACAGATCCGAGTAAGGGGTCAATCCCGACCCCTTACCACGTGATCAGCTGTCAGCCAATGACAGCTGATCATGTGATACTAACAGAGCCGGTAATCGGCTTTTTTTTCCTCCTCGCGCTGACAGCGCGAGGAGAAAAAAAAAAAAGCCGATCACCGGCGGCAGTGAGGGGGACATCAGTCCCTCTCACTGCAATGTGCCCAGCGATGTGCCAATACATTGTGCCCACCTTTGCCCCATTAAAGTGCCCCTACCAGTGCCCACACTGCCATCTCTCAGTGCCCACAGTGCCATCTCTCAGTGCCCACAGTGCCATCTCTCAGTGCCCACAGTGCCAGTGCTGCACATCAGTGTCACCTGCCAGTGCTCATCTGTGTCACCTACCAGTGCTCATCCGTGTCTCCTACCAGTGCCCATCAGTGCCCATCAGTGCCCATCAGTGCCACCTATCAGTGCCACCCGTCAGTGCCACCCATCAGTGCCCATCAGTGTCATCCATCAGTGCCCATCGGTTCCACCCATCGGTGCCACCCATCCGTGCCACCCATCCGTGCCCATCAGTGCCCATCAGTGCCATCTTTGCTGTCCCCATCAGTACCGACTTATCTGTCCCCATCAGTACCGACTTATCTGTCCCCACCAGTGCAGCCTATCAGTGCCCACCAGTGCAGCCTATCAGTGCCCACCAGTGCAGCCTATCAGTGCCCACCTGTGCCGCCTCATCAGCGCATATCAACGAAGCAGAAAAATTACCTGTTTGCAAAATTTTATAACAAACTATTAAACATGAGGTTTTTTTTTTTTTTTATTTTTTAATTTTCCATTTCCTTTTTTTGTTTGTTTCGCAAAAAATAAAAACCCCAGCTGTGATTAAATACCACCAAAAGAAAGCTCTATTTGTGGGAAAAAAATGATAAAAATTTCATTTGGGTACAGTGTTGTATGACCGCGCAATTGTCATTCCAAGTGCGTCAGCGCCAAAAGCTGAAAATTGGTCTGGTCACGAGGGGGGTTTAAGTGCAAAGTAATCAGGTGATTAAATATTATTTCCCATCTTTAGCAACCTATGGCCCCAGCGGATCCCAAATAATGTATAAAATATGGAAGTCCCCAAGGGCAAGAAGAAGGGGGAGAGGGGCAGATAAAGATATAAGATGATAGAGATAAACTTTTTAACCTATAATGTTCGGGGTCTGAACATACCCAGGAAAAGACACACAATTCTAAAAGAAGCCGCTTGCCGACCGGCTCACACCGATATACGTTGGCAGTATGGCACTCCTGAGCAAACTGACGTACCTGTACGCCAGTCTGCAAAAACAGGATAGCAGGCGTGTGCCCGCTGTTCCCGTGGACTCCATGTCTGCCGGCGGCCCGTGATCAAGTCGAGGAGAGGCAGAACGGGGAACTGCCTATGTAAATAAGACATTTCCCTGTTCTGCCTGGTAACATGACAGAGATCTTCTGTTCCCTGTCATCGGAAACATCAATCTCTGTCATGTCAGTGGTAGCCCATTCCCCCTTCAGTTAGAAAACGTTGGGGGAACACACTTTCCCTTGATCGCCCCCTAGTGTTTAGCCTTTTCGCTGCCAGTGACATTTATACAGTAATCAGTGGCTCTGATCGCTGTATAAATGTCAATGGTTCCAAAATAGTGTCGCAATGTCGCAGTGCCAATAAAAATCACAGATCATTGCCATTACTAATAATAATAATACTAATAATAATTAAAAAAAATAATAATAAAAAGGCCATTAATCCATCCCCTATATTGTAGATGCTTTAACTTTTGCGCAAACCAATCAGTATACACTTATTACGTTTTTTTGTTTTTTTTTAACCAAAAATATGTAGAAGAATACATATCGTATGTGAAACAATCAGCGCAAACCAAAAATATGTTAAACTAATAAATGCAAGCTGAACACAAAAAAGGTAAATCACGAATCCTTCGCAGTATAATATAAAAAGAAAAATGTGCAGCGCAAACAATAAGATTAACCACTTCCCGACCGCAGGCCGTCATATGACGGCCTCCGGTTTGCGGGGGTATATCTGAATGATGCCTGTAGCTACAGACATCATTCAGATATTGCCGGTTTCAGCCGGCGATTCCCTGCACCATAAGAACGATCATAGCGGCTGTTCCGCCGCTTGATCATTCTTATGGGCGGCGGGAGGGGACGCCCCCCCCTCCCGCCGCCCTCCGGTGCTTCTACCGACTCACCACTTCCATCGGTGAGTCGGACACAGGAACCGCCGGCACCGGATGATCACTATAAAGATTTCCGGCGGACCAGATGGTCGCCGGAGTCTCTATGATCGTTCGGAGGCCGGGCGCGATGTGATGACGTCACGCCCGGCCTCTGCATTCGAATAACGGCGCCGCCTCCGCTGGGAGGCGGTGATCGTTTTTTATTTTTTTTTTATTTTAGGCTTTCCAGCCTGGAGGTGAGATGTGGGGTCTTATTGACCCCATATCTCACTGTTAATAGGTCAGATCAGGTAATATTCCTATTACAAGGGATGTTTACATTCCTTGTAATAGGAATAAAAGTAATCAATTTTTTTTTTTTTTTTTTAAACTGTCAAATTTAAAAAATAAAAGTCAAATTAACAATAATAAAAAAAAAAAAAAATTTTTTTAAAGCGCCCCTGTCCCCGTGAGCTCGTACGCAGAAGTGACCGCATACGTAAGCCCCGCCCACATATGAAATCGGTGTTCAAACCACACATGTGAGGTATCGCCGCGAACGTTAGAGCGAGAGCAATAATTTTAGCCCTAGACCTCCTCTGTAAGGAGAAGCGTGACATGTTGGGTATCTATTTACTCGGCGTATCTTCATCTTTCACATTATGCAAAATAAATTGGGCTAACTTTACTGTATTGTTTTTTTTTAAGCATGAAATAGTTTTTTTTCTGAAAAAAACGTGTTTGAAAAATTGCTGCGCAAATACCGTGCGAGATAAAAAGTTGCAACGAGCGTCATTGTATTCTCTAGGGTCTTTGCTAAAAAAACATATATAAGTTTTGGGGGTTCTATGTAATTTTCAAGCAAAAAAATTATGAATTTTACATGTAGGAGAGAAATGTCAGAATTGACCTGGTTGCGAAGTGGTTAAATAACATAAAAGTTCATATCCGGAAAATACGGAGTGATGTGGATGAGAACACCCAGTGACTGTAAATCATGAATCAAATTTTTCAGTGATAAATCCTCCACCATACAGATAAGGTACTCTTACCAAGTGTGATATGCAAATACGCATGGACCCAATCAGGGATGAACATGAGACACCAATCCAACCAATCCAAGAATCGATCTGAGGCTGTATGTTGACCAGGAAACCAGGGATATCTTTGGGTTGAAGATGCAGCTTCAAGCAAGATGTAATCATACAGATATGTTCCCCAGAATGAAAAAAGGAAGGATGCGATCTAAGTGTACACTGTAATCTTCTTTTATTTAAAAACAAAGTAAAAAATGCTTACATGAGAGCAGCGCGATGTGCATGCACTCTGAGGCATACAAGCCTCTATGGTTCAGGATCGTGCAAGGTACACTGTAAAAACTACAAACAACCAAAAACTTTACATTTGAATAGACCGCGGTGTGAAGCCACTGTATGCAATGATAGGACGCGGGTGACGTGATGGCTCCTCCCCCGTACGCACGTTACATCCTTTGGACTTCATCAGCGGTGGGCGGAGCCAATAAGTCACCTCGCAAGCTTAATATAGCAGCCTGGGCAGTCCGTGAGCATATTCACATAGGT
>CM053030.1:307260642-307685891 GCA_028564925.1 Lithobates sylvaticus | reverse complement strand
GGCCAGTAGCTCAATTGCATACTGTGCAAGCTCTGGCCAGTGATCCATCCTCAGGACCCAGTAAGCCAGAGGATTTTCGGTGGGAAAGGTGTCCAAGTCTGACCTTGCCCCTAGATATTCCTGCACCATGTATATCAGACGCTGGTGATGGTTGCTGGAACAGATCATACCTTGGGGCTGCGGACTAAAAAATTGTCTGAACGCATCGGTCAGACGTCCACCTTCCCCACCGCTCCTTCTGCTACTGACCGAAGCCTCAGCAACTCGTCGTCCAGGACCAGGAGTTTGTAACCTCCCAGTTTCTGGAAACGCGTTGCACAGACCTTTCTGCAAGGCCTCCCTGAGATGTCTCATCCTCTGCTCCCTCTGCGATGGCAATATAAGGTCTGCAATGCAACCTTACCCTTGTACCGTGGATCAAGGAGAGTGGCCAGCCAGTAATGGTCCCTCTCCTTGATCCGAAGAACACGAGAAACCTTCCGCAGGCTTTGCAGGATCAGGGAGGCCATGCTACGTAGGTTAGCTGAGGCATTCAGTCCGGAGTCTTCTGGGTTACTGAGGATGACATGATCGCCAGCCACCTCCTCCCAGCCACGTACAAGTCCACTGGTTTGTTGGGACCGTACATCATCCCTAAAAGACTGCTGCTGCTGATGCTGAGTGCCAGGCTCCACCTCCATGCTCACACAATCCTCCTCCTCCTCCTCCTCCTCATCCTCTTCCTGTGTGATGGGTGGGACAGAAGGAACACTGTTTGGATAAAGGGGGCCTTGAGAGGCAAGGAAGTCCTCCTCTTCCTGCCTCTGTTCTGCCTCAAGTGCCCTGTCCATTATCCCACGCAGCGTATGCTCCAACAGGTGGACAAGAGGTACAGTGTCACTGATGCATGCACTGTCACTGCTCACCATCCTCGTGGCCTCCTCAAATGGTGACAGGACAGTGCATGCATCCCTGATCATGCTCCACTGGCGTGGGGAAAAAAAGCCAAGCTCCCCTGACCTTGTCCTGGTGCCGTAGTCGCAAAGGTACTCATTGATGGCCCTCTGCTGCGTGTGCAGTCGCTGCAGCATGGCCAACGTTGAGTTCCACCTGGTGGGCATGTCACATATTAGGCGGTTCTTGGGCAGGTTCAGCTCCTTTTGCAGCTCAGTCAGCCGAGCACTGGCATTATAAGATCGGCGGAAATGCACACAGACTTTCCTGGCCTGCCTCAGGACATCCTGTAAGCCTGGGTACCTGCCCAAGAACCGCTGCACCACCAGGTTGAGGACGTGAGCCATACAGGGCACATAGGTGAGCTGCCCCTGTCGCAGGGCGGAGAGGAGGTTGGTGCCATTGTCAGAAACCACCATTCCTGGCTTAAGCTGGCGTGGCGCCAACCACCTCTCGGCCTGCCCCTGCAGAGTTGCCAGAACCTCTGCCCCAGTGTGACTCCTGTCCCCCAAACACACCAGCGCAAGCACGGCATGGCATCTTTTTGCCTGCGTACTCGCGTAGCCCCTTGTACGCCTACGGAGCACCGCTGGTTCCGAGGACAGAGCACTGGAGGAAGAAGAAGAGGAGGGGGTGGAGGAGAGAGGTGTGTCACAACCAGTAGTAGCATTTTGGAGGCGTGGTGGCGGAACAACCTCCAACACTACTGCACCTTGTCCTGCATCCCTCCCAGCTGCCAATAGAGTGACCCAATGGGCCATGAAAGAAAGATAACGTCCCTGTCCATGCCTGCTGGACCATGAGTCAGCGGTAATATGCACCTTACCGCTGACCGCCCTGTCCAGCGAGGCATGGACATTGCCTTCCACATGCCGGTAGAGAGACGGAATCGCCTTCCGTGAGAAAAAGTGGCGTTTGGGAACCTGCCACTGAGGAACCGCACATTGAACAAACTCACGGAAGGGGGCCGAGTCTACCAACTGAAAAGGCAGCAGTTGAAGTGCTAGCAATTTAGCCAAGCTAGCATTCAACCGCTGGGCATGTGGATGGCTGGGAGTATACTTCTTTCGACGGTCCAGCAGCTGGGGCAGGGAAATTTGCCTGCTACAATCGGACGTCCGTGTACTGCAAGTACTTGGTTGTGACACACCTAATTCTACACCTTCAGTCCTCTCAGAGCAGCTTTCAGAGAGGACTGAAGATATAGTGGGGATGGAGATCCCAGCTCATGAGGAGCAAGGAGAGGTCCGCTTCGTTCTTTGGTGTGGGTCTTTTATGTGTGCTTGCCAACGAGCTGCATGGCAGGTCGACATATGTCTGCTCATGCTTGTGGTGCCCAAGCGGCTGATGTTTTAGCCACGCGAGATACGCTTGAGACAAATATTGCAAATAGCAGTGGTGGGATCTGATGCACTCGTCTCAAAAAAGGCCCACACCAAAGAACTTTTGTGATAACGTGCAGAGGCAGCGCCCTGCACAGGCGGAGCTCTGCGGTGTGATACAGTTGCTGTGCTGGCCTCTAGTTGGCCTCCAGGGGGCATCCTGCCTCGTTGGACATGTGACGCTGCATCCTCCTCCACCTCCTCCTCCTCCTCTCTCCCTTCAGGCACCCACGTGGAGTCAGTGACCTCATCATCCCCTCCCTCTTCACCACTAGAGCAAACCTGGCAGTAAGCTGCAGCTGGTGGAACAGTACTGCCAGATTGCTGTCCTTCAGCATCCCCTCTCTCTGCGCGCACACTACTGCCTTCCTCAAGCTGGGTATCATCATCCGATCCTTCCAATCGTTGGGCATCCTCCTGGAGCATGTACCCAACACTGTGCTCAAACAGTTCGGGGGACTCCTCAGGAGGACATGGTGGGTCTAGGGAAGGGGTGGCTGATGATGCCATTGAGTACGCGTTGGCAGCTGCTCTGCCAGTACCCTGAGCCTGGGTGAGAGAGGATGAGGAGGATCATCCATTCTACCAAGCCTTCGGCTCAACATGTCCAGCTGCCGAAAACAAAGACAAGCGTGTCCCATGGCCACGTGCTGATGACGATGCACGACCACGTCCACGACCAGCACTGTTGTCTCTAGAAACAGAGCCTGCTTGCCCTGTGTTCTTGCCTCGGCACGGTCTGCCTCTCCTTGGCGGTCTTCCAGCCATTGTAGTCGGTAGTGTATATAGTATAAAAAATAGAGCTCCTATGTGTGCTCACAACACACTGTAGGTCCTATGGGTGCTGACACTAACACACTATAGGTACTATGTTTGCTGCTGTCAAGAAAATATAGAAGCGATGTGTGCTGCCACAAACACACTATAAGTCCTATGGGTGCTGCCGACACAAAGACACTATAGGTACTATATGTGTGCTGCTGACAAGAAAATATAGGAGCTTTGTGTGCTGTCACTAACACACTAGAAGTCCTATGGGTGCTGCTGACACAAAGACACTATAGGTACTATATGTGTGCTGCTGACAATAAAATATAGGAGCTCTGTGTGCTGCCACTAACACACTAGAAGTCCTATGGGTGATTCTGACACAAAGACACTATAGGTACTATTGGTGTGCTGCTGACAAGAAAATATAGGAGCTCTGTGTGCTGCCACTAACACACTAGAAGTCCTATGGGTGCTGCTGACACAAAGACACTATAGGTACTATATGTGTGCTGCTGACAAGAAAATATAGGAGCTCTGTGTGCTGCCACTAACACACTAGAAGTCCTATGGGTGCTGCTGACACAAAGACACTATAGGTACTATATGTGTGCTGCTGACAAGAAAATATAGGAGCTCTGTGTGCTGCCACTAACACACTAGAAGTCCTATGGGTGCTGCTGACACAAAGACACTATAGGTACTATTGGTGTGCTGCTGACAAGAAAATTTGGAGCTCTGTGTGCTGCCACTAACACACTAGAAGTCCTATGGGTGCTGCTGACACAAAGACACTATAGGTACTATTGGTGTGCTGCTGACAAGAAAATATAGGAGCTCTGTGTGCTGCCACTAACACACTAGAAGTCCTATGGGTGCTGCTGACACAAAGACACTATAGGTACTATTGGTGTGCTGCTGACAAGAAAATATAGGAGCTCTGTGTGCTGCCACTAACACACTAGAAGTCCTATGGGTGCTGCTGACACAAAGACACTATAGGTAGTATATGTGTGCTGCTGACAAGAAAATATAGGAGCTCTGTGTGCTGCCACTAACACACTAGAAGTCCTATGGGTGCTGCTGACACAAAGACACTATAGGTACTATATGGATGGGACAGAAGGTTGGGACAGAAGTTGGGGTGCAATGCTGTGCTAACAGCACTGCGATTGGTGCTACTGCAATACTGTACTAACAGTACGCACACACCAGACTAATCCCCAGCAGCAGCTAATAACACACTAAAGCCCCATACACACGGTCGGATTTTTGCATGGATTCGGTCCGATCGGACAATGTTGTTGAAAAATCAGACCGTGTGTATGCACCATCGGACAGTGTACGTCGTATTGTCCGACGGACAAAGTTCTATCTCCTGCTGGATAGATTTTCCGACAACACGGTCCGATCACACCAAATCCGATCGTGTGTATGGTAGTCCGACCGGACAAAGTGCTACGCATGCTCAGATCACATTACAAGACCAAAGCTATTGGCTACTAGCCTCTACGTAGTCCCGTCGTAGGCAACAAACGTCACCACGTTCAGAATGATCGGATTTTCCGACAACTTTGTCCGACTGTGTGTACGCAAAACCAACATCAGACAAAGTATGACGGACATGGTCTGACGGACCTGGTCCTCGGATAATCCGCGCGTGTGTATGGGGCTTTACTGTGCAATCAGCAGCAATGATTGATCACTAATGATGAATGACTCAGGTAGCAATAGTTTAGCAAAGGAATAGCAATCAAGCAAAGACAGAATCAGCAGACTGCTCTCTCCTAAAGCCGGAACACATGTGACCGGGGCCGACCACGTGGCGGCCTTTTAAATGGTGGGGCGTGTACTAAAGCCCCTGAGCTTTAATTGGCTACAGGCGTCCTGCCTGTAGCCAATTATTGCTCTCCTAGTTTCCGGCGCTGTGATTGGCCAAGCATGCGGGGTCACAGTGCATGCTTGGCCAATCATCAGCCAGCAATGCACTGCGCCGGCCGCAATGCATTGCGGGGCCGCTCGCATCACACGAATGTGATGCGAACGGCCCAAATAGTTCTGGGCTCGCCGAGCGAGCGAACGCCCGGTGCTCAATTCGAACGTGGGTTCGAATCGAGCACCGGGCCCATCCCTATTGATGATGCCCTCTCCTTTTATTCTCTTTCTTTTCTGTTTTTTTGTGCCTGCTCTACAGCCTCGTTTTGTTTTAGGTTTTTTCCTGAACGATTTTCTGACACTCTTCTCGGTGATCTCCTCACTTTCTCTTCCCAATCTATCTCTCTGTGATAGTGGTGGTCTCTTTCTCCTCTTCTCGTTTCCTCTCTTGGTCTGTATTCGGGACTCCTTCTGTCCGATCTCCGGAAACCCTTCTCTCTCCGATCGTGTCTGGGGGACTCCCAGCGTCTGGGTGACTCCCGACGTCTCCCATCTAAAAAAGGAACCGTGGTTCTGTCACGTCTCTCATGGTATAATTTAGGGGATCTCTCTCTCTCACGGTGATTTCTTGGAGTCCTCCATCCCTCATCAGTTCTTCCTAATTGTTCGAATCGGTTGTAAATAGAAACATTATAGTTGTTGTCATAAGGTCTTACCTCTCGCCTTACCTTGATGGTAGGGTCTCCATTCTCTATTTTCGTTTGGATAGCTAGGCATCGCATCTTGGTAGTTTCTCCAGGTAGGTGTTGATGGCTGTTGGAAAGGTCTTGGTTGGTTAAAGTGGTTGTTATTGTTGTGCCAGTTGTTTTTCCAAAAGGGCTTCTTCCAATTGTTATTTCCATTCCATTCTGGTTTCTGATTTGTGGTGTTGTATTAATTACGATTTCCATCTCCATTTCCAGTATTCTGACGATTTTTCCCTTTTTCTGTCACAGTTTTAGTTTTTGCTTCCTTCTCCGGTGTACCACTGTCAGAGATGTACTTACCGAGGCCGAGATGCCGAGAGCGGTTCACCCTTGCGACCCAGCGCAGTCTGCCCCCTGGAGATGGGACAGGGAGCAAATGGCACCAGGAGGCACAGGTCACCTCCGTCAAGTAAGCAGAACCGGTAGGGAGGCTGGAGGAGGTAATGACCTGGCCCGGGCAGGCCGGCAGATGGCAGGATAAGGAGGCAGGTACCCAAACACCCGGCCGGGGATCAAACACCGGGAAGTGCAGCAAAGTCCGTTTGAACAGGCCAGGGGGTCAAACACAGGAGAGTTTCAGCAGACAGGCCGGAGGGTCAAACACAGGAGAGTTTCAGCAAAGTCCGTTGGACAGGCCAGAGGGTCAAACACAGGAGAGTTCAGCAAAGTCCGTAGGGCAGGCCAGAGGGTCAAACACAGGAGAGTTCAGCAAAGTCCGTAGGGCAGGCCAGAGGGTCAAACACAGGAGAGTGCAGCAAGTCAGGCAATCCGGGTCAAACACAGAAGCAGCAGCAGAGTCCGTTTTAACAGGCCAGGGGGTCAAACACAGGAGAAGGCAGGAACGTCAGGCAATCCGGGTCAAACACAGAGGAGACAGATCAGGTAGGCTTAGGGAACACAGGACACACAGGCACTAAGCTGGAAAGACAGACCAGCAAAGTGCCTGTGCGTCAGGCAGCTTTAAATAGGCGCCAGAGCGACGCTAATTGCGCGCCATTGCGCACAGGTGTGCGCCAGTCCGCATGCGAGAGTGCCGGACCGCCGAGCCGCGAGTGCGCATGCGCCGGAGCGCCGGGCCCCCGCGCATGCGCACTGGAGAGTGGGCCGTTCGTCCGGCGCTGCTCTCCTGACAACCACTCACAGAATCCACTGATGAATCTTCTAATTTGCTCTGCCACTTATACACAAGATCATCTTCATAATCTTTCGTGTCTCTTTGATATTTATTTTTCTTCCTTGCAGCAGTTTCTTTATCTTTCTGTTCCATGTCTCTCTGGAGTTGTCTTGAAAGGGCAATGAACTCAGGCAGATCCTTAAAATTGTCCATAGTCGTTTTCAATTCTGCGATATTTCTTTCTATTAGTTTATTTTTGCGTTGTTTCCTTTTAATTAAAAGGCCCAATAATTCTAAACCCTTATCGTTAAAAAATTGGAACCACTCATCAGTGGCTTCCTTATCAATCAAACCATGATTAATGGGAACATCCCATCTAAGCCTTCTGGGTATTAATCTAACTTTGATGTATTTGGCGTGTGTTGCAATATCCCACCAACCATTAATTTTTTTCTCCATTAGATGGCCCATTTTCCTAAAACAACTTAGAATATCATCTATTGGGTTGACCTCTGGCTTCTCAAATATAACATCAAGATCTTCTGTCCTATTTTCTAAAAATCCGAACACTTCCATGGTTGCAGCAATTGGTAAAAGAGATAGATAACAGAATGTATAAAAGGGGGGGGGACCAACTGCGCAAACCAATATAGGATAAAAAGTCAATGTAAACAACTAAAACAACCAATGCACAGTAAAAACAATATATAAGAATATATAGAATGGGGCGCTGACGATAAAATTAATAAAAATCAAATAAGCATAATAGAGCACTGGGAAAAGTAAAATGAATATCAATAAATATCAATGAATACAATAATATATAATAATAATAATAATAATAATAAATTAATAATAAAATATGTGGCGCTTGCTGATGGGAAGGATAGCAATCCTGTGGGAGGGCTCCAAAGAATGGCTTCCAACAAAGCGTCTCAGGATTAATAACTTCAATAATGATGTATAGCGACCAAGTAATGAACCGTGCTATACCAATAAAATGATCAATATATAATCAACAAAAGGAAAAAGTGCATCCAATAGTGAAAAAAGTGTCCTGTGCAAAGTAAATAAAGTGCGTTTCAAGTAATAGTGCAAAACGATCACTTTAAATCAAGTAGTGAGCAAATAGTTCATGAAACATAAGCAAAAATCGTGCAAAAAATTTGTGAAAAAAATAAGTTAGGCCTCTTTTTGTTAGCTACCTTTTAAAAACACTTTTTTAACTTAATTATTGAATGGAGCTACATCTTGGTTTTATTTATTTTAAGATAATCCTTTATCTCGATCCAATTATTTTTATTTATTGGTATACACACCCTTATGAGATTCTTATACTTTTTCCCTTGTCATTGTATCATTTTATCAATTGTATCAGATTTTTAATTGGCCTCTAGGGATGGGCCCGGTGCTCGATTTGAACCCACGTTCGAATCGAGCACCGGGCGTTCGCTCGCTCGGCGAGCCCAGAACTATTTGGGCCGTTCGCATCACATTCGTGTGATGCGAGCGGCCCGCAATGCATTGCGGCCGGCGCAGTGCATTGCTGGCTGATGATTGGCCAAGCATGCACTGTGACCCCGCATGCTTGGCCAATCACAGCGCCGGAAACTAGGAGAGCAATAATTGGCTACAGGCAGGACGCCTGTAGCCAATTAAAGCTCAGGGGCTTTAGTACACGCCCCACCATATAAAAGGCTGCCACGCCGTCGGCCCAGGTCACATGTGTTCCGGCTTTAGGGAGAGCAGTCTGCTGATTGATTTGCTTCTTTGCTTGATTGCTTTTTCTTTGCTAAACCATTGCTACCTGAGTCATTCATCATTACTGATCATTCATTGCTGCTGATTGCACAGTGAGTGTGATATTAGCTGCTGCTGGGGATTAGTCTGGTGTGTGCGTGCTGTTAGTACAGCATAGCAGTAGCACCAATCGCAGTGCTGTTAGAACAGCATTGCACCCCAACTTCTGTCCCAACCTTCTGTCCCATCCCAGGCAGGGATTTATAGGAGCCATATTGTGTTTGTGGAAGCACACATAGGACCTATATTTTCTTGTCAGCAGCACACATAGTACCTATAGTGTGTTTGTGTCAGCACCCATAGGACTTATAGTGTGTTTGTGGCAGCACACATAGGTCCTATATTTTCTTGTCAGCAGCACACATAGTACCTATAGTGTGTTTGTGTCAGCACCCATAGGACTTATAGTGTGTTTGTGGCAGCACACATAGGTCCTATATTTTCTTGTCAGCAGCACACATAGTACCTATAGTGTGTTTGTGTCAGCACCCATAGGACTTATAGTGTGTTTGTGGCAGCACACATAGGTCCTATATTTCCTTTTCAGCAGCACACATAGTACCTATAGTGTGTTTGTGTCAGCACCCATAGGACTTATAGTGTGTTTGTGGCAGCACACATAGGTCCTATATTTCCTTTTCAGCAGCACACATAGTACCTATAGTGTGTTTGTGTCAGCACCCATAGGACCTACAGTGTGTTGTGAGCACACATAGGAGCTCTATTTTTTATACAATATACAGTACCGACTACAATGGCTGGAAGACCCAGAACACAGGGCAAGCAGGCTCTGTTTCTAGAGACAAAAGTGCTGGTCGTGGACGTGGTCGTGCATCGTCATCAGCACGTGGCCATGGGACACGCTTGTCTTTGTTTTCGGCAGCTGGACATGTTGAGCCGCATCATGCCGAAGGCTTGGTAGAATGGATGACCAAGCCCCCCTCATCCTCCTCATCCTCTCTCACCCAGGCTCAGGGTACTGGCAGAGTAGCTGCCAACGCGTACTCAATGGCATCATCAGCCACCCCTTCCCTAGACCCACCATGTCCTCCTGAGGAGTCTCCCGAACTGTTTGAGCACAGTGTTGGGTACATGCTCCAGGAGGATGCCCAACGATTCGAAGGCTCGGATGATGATACCCAGCTTGAGGAAGGCAGTAGTGTGCACGCAGAGAGAGGGGATGCTGAAGGACAGCAATCTGGCAGTAATGTTCCACCAGCTGCAGCTTACTGCCAGGTTTGCTCTAGTGGTGAAGAGGGAGGGGATGATGAGGTCACTGACTCCACGTGGGTGCCTGAAGGGAGAGAGGAGGAGGAGGAGGATGCGGCAGCACATGTCCAACGAGGCAGGATGCCCCCTGGAGGCCAGCTAGAGGCCAGCACAGCAACTGTATCACACCGCAGAGCTCCGCCTGTGCAGGGCGCTGCCTCTGCACGTTATCACAAAAGTTCTTTGGTGTGGGCCTTTTTTGAGACGAGTGCATCAGATCGCACCACTGCTATTTGCAATATTTGTCTCAAGCGTATCTCGCGTGGCCAAAACATCAGCCGCTTGGGCACCACAAGCATGAGCAGACATATGTCGACCTGCCATGCAGCTCGTTGGCAAGCGCACATAAAAGAACCACACCAAAGAACAAAGCGGACCTCTCCTTGCTCCTCATCAGCTGGGATCTCCATCCCCACTATATCTTCAGTCCTCTCTGAAAGCTGCTCTGAGAGGACTGAAGGTGTAGAATTAGGTGTGTCACAACCAAGTACTTGCAGTACACGGACGTCCGATTGTAGCAGGCAAATTTCCCTGCCCCAGCTGCTGGACCGTCGAAAGAAGTATACTCCCAGCCATCCACATGCCCAGCGGTTGAATGCTAGCTTGGCTAAATTGCTAGCACTTCAACTGCTGCCTTTTCAGTTGGTAGACTCGGCCCCCCTTCCGTGAGTTTGTTCAATGTGCGGTTCCTCAGTGGCCGGTTCCCAAACGCCACTTTTTCTCACGGAAGGCGATTCCGTCTCTCTACCGGCATGTGGAAGGCAATGTCCATGCCTCGCTGGACAGGGCGGTCAGCGGTAAGGTGCATATTACCGCTGACTCATGGTCCAGCAGGCATGGACAGGGACGTTATCTGTCTTTCACGGCCCATTGGGTCACTCTATTGGCAGCTGGGAGGGATGCAGGACAAGGTGCAGTAGTGTTGGAGGTTGTTCCGCCACCACGCCTCCAAAATGCTACTACTGGTTGTGACACACACCTCTCTCCTCCACCCCCTCCTCTTCTTCTTCCTCCATGGCCTCTTCGAGTGCTCTGTCCTCGGAACCAGCGGTGCTCCGTAGGCGTACAAGGGGCTACGCGAGTACGCAGGCAAAAAGATGCCATGCCGTGCTTGCGCTGGTGTGTTTGGGGAACAGGAGCCACACTGGGGCAGAGGTTCTGGCAGCTCTGCAGGGGCAGGCCGAGAGGTGGTTGACGCCACGCCAGCTTAAGCCAGGAATGGTGGTTTCTGACAATGGCACCAACCTCCTCTCCGCCCTGCGACAGGGGCAGCTCACCCATGTGCCCTGTATGGCTCACGTCCTCAACCTGGTGGTGCAGCGGTTCTTGGGCAGGTACCCAGGCTTACAGGATGTCCTGAGGCAGGCCAGGAAAGTCTGTGTGCATTTCCGCCGATCTTATAATGCCAGTGCTCGGCTGGCTGAGCTGCAAAAGGAGCTGAACCTGCCCAAGAACCGCTTAATATGTGACATGCCCACCAGGTGGAACTCAATGTTGGCCATGCTGCAGCGACTGCACACGCAGCAGAGGGCCATCAATGAGTACCTTTGCGACTACGGCACCAGGACAGGGTCAGGGGAGCTTGGCTTTTTTTCCCCACACCAGTGGAGCATGATCAGGGATGCATGCACTGTCCTGTCACCATTTGAGGAGGCCACGAGGATGGTGAGCAGTGACAGTGCATGCATCAGTGACACTGTACCTCTTGTCCACCTGTTGGAGCATACGCTGCGTGGGATAAAGGACAGGGCACTTGAGGCAGAACAGAGGCAGGAAGAGGAGGAATTCCTTGCCTCTCAAGGCCCCCTTTATCCAGACAGTGTTCCTTCTGTCCCACCCATCACACAGGAAGAGGATGAGGAGGAGGAGGAGGAGGAGGAGGATTGTGTGAGCATGGAGGTGGAGCCTGGCACTCAGCATCAGCATCAGCAGCAGACTTTTCGGGATGATGTACAGTCCCAACAAACCAGTGGACTTGTACGTGGCTGGGAGGAGGTGGCTGGCGATCATGTCGTCCTCAGTGACCCAGAAGACTCCGGACCGAATGCCTCAGCTAACCTACGTTGCATGGCCTCCCTGATCCTGCAAAGCCTGCGTAAGGATCCTCGTATTCTTCGGATCAAGGAGAGGGACCATTACTGGCTGGCCCCTCTCCTTGATCCACGGTACAAGGGTAAGGTTGCGGACCTTATCTTGCCGTCGCAGAGGGAGCAGAGGATGAGACATCTCAGGGAGGCCTTGCAGAAAGGTCTGTGCAACGCGTTCCCAGAAACTGGGAGGTTACAAACTCCTGGTCCTGGACGACGAGTTGCTGAGGCTTCGGTCAGTAGCAGAAGGAGCGGTGGGGAAGGTGGACGTCTGACTGATGCGTTCAGACAATTTTTTAGTCCGCAGCCCCAAGGTATGATCGGTTCCAGCAACCATCGCCAGCGTCTGATATACATGGTGCAGGAATACCTAGGGGCAAGGTCAGACTTGGACACCTTTCCCTCCGAAAATCCTCTGGCTTACTGGGTCTTGAGGATAGATCACTGGCCAGAGCTTGCACAGTATGCAATTGAGCTACTGGCCTGTCCTGCATCCAGCGTTCTTTCCGAACACACATTCAGTGCTGCTGGAGGATTTGTCACCGATCACAGGGTGCGCCTGTCCACCGACTCGGTTGATCGACTGACCTTCATAAAAATGAATCAGTTTTGGATCACCACCAGCTACCAGGCCCCTGAAGCGGATATAACTGAATAATTTATAATGTCACATCCCTTCAAGACTGCCTATGCTGATGCTGAGTGACTGTCCTGTTATGTTCACTGACTATCCTCTTCCTCCTCCTCAATGATCCATTCCTTGATAGCTTGGAAGAACATTTTTGTTTCTGGGTGCCACCACACCAGTGCCTAAGGCACAATTTTTCAGCCCCTGTTTAACAGGGGCGTGTAATTACAATTTTTTAAGCAATGCTTCACAACATGTCTGACTGCTGTGCTCCAAGTACAGTATCTGTGAGGGGTTGCAGTGTTGTGGCACCAGCACCAGTGCCTAAGGCACAATTTTTCAGCCCCTGTTGGGGCGTGTAATTACAATTTTTAGGCAATGCTTTGCAACAGGTCTCATTGCTGTGCTCAGAGTACAGTATCTGTGAGGGGTTGCAGTGTTGTGGCACCAGCACCAATGCCTAAGGCACAATTTTTCAGCCCCTGTTTAACAGGGGCGTGTAATTACAAATCTTGATCTAATAGTTCACAGCAGGGCCCGTTCCTGTGCCCACCAAGAGTAACTGTGAGGGCTTACAGTCTTGTGGCAACACCGTCCACCACCACCACCACCACCAAAGGCCCAATTTTTCTGCCCTGTTCAACAGGTGCATGCAATTACAAATCTTGATCTAATGAATCACAGCAGGGCCCATTCCTGTGCCCGCCAAGAGTAACTGTGAGGGCTTACAGTCTTGTGGCATCACCGTCCCCCACCACCACCACCAAAGGCCCAATTTTTCTGCCCTGTTCAACAGGTGCAGGCAATTACAAATCTTGATCTAATGAATCACAGCAGGGCCCATTCCTGTGCCCACCAAGAGTAACTGTGAGGGCTTACAGTCTTGTGGCAACACCGTCCACCACCACCACCACCACCAAAGGCCCAATTTTTCTGCCCTGTTCAACAGGTGCATGCAATTACAAATCTTGATCTAATAACCCACAGCAGGGCCCATTCCTGTGCCCACCAAGAGTAACTGTGAGGGCTTACAGTCTTGTGGCTACACCAACATTTAATGGGGCAAATTTCTGCAGAGTATATACGGCAGGCCCCTACTTTCAAACATCCAACTTACAAACGACTCCTACTTGCAAACGGAAAGAGAAAACAGGAAGTGAGAGGAAATCTACCCCATAGGAAGGGAAATTCGATCCTGTTAGATTTAATTTGGGAAAAAGGTATCTCCTCTCTACTGATGCTTTATCACCAATCCTTGTTTCAATTAAAACCCCACTTTTCCAAAAACATTTGTCATTGGGACGGAAAGTGAGGTGAAATGTTCTGAACAGATGTGCAAAGACAGCAAATGTTACAGGGGTGATAACCCCTCCCTATGTTCTCCAAAAAGCTTAAAAATAGATTTTTTGGGGATGGAGCTACACTTCATAATGTACCTGTTCAGATTCTACTTAAGAACAAACCTACAGTCCGTGTCTTGTTTGCACCGCCTGTATACTGCTGTTCAGAGTATATAGGGTTGTAGGTATAGGGTTTTATTTTGGGTGCGGGGTCCCCCTTAATATCCACACAAGACCCAAAGGGGCTGGGGTGGGGGGGGGTGATGGGGTAGCCATGCCATTTTTCGCAAGGATTTTCAGCCATATGGCCAGGAAAAGACATGACATTAAAGCCGCAAGTGGTTTTAAATGGCTTATTTTTTTCATTTACAAATGTCATTTTGTGCAGGGACAGTTCTAAACACGGGAAACACATGCCACTTCACAGGCATACTTTAGACACCCCCCAGGTACCATATTTAAAGGAAAATTTCACTTTTTTTTTTTCACTTTATGCATCATTAAAATGACTGCTCCCGAAAAAACGTTAGTTTTTAAAAGTTCTTTTTTTTTATAATTCAATCTTTATTAATAATTTTATTTATACAGTTTACATTTTGCTGATTACATTTCATTAGTCTGTCCATTCCTTTAATACCCTTGTGGTCTGATGATTGGCCCTTCCGGCGCAGGAGCAGCAAAAAGCAAAAAAAAAAAAAAAAAAATTGAATTCTTTAATTCAAGTGATATGACTCCTTTCCCCCGAGATGTTTTAATTACTTTCTTACTACGTGTCCATTAATGTCATCCCACCTGTTGGATGAGAGTGTTTAAGATGATTCCTTGTGTAAGTGTGTATGTCCTACCGTCTCCCCCTATCACCCGTCCTCCCACCCTCTATGCACTACTCAATTTATGTGTTATATTGATTTCTCTCAGTACTCTGTCCTTGTGCCTTCCTATTCAAAATGTGATTTCCTGAGTTTGTGGTAACTAAGGAAAAATCTTAATGTGTGTATATGTGTTTATTTGATTATGGGGAGAGAACTCGTTCCTCCCTATGTGTGTCCTTGTGTTTATGTGCATTTCCCCATTACTCCACCTACCGTGTTCCAATCTCAAATTTCCCCTCCTATTACCTATCCCCTCCCCCCACCCCTTCTTCCCCTATAAACCACTCGGTCTGTGTGTCATTTTTTTCTCCTAGTTCCCCGTCCTTGTGCCTACCTAGTCAAGTGTGATTTATCTTATGTTTGTGGAGAGAAAAAAAAAAAAAAAACTAGAAGGTTTCAATTTGTTCCTCATCCCCGTGGTCCATGGCCGCCGAGAGCGCCCCTCTCCCTCCACAACAAGCATCAGTCAAATTTGTATTCAGCATTTTCTTATACATTTCTGTTTTTTAAAAACAAAGAGCATGAAAACACATTTATACAATCCCCGAATAGGTTGCCCAGGTTGTGGTCTCCCCCCCTTCTATTTACTTCAGTCCCCTTCGTTTTTTCTAGCTTGTATTTCAATTTCTATTTCCTTGGCCTGTTCTTCCCATCCCTCCCAGATTGCGTCGTATTTCTCTTGTTTATTTATCATTTTATATACCCATCTTTCTGCCTCTTGCATTTTATCTACCTCTCTTTTCCAATCCTCCAATGTTGGGCCCTTGATCTGTTTCCAATTTCTTGGTATTAGTTTCTTGGCTGCGTTCAGTAAATGCTGTATCATATTTTCTTTGTACACTACCTTGGTGTTCATAGCCCCATGGAACAGGTAATGTTCTGGTTTCATCTCACTCTTCTCTTTTTCCATTTTCCTGATCCATGGGGCTATTTCATACCAATATTTCTTTATCTCAGGGCAGGTCCACCATATATGGAGGTGAGTTCCCTTTTCTCCGCATCCTCTCCAGCAGGAGCTCTCTGCGGTTGGGTATATTTGTGCCAATCGGGCAGGGGTTCTATGCCATCTGGTTAAAAATTTATATGACATTTCCTGTGTGGCTGAACTTATTGACGAAGAGTAGGTGGCTTCTATTACCTTTTTTATTTGTAGTGTCGTGAATTTATATCCTAGTTCTCTTTCCCATTCCCTTATAAAGTATGGTATTGTGTTTTCTTCCTCACTGAGTACTATTTTATAGATCTGGGATAATAGATGGTTGGGCTTTGATATATCTATACACATTTTCTCAAATACCGTTAAGGAGTCCTGTGATCGAGTTTGTTTTTCTATTTTCTTGTAAAACTGTTTCATTTGGTTATACCTCCAACCTGCCCAGCTCGTACTTCCATACCTTAATTCTAGGTCCCTCTGTGACAGGATAACCCCTTCCGGGGCGTATTTTAAGCTCATTGTGTTTCCTTCTGTTTCCCAGGGTCCTAACGCTCCTTTTTCCTCGCCAGGAGGGAACCATGGATACCCACCCAATGGGGCTAAAGGTGATATTTTCGGGGCATATCTTCCCGTTTTATTCATTCTGTCTCATACCGACAGCGTGTTCTTCGTTATTGGTGATGTCCATTCCGATAGTCCCCTATCTTTGGTTGGTATCCATGGTGCCCCTGCTAAGTCTCTGCCGGCCAGATTCTTTTCCAGCAGCACCCATGCTTTACTATCCTGGTCATGACACCAGTTCAGAATTCTGACTAGTGTCATTGCTCTGTAGTATTTTAACATATCCGGTAAGCCTACCCCTCCTTCTCCCTTGTTCCTACATAGGATCTTATGTGCTAACCTTGCTCTCCCATTTTCCCATATGAAGGCAGTAAATATTTTCCGTATTTTTTTAAAAAAATTTTGGGGTATTGGGATTGGTAGTGTATTTAGGACATATAGAAGCCTAGGCACTATATTCATTTTTATCGTATTTATTCTACCGAATAAGGTTAGTATCTTTCCTTTCCATTTCTTCAGGTCTTCTTCTATCCTTACTAATAGAGGGCTATAATTTTGTTCGAGCATTGTTTTTACATCTGCTGAAATATGTACTCCCAGATAAAACAATGATTTTTCTTGCCATTCAAATGGGTAGTTATTTTGTATTTTTTTCTCAAGTCTCTAGATATATGTATGGGTAATATTATCGATTTCTCCACGTTAATCTTAAAATTTGAGAGATTTCCGAATCTCCTCACCTCCCCCATTACCTCTCTCACTGACTCTTGTGGATCTGACAGGAAGAACAGTAGGTCATCAGCATATGCTGAGACCTTATATTCCTTGATGCCCATTTCTACTCCCTTTATCCTCCTGTTCTCCCTTATTTAGCATAGAAACTGTTCTAGTACCAGTGAGAATTATAAGGGGGACAGTGGGCAGCCCTGTCTTGTTCCATTTGTAATTTCGAACCCTTCTGATAGTGCCCCATTTACTTTCACCCGTGCTTTTGGTACGGTGTATAGTGCTGTCACCCATCCCATCATCCGCTCTCCCAGGCCCATTTCCCTTAATACCTCTAGCATAAAGACCCAGTCCACTCTGTCAAAGGCCTTTTCGGCATCCATTGACAGAATAACTCTTGGGCTTTGTTTGGGGCCATTCTGCATCCAGTGTAGCAGGTGTATAGCTCTTATAGTGTTGTCTTTTGCCTCTCTGCCTACCATAAAACCCGTCTGATCGTAATGTACCACCCTTGTTATTTTTTCTTGTAGTCTGTTTGCTAGTATCTTTGCTAATAATTTCGTGTCTGTGTTCAAAAGGGAAATGGGTCTGTAATTGGAGCACTGTTTCGGGTCTTTTCCTTGTTTTGGGATTACTGTCAAGAAAGCTGTCAGGGCTTCTGGGGACATTCTCTGATTAACTGTGATTTGATTAAAGTATTCCCTTAGCGGTGTTGCCAGTATATTTTTACATTTTTTGTAATATGCGCTCGTCAACCCGTTGGGGCCTGGGCTCTTACCATTAGGGAGACTTTCTATTATGCTTTTTATCTCTTCCTCTGTTATCTGCGCTTCCATCCCCTCTACCACTTCTCGAGCCAAGTTCGGCATTGAGGATTCTCTGATGTATTCCCTAATTCTTTCAACTTGTTCCTTCTTTCCCCTTCCCTTTTTATGTTATATAATTTTTTATAGAAATTTTCAAATTCTTTTGCTATCGATTTAGTGTCTGATATTAATTTGTCCCTGGATTGGATACCGTATACATGGGAAATTTCTTGTTGTTTTTTAAGTTGGTTAGCCAGCAGCTTGCCGCATTTATTCCCATTTTCATAGAATTTATGCGCTGCGTATCTATATTTGTTTTGCGTTATCCTATCCAGGTGCAAATTGTATTCTAATCTGTGCTTTTCCAGCTGTCTGGCCTCTTCCAGGTTCATACTATTTTTGTGTTTCTGTTCCATTTTATGTATCTTTCCAATCAATCCCTCCAGCTCCTTTTTTTTTTCTTTCTTTTTCCTAATTCCATGGGCTATTAATACTCCTCTTACCACCGCTTTATGAGCGTCCCATCTTACTTGTTCTGATGTTTCCCCCGATCTATTTTCTTCAAAGTAGCCCACTAATTTATTTTCTATATCTTTTCTTATTTGGTTATCATCTAAAAGTGACTCGTTTAATCTCCAAGTTCTTTCCTTCTGACTTCCGGATAACGACCGGAACCTCATAACTACTGGGGCATGATCCGAGATTGTTATAGGTCTTATTTCCACTTCTAATGCACAATCCAGATAATACTGGTCTACCATCAGGATATCCAGCCTTGAGTATACCCTGTGGGTTTTAGAAAAATAACTATAGTCTCTTTTTCCGTCATAAAGTGCTCTCCAGGTATCTACCCAGTGCACTCGTTTCAAATATTCTTTCACCCGTTTCCATATCTTGAATGGTAGTCCAGTTCTCTGGGATGTGGTGTCTAAGTCGGGGTCCATAATTATATTATAGTCCCCCCCCAGAATCACACATCCCTCTTTAAACCCGTCTAGCTTTTTCCATGTTTTCAGTAATAATTCTGCCGTGCCCACGTTTGGTGCGTAAATGGATGCTAGCGTATAAGTTGATCCCAGGAGAGTCCCTTTTATAAATATAAACCTTCCTTCCGGGTCCGCCTGCACCTCCATTATCCTCATGGGGCAGGTTTTCCCGAGGGCTATGGATACTCCTCTTGCTCTCGCTATTAGGGACGTAGCATGGAACCACTGGTTATATAAAAATACTGGTAGTTTAGGGACCGGTCCTGGCCCAAAGTGGGTCTCCTGGAGAAAAATTATATCCACCTCCTGGTGGCTCACCTCGTGCCACAAGCGGTCCCTTTTTTGAGGGGAGTTCAGCCCTCTCACATTATATGTCATTATTTTCATCACCTTATCCATCTTCTAATTTCTCTTTGAAATACGCCTCTCTGTTTTTCTTTTTTACATTTGGGTATTTTTCTTTTCCTTCCGGGAGTTTCTGTTCCCCAACCTGTCTTCCTATTCCTTTTCCCCCTTGGCCCGTTTTCCCTATCCCAGGCCCACTAATAGAGGGGGTCTCCTGCCCGGGCAACCCTTGCCCTTCCCTCCCCCTCCCTTTTATCCGCATATTGCAGATTAGACTTCCTAATTGTATCAGCAACGTAAAAACTAACCCTCCCTTGCCCTAAAGCCCCCCTCCCCGCCCGGACCCATTGCTTTTATTAGTCTTCTTACGGTACACCTTTTCCTCCCTTCCTTATTCCGACTCACCCTCCCGCCCCTCACCCCGCCCCTCCTCCAACCAGTGTATTTATTGCTTTACCCCTTGACCGAAAGAAAAGAACATGTTCCTACTTTATATAAGCCGCCAACAGTAAGACCCAACCATAATTTCTTATACAGTCCTTGCGGAACCACCTGTTGTGCTCATTTACATTTCAGATTCAAGTCCATATTATCGTTCTGTCTTCCTTCCCCCTTCCCTCCTCCCCTCCCAAAAGTGAGAGGGGAGGAGATTGGAGGGGGGGGGCAAGGGCGATTCCTATTGCCCCAGCCCCTCTTCATCTTTTTGTTACAGTAGACCATTGCGCAGGGAGTTGTTTCATGTTCGTCTTGGTGTCAGCTCTCCAGTCCTCAAAATCTGTTTGGGGTATTTCCAGTGTTTCACAGAACTTTATTAAGTCGTCTTTAGTACGTAACACTGCAGTCTTACCATCTTTTGTTGCTGTTAGTGAGAAAGGGTATCCCCATTGATATCTTATTTCTTTTTTTCTCATTGCCTCCAGCAGGGGGCGTACCATCCTACGCTGCATTAGTGTCCTGCGTGTGATATCGGGATATAATGATATCTCCGCCCCTTCAAAATTAATTACTGCCAATTCTCGAGCTGCCTTCATGATCTTCTCTTTTTCAGTGTAGTTATGTATTTTGCAAATTATATCCCTTGGCCTTTCTTTATTCTGTCTTGTCTGGGTAGCCCGGTAAGTTATGCGGTGTACTCTGTCTATCTCGATGTGCTCCTTCCCGTTAAGCCCCACTATTTGTTGAAAGATCCTCTGTACTATTTCGGGTAAGTCCTTATTACTGTGGGCCTCAGGTAGGTCTTTTATCCTGATGTTCTGGCGGCGATCTCTGTTCTCTAAGTCATCTAATTGGTCTCTGTAAAAGTTCATTGTGTCTTCTTGTTTCTTAATAAACCCTTGTACTTCTCCTACTGCAAGCTTTATCTCATCCTGTTCCGCTTCCAAGTTTTCCACTCGGTAGCCCACCGCCCCTATCTCTTCTTTCAATTCCTCTGCTGACTGCTTACATGCCCTGTCTACTGAAGCTATTAGGCCTTGTATGTCTTCTTTTGTTGGTAGAGCTTTTATCAGATTTCTTAGTTCGGTGAATTCCGAGTCCCGGTCTTTGCCCGTTCTCCCTATCTTCCCGTCTGTCTGTTTTGTCACTGGCTCTTGTAACTTTTCTTTCAGAGGTTCTGTCGCCCCGGGTTTTTTTCCCCCTATATCCCTCTCTTCTGACTCCCCCATTCCACTTAAATCCTCCTCTCTTTGTTCTCCGTTATCTGTTAAACTTTGTGGTAGATCTGTGTCTTCCCTGTCAGGGAAGGCATATTGAAGGCTTGGGAATTGGGGGGATGGATGGGATAGTTTAGGGTATTCCCGTGCGTCCCATGCACTTCTTCCCCTTGTTGTTCCGATGTTACTTCTCCTGCCTCCGAGGGAGTATGTCCCAGCTCGGGAAATTCCCTCTTGCCTCTGTCCGTGCTTAAACCTGTATCCTTCCTCCCTTCATGATCTTTCATATTTTTCGGGGTGCATACTGTGTGTAGGTTCCCTTCTTGCTCCATCACTGCCTCCGGGTCTCTCTGAGATATCGCCCCGGGTTCTATTTGGCTCACCTCCAACAGATGTCTACCTCTACCTCCAGATAGTTTACTGTGGGGTTGTATTTTGTATGATGTTAGCCCTGGGGAACCTCTGCCACCGTTCTCCTGCGTCCCTTGTCTTCTTGCCGCCTCAGGGGAGCCGTTTAGTTGTTTTTTAGGTCCCGCTACCGTGCTCCCACCCTGAGGATTCTGGGGGGACTGTGGGGTCTGGGGAGTCATATAAGCCCTAAGCCCTCCAGTCATATTCCTTCCCCCTCCGATCGGCTGCTGTGCCGCCCGCCTCCGGGTGGCCATTCCAACGGGGCTATGCGTACTGTACTGGGACTGCTCTTCCTTTACCGTCAGCTTTTTAAGATTGTGACCGCCCCCCCCCCCCCCGTCAGCTTTTTAAGATTGTGACCGCCCCCCCCCCCCAAAAAAAAAAAAAGGGGGTTGTGGAGGGGGGGTGTCAGTGGGGGAATGTGCTTATGCTTAAGCAGTTATCTCTGTGATGGCGATCCTTTTAATCACTGCCGCGGTTTAAACCGTTATGCTGTCCACCTTCACCCTTTAGCTTTAGTTATCTGCAAAAAATCATGCAGTGTTATGCTTTATTTAATGCCTTCTTACTTGCAGTTCTCTTATTTCCGGTAATAATAATAAAAAAAAAAAAAAAAGAAGAAAGGCTCCGGGCTCAGTGGCTAAAGTTCAATACACTTATGATTAGGGTGATAGTTTCATCTAAATATATCTGCAGTCCTGTACATCAATCGCAGGCTCAGTGGCTAAAGTTCAATACACTTATGATTAGGGACCTAACTTAATTAGCATGAGCTAATTATCTTAATCAACACTGGACTCCTTCATACAACAATAGGTGAAATACTCTTACAAGCCAGACAATATTCATTAACACAACAGACAGGTGGCTGGAGTTCATGAGTCATGACATTAGCGTCTCTTGCTAATATGCCAAATACACATACAGATTCTATGTGTATTGGGGGGCAGCATGGACCTGAATCCAAGTACCACCAGCTCAGGGGTCCCAGGCTTGCAGCTCAAAGAGCACTGTTCCCCCAAATGCAAGGTAGTATGCAGGATATGTCAGGTTTAAACAGCTCATGCAGCCATTATTAATAGGTTTTAATTATCCTTGCAAGTTTAATTGCCTTAGTCCGTTACCTTGCTTCAACTTTCCGTGCATGTCAGCAGTAGGCAGTGTAAAGAAATGAAAAGATAGTACCTTTTGAAGTCCTGGAGTCCAGCAGCTGTGGTTTCCAAAGCATGAACCTCTGAGCACTTTCACTGCTCTCTGCTCTGGTAAGGGATCAGTGTGCCGGTCCGGGAGCCAGGGTGGAGGGGTAGAGGGATGATCGCGCTGATGTGTAGCGGCTCCCCTCACTCTGTCTTTAGGCTGTTTCTAGCTGCGGGTTCCGTGCAGGCTCCGTGTTGAATCCCTGTTTCGGCAAGCCTCAACCTGCTGGGGGATGACGCTGTGGGGTAACGCTGTGGGACGCTGTGGGTGCGAGGAATCCTAAAGGCTGTTGCAGCTGTTACTCGTCTCGCTTATTCTGTGCAGCCCTCGCTCCCCTCCGGCAGTGCGTTCCTCCCAGTTGGCATCCTCAGCTCAGTAAGCAGGGAGGCGGGGAGTTTCTGGCGCCGCTGTGCATGGTCCGGGCGTGTGCGGTAGCTCACATCTCACACGTCTGCTCTCATTGTTTTCTTCATTGTAAAGTGTTAATTCGTTATTTAGAGAGTTTACTTATGCACTCCAAGTCATCCCCGCTAGTCCAACCAGCGAAGCAGCTAGCTTAAAAGTTCTTTTTGCATTGATATATGTCCCCTGGGGCAGGACCCGGGTCCCCAAACCTGTTTTATGACATTAACATGCATATTGGCCGTTGTAATTAGCAATTTTGATTTCGAACGTTCGTGTCGATTGTAACGAATAGGGTTCGAAAATTCGTGAAAACTTTCGGTCCGTTCGAAGGTTCTGGTGCGAACCGAACTCGGGGGTGTTCGGCTCATCCCTACTGGCCTCCACCTATTAGTCCGTCTTCTGGCTGTCAGCCCAAATTTATATTTTATATATATATTATTTTTATATATATATTTTTATATTTTATTAGTATTTTTATCCAATTATTTTTACTTATGTTATATATATATATTTGTACGGGATATTTATTATTTTTCCCTTGTTAGTATATGTCGTTATCTGGTCTCCAACCTATTGATTTTATTAATCCATCCTCTGGCTGATAGCCCAATTAATTTATTGCATATTGTGAACCTGACTATTGGTGATTAGTTGGCAATCACTGTGGGCGATATTTATTCTTTGATTGAATCATTTTAAATGACTACATGGTCTCTTGTCCTAGCTTACTCTCTAACCATTAGAGGTGAATCTTATGTCATTTTGCCGGTTAATGATCTAGGCTTGAGAAGTCGCATTATAGTCGCATTATAGCCAGATTTCTGAATATACCTTTTAGTTTCTGAATTTATTTCTGGAGTTTCTGAATTTATCTTCTTTAGGCTACCAGAATCTGAATGGCCCTCTATGTTAGTCCCTTATTATCATTTAGGTCATGACCTTTATTAATTCTATTAACTAGGTGTTGTTTGTTCCCTTTATTATGGCTTCTGGCCAATTATTGTGAAAATTGATTTGTTCGGTTTATCCGGCCGATATTTAGCTCTCAATTAATTACTCTTAAGTTTAATGATCTGTTCCCGTTTAATTATTGTGGCTGGATGATCAGTGATTTCTGTTCCTAGGGCATCTGATGTTGCTGTTTTGATTGTATTATTGCGCTGAGAAGAAATTAATTATATGCTGGTGTTGTTTCCGAACCCCTGTCAATAGATGGCGCTTTACCAATTGTTCTTTATTGAGCTGAGAAGGAATGTGATTATGTGCTGTTTCCATACCCTAATTGCTAGATGGCGCTGCACCGACCGCTTCCATGTGTATTTTATCTGCCTTTACGAATTAAAAATACACCTGTATATTAATCCAATTAATTGCACACATTATAAGAGAGTTTATCCGCTTGTTTATGTTCTAAATTTGATGTAGAAATGAGTCCGCGCGGTTGCTATAGCAACCGCTACTATACAAAAGTCACCGCCGTTCACCCGACTCTGAATATCCTTTGAAGAAGTCACGTGGGCGTGACGCAACTAGTCAGGAGAATCAGAGTCTGGTGACGCTGTGTGTGGTCTCGGCCGGGATCACACACATTCTAATACAGCGCTGTCCGTTCATTTCTGTAACTGTGAGTTATATATTTTGTTCTTAAATAAAATTTGTATAATTATACTGCACAGTGGAGTCCCTCCTTCCCTCTCTTTTGCCCTCATGTTGAGCTTATTTGTTGAGAAGAGATAAGGAGCTGCAAGGACCGGTCTGTTTGCTGACTGATAGGAGAAGGATTTCTGTCCAGCTGGGTCTGTGTAAGGCGTTTTCACCCTTACTTTGAGGTAAGGGGCTGGGGGAAACACTACTAACAGGCACACGGATCATGCATGGAGGTGACCACTACTGAGAAGTACACGGCTACCAGGAGGATTTAATAGCTACTGAAATCAGCACTTATAGAGATTGCAGTGGATTTTTTATAAAAACACTTTATATACGTTTTTGATCACCGCACATATAAGCAATTTTGTGTTGCACAATATTTCTTTGCCGCACTTTTTTGCACAAGCAGATTTTGCACAACTTGCATTGATTGGTATTATGATAATTATTTAATTATATCTATATGCATTTTTTACTATATTTTTTAGCAATATTTATTGCTTGGACTTTTATTTTTTTCACTCATTTTTTGCACGATTATTGCTTATGTTTCATGAACTATTTGCTCACTACTTGATTTAAAGTGATCGTTTTGCACTATTACTTGAAACGCACTTTATTTACTTTGCACAGGACACTTTTTTCACTATTGGATGCACTTTTTCCTTTTTTTGATTATATATTGATCATTTTATTGGTATAGCACGGTTCATTACTTGGTCGCTATACATCATTATTGAAGTTATTAATCCTGAGACGCTTTGTTGGAAGCCATTCTTTGGAGCCCTCCCACAGGATTGCTATCCTTCCCACCAGCAAGCGCCACATATTTTATTATTCATTTATTATTATTATTATTATATATTATTGTATTCATTGATATTTATTGATATTAATTTTACTTTTCCCAGTGCTCTATTATGCTTATTTGATTTTTATTAATTTTATCGTCAGCGCCCCATTCTATATATTCTTATATATTGTTTTTACTGTGCATTGGTGCGTGAACACCCTGTTGGTGGCCGCGGCAGTTGTTGATTTTAATTTTTAGTTGTTTACATTGACTTTTTATCCTATATTGGTTTGCGCAGTTGGTCCCCCCTCTTTTATATAATCCCATTGATCGTCCCCAGTTAACCCTTTTACCCCCTGTCGCCAGTGTCACTAATCGATCGCTGCATTTGTGTCACTGGTGACGCTAGTAAGCCAGTTAGGTGATTTGTTTCACCGTCAGGTTTGTATAGTGTCAGGTACCCCCATATACTACCTAATAAATGTTTTAACCCCCTGATTGCCCCCTAGTTAACTCTTTTCACCGCCTGTCGCCAGTGTCACTAATCGATTGCCATATTTGTGTCACGGGTGATGCTAGTTAGCCTGGTAGGTGATTAGTTTCACCGTCAGGTTTTTATAGTGTCAGGTACCCCCATATACTACCTAATAAAGGTTTTAACCCCCTGATTGCTCACTAGTTAACCCTTTCCCCCCCTGTCACCAGTGATCACCATATTAATGTTATGGGTGACGCTGGTTAGTTGGTTTGTTTTTTATAGCATCAGGGCACCTGCTGTATATTACCCAAAAAAGGTTTAACCCCCTGATCGCCCGGCGGGTGATATCAGTTAGGTTTTAGCATCAGTCAGGGTCTGCGTCACCCCAGGCAGTGTCAGATTAGTCCCAGTAGTGCTAACACCCACGAATGCACCATACACCTCCCTTAGTAGTATAGTGTCTGAACGGATCGATATCTGAACTGATCAGATCTATACTAGCGTCCCCTGTAGTATAGGGTTCCCAAAAACGCAGTGTTAGCGGGATAAGCCCAGATACATCCAGATACGCTCATTCTTCTGGTGAACTGGCAAGCACCAGCGGCCTAGTACACTCTGGTCGTAGTCAAACCAGCACTGCAGTAACACGTGGTGACAAATGGCGAGTCCCATAAGTGCAGTTCAAGCTGGTGCGGTGGCTAGCATAATTAGTGTCCCGCAGTCACCAAGAAGACAAATGCAGGCCTGTTGAACCCATAGTGCCCTTCCTGCTGCATTTGCCAATCCTAATTGGGAGCCCACCACTTCTGCAGCACCCGTACTTCCCCCATTCCTGTGATTTTACGTCACTTGATTTTTATTCCCTACTTTTCACGGAAGAGCTCTATAGATCTATTGTGGACCAAAGCAATTTGTATGCTGGTCAATTTATAGCCGCTAATCCCCAGCTGACCCTTGCCAGAGATTGGAAACCTATTATGGTTTCCGAATTTAACCGGTTCCCGACTGGCGCACGACGATGTACGTCGGCAGAATGGCACGGACAGGCATAAGGCGTATATATAAGTCCCTTTTTAATGCCGTCCGTGCCATCGGGAGCGCACCGGAAGCGGCGCGCTCCCGCGCCGGTCGGGACCCCCATGAGGCCGGTCGCGGATCCCGCGGACTCGATCGCCGCGGGGACACCCGCGATCGTCTCACGGAAAGGCTGAACGGGGAGATGCGCAAATAAACAGCATCTCCCCGTTCTGCCTAGCAACTAGTGATGCCGATCTCTGCTCCCTGTGATTGGAGCAGAGATCAGCATTCACTAGCTGACAGCCACGCCCCCCCCCACAGTAAGAAACACACCCCTAGGCATACTTAACCCCTACACTGCCACCTAGTGGTTAACCTCTTCACTGCCAGTGTCATTTATACAAGAATCAATGCATTTAAATAGCATTGATTGCTGTATTAATGACAATGGTCCCAAAAATGTGTCAAAAATGTCTGATGTGTCCGCCATAATGTCGCAGTCACAATAAAAATCGCTGATCGCCGCCATTACTAATGAAAAAAAAAATTATTAATAAAAATGCTATAAAACTATCCCCTATCTTGTAAACACTATAACTTCTGCGCAAACCAATCAATAATCGCTTATTGCAATTTTTTTTTACCAAAAATATGTAGAAGAATACGTATCGGCCTAAACTGAGGAAAAACATTTTTTTTATATATTTTTGGGGGATATTTATTATAGCAAAAATTAAAAAAGAATGCGTTTTTTTTTCAAAATTGTCGCTCTTTTTTGTTTATAGCGCAAAAAATAAAAACCGCAGGGGCGATCAAATACCACCAAAAGAAAGCTCTATTTGTGGGAAAAAAAGGACTTAAATTTTGTTTGGGAGCCACGTCGCACGACCGCGCAATTGTCAGTTAAAGCGACACAGTGCCGAATCGCAAAAAGGGGCCTGGTCCTTTGGCTGCAAATTGGTCCGATCTGAAAGTGGTTAAGACCTTTTTGGGCCTATCCCTCCTCATAGGCATAACTAAAAAGAGTGAGTTGCGGTCATATTGGTCCACTGACCCAATTAACCATATGCCCATGTTCTCTGCCTCCATGACCAGGGCACGATACGAGCAGATCTTGCGGTTCTTGCACTTCAATTTCAATGAACAATCGTCATCAGGGTGACCCTGGATACGATCGGCTCTACAAAATTCGGCCCCTTGTAAACCACTTCAATCAACAGTTTTCAGCCTTGTTTCCTCCCCATCAAGTTGTCTGCATTGATGAGTCCCTGATTAAGTTTTCTTGCGGCTTGTCTTTCAAACAGTATCTTCCCAGCAAGCATGTCAGATATGGGGTCAAGATGTATAAGCTCTGTGACAGGGCCACAGGCTATACATATAGTTTTATGGTTTACGAGGGAAGAGATAGTCACGTAGAGCCGGAGAACTGCCCAGATTACATAGGGAGCGCTGGTAAGATTGTTTGGGACTTGGTGTCACCCTTATTCGGAAAGGGGTACCACTTGTATGTGGACAATTATTACACAAGCGTGACACTTTTTAGTCACTTGTTTAATCACGGAATTAGCGCATGTGGCACCATGCGATCTAATCGCCGGGGATTACCCCAACGGCTTGTAGATTCCAGTCTTAGGCTGAGAATGAGCCTGCTTGAGGCGGAGAGAGCCTGCTTGAAGTGTAATAATTTTCTCACTGTGAAGTGGAGGGATAATCGGAATGTTTTCGTTCTGTCCTCCCTTCACGCAGACACGACGCTCCAAATTCCTACTGCGACTGGTGTTGTGAAATATAAACTTAATATGGACGGGGTGGACCTCAACGACCAGTTGTTGGTGCCGTACCTAATTGCCCGTAAGGCCAGACGCTGGCACAAAAAAGTGTCTGTATATTTTTTTCAATTGGCTCTGCTGGATGCTTATGTGCTATACAAAGCTTCAGGGCAAACTGGATCCTTCCTTAAATTCCAGATGGTGCTGTGGCCCAACTTCCCAATCCAAATGCAGTAAGATATCTGCATGGGAGGCATTTTCCGTATGTCCTCCCTGGTAGCCCTACCCAACAAGCCCCCCAAAGAAAATGTCATGTCTGTAGAAAGAGCAGATATAGGCATGATATTATTGTCCCTCCTGTCTTGACCATCCTGGTTTTTGCATTGGTGAAAGTCTCCACAATGTATCCACATCCACGCCCAGCACCATCCATCTATCCATTCCTCCAGTCTCCACGATGTGGGCGGATTTGGTGGGATGGCCAGTGGGCAGGCCCTGGGGAATGTTGGTGATCAGGACCCGGGGGGCCCAGGCCTAAAGTTGTGTAAGGGGCCCCAAAATTTCCGATGGCTGCTCTGATCACAATCTTGCGCCTTTAGAAAGCCTGAAGGCGGTGCTTTTTTTTCGGGGCCCTGTACGCGTTTAGGCTCCCAAAAAGTCTCACACATGTGGTATCCCCATACACAGGAGAAGCAGCAGAATGTATTTTGGGGTGTAATTCCACATATAACAATGCCATGTTTGAACAATATATAATTTAGTGACAACTTTGTGTAAAAAAATTTTTTGTTCCCAAAACTTGTGGCAAAATAATAAAATATTCCATGGACTCAACATGCCTCTCAGCAAATAGCTTGAAGTGTCTTCTTTCAAAAATGGGGTAATTTGGGGGAGTTTTGTGCTATCTTGTCATTACATGGCCTCCAAAACTGTGAAAATCAGTTGCCGAACATTCTGAGCGTGTGTACACAATTTCCGACGCACAAAATTCCACGTATGCTCGGAATCAAGCAGAAGAACTGCACTGGCTATTGAACTTCATTTTTCTCGGCTCGACGTACGTGTTGTACGTCACCGCATTCTTGACATTTGGAATTTATGACGAATTGTGCGACCAAAAAATGTGCTATATAACAACAGCAATAAAGTGATAACGTGCTAAAATACATACAATATTCCAAATAAAGTGCTTTCATGCAGGATATGATAAAACGTCCATATGGTGAGAAAAAAGCAATCAATGAAATCCTTAAACCAATATAATGGTGAACCAAACTATAAAAATCCTTATAAAAAATATATATAAATAAATATATATATATATATATATATATATATATATATATATATATATATATATATATATGTGAGAAAAAAGTGCTACAATGTGCTGTGCAATCAAAAAAAGTTCAAAAGGGCTCCAATGTAATCCAAATGTGAGTACCCTGCAAGGGACTTTTTACTGTGTTGAGAATAAAAGTTTTAATATACTACACTATGAAGTCCTCCTTTTTCTATTGGTATTACTGAGGCACAAAAGGGACTCCATTACCATATTGAAGCACAGAGTGAGGCCACCACAGGAATCCTGGATTTAACACTGAACCATTTACAGGTTCCAATGCGTGTATTGACCAAGCCTAATCAGCAAGGTCACACGCTCTAAGGTGAGCGGCCATTACCTGGGGGGAACACTGGGTGCACATGCAGCACCTTAATATTGGATTGATATCACAGCAACCACTGAATCGCATGGATTACATTGGAGCACTTTTGAACTTTTTTTGATTGCCCACCCCCCAGCACTCTTCGGCCCCCACCCCCAGCACTCTTCGGCCCCCACCCCCAGCACTCTTCGGCCCCCACCCCCAGCACTCTTCGGCCCCCACCCCCAGCACTCTCTGGCCCCCACCCCCCAGCACTCTCTGGCCCAGCACATTTTTTCTGCCTCCCCTCTCAAGCTCTCCCCCAGCACTCTCCAGCCCCCACCCTCCTGTGCTCTCCACCTTTCCCAGTTCTCTCTGCCCCTCAGCACTCTCCAGCCCCCACCCCCAGCACTCTCTGGCCCCCAGCACTCTCCGGCCCCCCACCCCCCAGCACTCTCTGGCCCCCACCCCCCAGCACTCTCTGGCCCCCACCCCCCAGCACTCTCCGGCCCCCACCCCCAGGACTCTCCGGCCCCCACCCCCAGCACTTTCTGGCCCCCAGAACTCTGCAGCCCCCACCCCCCAGCACTCTCCGGCCCCCACCCCCCAGCACTCTCTGGCCCCCACCCCCCAGCACTCTCTGGCCCCCACCCCCCAGCACTCTCTGGCCCCCACCCCCCAGCACTCTCCGGCCCCCACCCCCAGGACTCTCCGGCCCCCACCCCCAGCACTTTCTGGCCCCCAGAACTCTGCAGCCCCCACCCCCCAGCACTCTCTGGCCCCCACCCCCCGCACTCTCTGGCCTCCAGCACTCCTTGGCCCCCACCCCCTAGCACTCTCTGGCCTCCAGCACTCTCTGGCACCCACCCCCAGCACTCTCTGCCCTCCACCCCCCAGCACTCTCTGGGCCCTACCCCCAGCACTCTCTGGCCCCCACCCCCAGCACTCTCCACCTTTCACCCCCCAGCACTCTCTGGCCCCACCCCTTAGCACTCTCTGGCCCCCAGAACTCTCCGGCCCCCACCCCCCAGCACTCTCCGGCACCCACCCCCTAGCACTCTCTGGCCTCCAGCACTCTCCGACCCCCACCCCAGCACTCTCTGGCCTACAGCACTCTCTGGCCACCACCCCCCAGCACTCTCCGGCCCCTTCCCCCCAGCAGCACTCTTCGACCCCCACCCCCCAGCACTCTTCACCCCCCACCCCCAGCACTCTCCGCCCTCCTCCCCCCTTCCCATTACCTCCCTACACTACAAAAACCCTTCCTAAAAAAAAAACCAAATTTATAAATCCGCTTCAAAACAACAAAAAAACCAATCAAAATTTTAACCGTTCCCCCAAAAATTTTCCCCCAAACAAACCTTTTCCCAAAAATTCCAAAAAACCCTTTTTAAAAAACCCCAAATCTTAAAACAAAAACGGTTTTCCAAACTTTTCCTTTTTCCTTTTTCAAAACAAACAACTTTTCCCAAAACCAAAAAACAAAATAATTCTCCCAAAAAAACAAAACCATTTCTCACCATCCTCAAATTTAAAATTAACAAAAACCCAAAAAATTTTTCCCCATTCTCCAAAAGCACCCCCTTTTTAACTTTTAATTAAAAAAATTTTTTCCCTTTCCAAAAATTTTAAAACAAAATTTAACACTTTCCATTTTTAAAACACATCCCCAACCCAAAAATTCCATATTCCCATTAAATCAAAAAAAACCTTTGAACTCCCAAAAAATTTTTTTTATCTCAAAACCCAAAAAAAACCTTTTTCCCTAAACCAACCACCCAAAAAAACCTTAACCATTCCACCAAAATTCAAACCATTTTGACTCAACCCCCTTTTACCAAATTAATTTTACCCTTCCCTCCCTTTTTCAAAAAAACCCCTTTATTCAAAAAAAAACTTTCCACCAATTCATTTCCCAACCCCCCTTTTTTTAAAACCCCAAAATCAAACCCCCACACCAAACAAAAAAACCTTACAGCGCATTCCCAAATTTAAAATTTCCCCAAAAAAACACAATTCAACTTTTAAAAACTCCAAATTACCCCCCCAAAAAACAAAAAAAATTTTTTCCCCTCCCCCCAATTAAAAAAAACCCAAAAAACAAAAACCACCCTTCCTTAACACTTAAAAAACACAAACAACAACACCTTTCCAAAAACCAAACAAATTTAATTCCAACACAATTTAAACCCCTTTAAAAATTTTAAACACAACCCCCCTTCTCTTAAAAAAAAACCTTTACCCCAAAAATTCTACAAAAAACCCCCGTTCCTTAAAAAAATCCTTAAAATTTTCAATCAAAAACCCTTTTACAAAAAATCCAAATTTCCCCCTTTCCTTTCCCTCCCTTAAATTATTCCAAAACCAATTAAAAAAAATACTACAAAACAATATTACCACTTTAAAAAACATTCCTAAAATCCAAACCAAAAATTCAACCCCCAAAAAAAATTAAAACAACAAACTTTCTCAAAAAAAAAAACAAACCCAACCAAATTTTCCTTTTCAATTTAATTTAAAAAATTTTTACACCAAAAATTAATTATTTCCCCTTTCTCAAAAACCTTTAAAAAATCCTTCTCAAAAAAAAACCAACAACATTTTCATTTTCTCTCCAAAAAAATTTTTTTTCACAAATTTAATTTTTTAAAACCAAAAAAAAATTTTAACAAAACCTTTCTTTTCCCCAAATTAAAACCTTGAAAACACCCGCTTAAAAAAAACAAGGTCAACCAAATTCAAATTTTTTCTCCAAAACTTTACAAAAAAAAATTACTTATTACCCAACCAAAAAAATTTAAAACTTAAAAAACCCTTTTTCCCCTTTTAAACAAAAATCTTTAACCCTTAAAATTCCCTTTTCCTCCTTTAAAAAACCCATTATCTTAATAAAATTTTTTTTTTAACAAAATTTTATTTAAAAACAATATAAAAAAAAAAAAACAAATCCCCTACATTAAAAAAATTTCTTTTTAACTTTTAATTTAAATTCCCTTTAAATCACCAAACAAAAACTTTAAAATTTTTAACAAAATCCCTAAAAATAAAAAAAAAAAACCTTTAAAAACAAAAAAAAACAAAAAAAACCTTATTAAACCAAATCCACCCTTAAAAATGGGAAAAAAAAAAAAATAAAAATTTTTTAAAAATACAAAACCCAAAATCTTTTTCCCAAACTCAACCCAAAAAAAACCCCAAAATTTTTACTTTCCCTTTCCCCCCAAAAACAATTTCCGCACAAAACCCCCAAAAAAAAAACCTTATTTATAAATTTTTCGGGGCATTCCTCCTTTTATAAAATTTTTTCCCTAAAACTCTTTTCCCAAAAAAATTAAATCACAAATTAATAAAACAAAAACCCCTCATTTCCCAAAACCCAAAAAAAATTAAACAAAACCCCTTTTAAAAACTTTCCCCTGAAAAAACCTTTTCCACTAATAAAAACCCCCAAAAACCCAAATAATCATCCTTTAAAAACCTTAAAAAAATCCCATCCAAAACAAAATTTTACAAACATTAAACCCCTTAAAAAATTTAAAGTTAAAAAAATTTCCTTTAAAACCCCTTTTAAATTTTTTAACTTAAAAACTTCTTTTAAAACCAAAAAAAAAAAAACAATTCAAATTCCTCCAAAATCTTAAAAATTCCCAAAAAAATTCCCTTCCCCCAAAATACCCAATTTAAATCCTTAATATCCCCCTTTTATAAAACTTCAAAAAAATTTTTAAAAAAAAGTTTCAACCCCAAAAAACCTCCTTTTTAAAAATCTCACACAAAAACCAATTATTCCCAAAAAATTTCCCCAACCCTTTATTTAATTAAATTTTTAAAACCTCCAAAAAATTCTCAATTCTTAACAAAAAAATTTCCCCCTTTACTTTACCCTTTTTAAAACCCCCCTTTACCCACCCTCAAAAAAAAAAAATAAAAACCCAAAAAATTTTTAACAACGAGGTTCCTTATTCCCAAACCCCTTCCACAAAAACCCTTAACAAACAATTTTAATTTTCGCTCCCAAAACCTCAAAACCAAAAACCATATTCCCAAAATTCCCTCAAAATACCCCCATTTTCCAAACCTAAACCAAAAACCCTTTTCCAAAACCCAAAAAAACTTCTCCCTTTAAATTAAAATTTTTAAACCCCCCCCTCAAAAAAAATCCCCATCCTCCCCCAACCAACAAAAAAATTTCCCCTTAAACTTCAATTTTAAAAAAACTAAAACTTTATTACCTAAAATTATAAAAAAATTTAAAAAAACAAAAAAATTTTAAAAATTCCCCTTGCCCAACCTTGAAAAATTTTAAAAAAAACCCAAAAAATTTGCCCTCTTTTTCAGCTTTCCCAAAAAACCTTTTCTTTAAAATTAACCCCCTTAAAAAAATCCAACCCAAAAAAAAAAACATCAACCCAACACAAATTTCCATCCCTCCAAAATTAAAATTTAAAAAAACCAAAAAATTCCCAATTAAAACCAAAAACCTAAAACAAATATTTAACCCCAAAACAACCAAAAAAATAAACTCCCCTTATTTAAAAATCACCCAAAAAACCCTTTTTCCTTCCCAAATTTCCCACCCCAAACCCCTTTAAAATTTTCCGGGGTTTCCCAAAAAATAAACTTAATCCCAAAACCCAAAAAAAAATAAAAAAACCCCAAAAAAACATCCCCTTCTTTCCCCCCATCCTTAAAAACCCAAAAAAAACCATTTAAAAATTTCCCTCTTAATTCATATAATACAACAATTTAAAAATTTTGGGGGAAAACCAATTTAAAAAACCCCCAAACCCCCCAAACCCCCAAAACCTTCTTTTTCCCCCCAGTAGGCCCCCCCCCCCACCCCCGGGACTTCCCATCCCCCCGGGCCCCCCCCCAGGATTTTGGAGCCCTATTAATTCCGGCCCCCCCCAAAGCCCTCTACCTTGGCCCCAACCAAACCCTTTCCCGACTTGGGGGCCTTTGCCAAAAATTTTTTTTGCGTCCCCCCATTTTTTAAAGGGTTTTTGGGCGAAGGAAACAGGGGGGTTTTTTCCTTTGGGGGGAAAAAAATACAGGCCGGGCCAAACAAAAAAACGATCCGGAATTTTCTTCCCCGCCCGCAATGGGTGGGCCCCGGTTCATTGGATTTGGGGGCTAAAAGGGTTCTTTTTTTTCCTATTAGGCTTTGTAAAATTCCCGGGAACCCCCCCCCCGGGGGGTTTTTTACGTCTGCCAAAATCTTTTGCCTTAAGGAAAACCTTTTAAGGGTAAAGGGGCATCCTTTATTTCCCCCAAAAGGGCCTTTGGAAGAAAATGGGGCAATTTTTTTTCTAAAAAGGGGGGGTAAATAAAAAACTGGGAATCATTTTTTCACACGGGGCTGTTTAAATTGGGTAAAAAAATTTCCCCAAAAAACGGGGAGCCTAAAAGTGGATCCGTCAGGGATAGTGTAAGCGGTTAAACCAAGGGTTTTTCCATTTGGGGGAAACCTTTTCCCAAGGGGCCCGGGCCCCTCCCCTGTCTTCGTTTTTTGGTGGAAAATTTTTTTGTGCTGGGCCCGTTCATGGAAACCTGTATTTGGGGTCAATTAATTTTGGAAAAAAACCCCGGGGCACGGCGTAAATTGGGGGCCTAAAGGGCCTTTCCCCCTTTTTTCAAACCCGCCCCGGGTTTTTCCTAAAGAACAAATCCCCTTTTTTGGGCACCTAATCCTTTAAAGGCCCCCAGACCCAATTTAAGCTTTTCGGGCCCATTCACCTAAAGTATTTTAGCCCCCTTCCGGGGCCCCAAAAATTTTTTCCGGAAATTTAAAAATTTCCCCCCCCAAATTCTCCCCGGTCCCCCCCTTTAACCCGGGTTGATCCCCTTCCAAAGGACAAAGGGGAGGGGGGGTTTCCAAAAAATTTCCCCCAAATAGGTAGGGTTTCCAATCTGGGCCCGGGCCGCCCCTGGCAATTCAAGGGAAAAAAAATGTGGGGAGGCGGTTGGCCCCGGGTTTAGGCCCCCTTTTTTTTGGGGTTCCCCAAAACCTTCCAAAAAAAACACCCCCCTAACCAATTTTAGCCCAATTGCCAAAACCCCTGGGGTCCCCCGGGGCCCGTGTTTAAAACCTGGCCCCGCCCGGGTTCCAAATTAGTTGAAAAAACCACCTTTTTGCCCAATTTCCCCAATTTTTGGGCCGTTTTATTGGGAGCTAAAAAAAAGGAGGGGGGGGGGGGTTTGTCCCCCCCAAAAAAAACCCAAAAGGGGGCCCCGGGCCCCCGGGGGGCCCCCCAAAAATTTTCCCCTTCCGGGGTAAATAATTCCCCAAAAGGGGGTTTTAAATGGAAAGAGAACAGAATGCTAAATTGGGAAAAAAGGTTTGGAGGGGAGGTCGAATTTTAAATTTGGGCCCACCCTTTTTTTTTGTAAAAGAGCTTCTGCCCCCCCAGGGGGTCTTGCACCCAATTTATTTCCCTTTTATTTAGGGCCAAAAAAAAAAATTTGAAGCCCTTGTTCCCGGGGAAATTCCCTCCTAAAAGCCTAACCCCATGTAAAATTCATTTTTTTTAATTTTTCCCAATTTTTTTTTAAGGGGACCGGGTTTTCCCCAAAAAGGGTCTCCCGGGAAAAAAACGAACCCGGCCCCCCCAGGGTTTAATTTTTCTTTCAACCTTTCCCAAAAACTTGTCCCGGGGCCCAAAATATATTAATACCCCGGGAGCCTTTTTTCATGGCTTTTTAAAAATTTTCCCCCTTTTCCCCCCCACAACCAAGTGTTAGCCCCGTCACTGACCAACATAAGAGGGTATAACCGATGGTTATTTATGTTTACATTAAAAAGGTTTATGGTTATTTATGGTTATTTATAGATGGTTTTTATACGGTTTTATATGTTATTTATATTTTGGAAAATTGGAGTTAAGTTTAATAAAGGCTGTTGTGGCCATTTACTCCACAAGAAGTACGGTGTGGTCCATTATTTAAGGGGAGTAACAAAAGGGTGGTTGGATTAAAGGGGTCACAACAAGTGGGTGGTCTTTACTAGGCTACACGAGTCAAGAGAGGGCCGGACGGAATGAGAAAAGGAATATAGGGAGGGCCGGACATGACTGTGTGTCTAGTGACACACAAAAGGGAATACAGCAGGGAGTGGTTAACAGGGGCAGCCAATAGAAAGCAAGGGGAGCGGCATTAGAAAAAGGGGGCGTGGCCGAGCGGGACCATTCGTCGTTCGGAATCCACAGGAGGAGGCAGTTTTTTCCCACCCACCCTCCCTATAGTTAAGTTTGTTGTGAAGGTCTTAATGCTTTTGTTATCATTTCAGGAACTCAAAATGGACGTCTGGAAGAAAGTTGGTTGGCGGTTTTTTAGGTTGGTCAGTGACGGTGGCAGTTATGTAGTTGGTGAGTGTGTGGGGGGCTCGTCATGAGATGGCCCCTCCGGTGTAGTACATCGAAGATCGATGATTACTCTGTGTGCACTGCGGGATAGGGTTTTGTCTCCGGGCGGTTAAAATGGAGGCCTACTTGGTTCGGTTAAATCCTGCAGTGCCCCCTGGTGTTATATATATATATATAGTCATATATATATTGGTTAACTAACTGGCTGTGTTACAAGTGTTAGCCCCGTCACTGACCAACATAAGAGGGTATAACCGATGGTTATTTATGTTTACATTAAAAAGGTTTATGGTTATTTATGGTTATTTATAGATGGTTTTTATACGGTTTTATATGTTATTTATATTTTGGAAAATTGGAGTTAAGTTTAATAAAGGCTGTTGTGGCCATTTACTCCACAAGAAGTACGGTGTGGTCCATTATTTAAGGGGAGTAACAAAAGGGTGGTTGGATTAAAGGGGTCACAACAAGTGGGTGGTCTTTACTAGGCTACACGAGTCATGCTTTTTGTGCCCCTGGCTCTTTGTTTGCAGGTATTGCAGCAGGTACATGCATCAAAACCTGAAGCACATCCGGGGTTTAGACAAACTTTTGAGATTATTACTCGCAACCTCTGGTGGCCATCGATTAGGCAGGATGTATTAGCCTTCGTCCAGGCCTGTGAAGTTTGTGCCAGAAGCAAGAGCAGTACCTCTAAGCCCCCTGGTCTCCTACGTCCTCTACCAATACCTAAGGCAAAAAATTTTTTTGAAACGAAAGATGGACTTTATAGGCACATGTAAAATTTAACAAAATGTAATCAATATTCACATATAATTTATACATAGACGCGTACATTTACAATAATGTTTTTTTACAAAAAAAAAAAAAAGAAAACAGCTTCTAAGGACTATATAATACCCTCCCAATTCCATACATAGTACCACTACATCGACTCGCTGTGGAGTGTCTATTATTTTATTCAAAGAAAGAGCACCCCACTGGTATGTGGTCTGGTCCTATAGGGTATTGATTCGTCCTGCTGTTCTAAAACAACTGGTTGCTCTACATGTTTCGCGACACGGTGATCGCTTCATCAGGAGCCTCTGTGTTGTTGAAACAAAAAGAAAATTGTATAAATACATTTTATATATTGTTTTGAATACAACATGTGAACATAAACAGTGTTTGCATAAACACTGTAGTAAGTAAAACATAGGTTTTTATCATATCTTTTGTATTTGTGTGTAAACTCACCATTCAGATGCATAGGGTAGCTGTGCCTGTTTGCCCCACCACAGGGAAGAAATGCCGCCGCTGCCCCCCAGGGGAGAATCTCCTGGGATCCAGGAGTTTAATGTTCCGAATAGCTTAACCCAAAGGCCAAACCAGACCCCAACCAGGTCGTCACAGAAGACCAGGGGGCCGAAGTTCAGATGGTGCAGATAGACATACGGGGATGCATCGGGTAACTATAATAAGAACATATAAGAATAGTAGAAGTGATGACTGGGCCCTACTTCCTATATAGTGCCACAATTTTAGAAGTAGATATTGTGATTGTGACTCTGTGATGCACTGCTGGTACCCACCCAATACTGTGTGTCATGGGGGGTTATCCAAACTACAAAGAAAGGGGGGAGGGGAAAGGGGTAGAAAGGATTTTTACAAAGCTGTTGGAGCCTCTGTTACTTAGATACATAGAGTATTGAATACCTCGTATTGTATATCAGTGGTCATCAACCCCGTCCTCAGGGCCCACTAACAGGCCAGGTTTTATGTATTACCTTGGGGAGATGCAGACTATAATACTGCAATCACTGAGCAGCAAATGATATCACCTGTGATGTATTTCAGTTATCTTGCAAACCTGGCCTGTTAGTGGACCCTGAGGACAGGGTTGATGACCACTGTTGTATATGATCCAAGAAAATTGGGCCAATGCATACATAATCCTATATTCAAAAAATTAAGCTACTACGAGCTCAATATGTCCAGGATATGGATATTAGATATACAATTTCAGAGATTTGCCATTACTAATATGTATATTTTGGTGTCTAGCCTTCACCGTTTGATAATACAAAGAATATATTATATGATATTCATATAGCTAGTACATGGCCTTACGTATGGATCAACAGGGGTTACATATAGGGATGGCATTGTAAAGCCAAATCCCACTCCCACATATAATTTAGCATACAAGCCTGAGTTAATTGCTGGGTCAATAAGAAGTTTAAAGAGATGTATGGCATAAACTCTACCAATACCTACCTGTCCCTGGACCCATTTATCTATGGACTTTATCACTGATTTGCCTCCGCCCCAGGGATATTCCATGATCTGGGTGGTGGTAGACAGGTTGGGTAAGATGGCCCACTTTGTTCCACTTCCAAAAACTTCCACCTGCTAAAGAACTGGCATCTTTATTCATTAAACATGTTTTCAGGCTCCATGGGGGGCCAATTAACATTGTCTCAGACCGTGGCTCTCAGTTTATAGCCCAGTTTTGGTAGGCCCTTTGCTCTCAGCTGGGGATTAAGTTATCATATTCTTCAGCATATCATCCTGAGACAATTGGCCAAACAGAAAGGACTAATCAGACTCTGGAGAAGATGGTAAGTTGTCTGATGGCCAATGATGAGGTGGAGAGGCTCAACATCCTTCCATGGACAGAGTTTGCCTTCAATAATTGTGCCAGCACATCTACAGGGACCTCTACTTTCTTCTGTGTTTACGGGTTGCATCCTTGTATGTGCTCCTTTGATCTTCCACCCTCTAATGTTTCAGATGCCAACACCACGATTGAAAATTTCTCCATAATCTTGTCCGATGTTAATCGTGCTATTTCTTGCTCTGTGCAGGCTTTTAAGAAAATGGCTGACAAGGGGCACTCAAAGGCACCAGGATATAAAGTTGGTGACAAAGTGTGGCTATCATCTAGGAATTTGTCCCTGCATGTTTCATCTAAAAAACTTGGCCCAAAATTAATCGGGCCCTATGAAATTTCGGAGATTGTTAATCCTGTGTCCTATAGATGCTTAAAACTTCCCCCATCCATGCACATTCCAAATGTCTTTCATGTTTCATTGTTGAAACCTGTTCATTCCAACCCTTTCAAGTAAATGAACCAGAACCTGTGGATGTGTTGGACAGTCAGGAATATGAAGTGGCATTTATTCTTGATTCCAGACAAGTACGCAATTCCAATATCTCATTCATTGGAAAGGTTTTGGCCCAGAGGATCGATCTTGGATCCCAGATCGTGATCTTCATGCTAACCGACTTAAGAAGAAGTTCCATCTTCATTATCCAAGTAAGCCTGGGGGTGCAGGAGCAACCCCTTGACAAAGGGGGGGGGGGGGCACTGTCAGTACTAGGATCCCTTTAGGACCCAGCACAATTCACCTGACACAGCCTTTGCCTGGGAAACAACAGTGATTGGCCAGCTCACCTTTAAATCACCTGTATCAGCATTCAATCAGTGCTCACGATAGTTTACCTTTGTGTGATCCAGCTGATATCTGCTCTGTGTATTTCATGTATGACCCGGCTCGTTTGACCCTGCTTGCTCACTTCTGATTCGGTACTGCTTGGACTCTGGTCTAACTGTGTATGACCCAGCTTGCCTAGAGATTAAGGCTACACTCTGCCTGATTCTACTGTAGTACATTCATCTGCAGCAGTGAACTACAAGCGCCAGCTAATATCTACCCTAATCTGCAGTGGTGAACTACAAGGTCCAGCTGATCTGCTCTTCTTAGACCTGCTCATGGTATGTGCTCTTGTTCTTTGAACTCTTTGCATCAGCACACCTGAACTATTACCTGTTATCTGCTCCTAGCCTGACAATTATTTATTTATGGTACCCATATAGCACTGTCAATTTACACAGTGCTCCACACATACATCGCACACTCACATCAGTCCCTACCCTCAAGGAGTCCACAATCCAAGGTCCCCAACCTTGGATTGTGGGAGGAGGAAAGGAGGAAACCCACGCAGGCACAGGGAGAACATGCAAACTCCAGGCAGGTAGCGTCATGGTTGGGATTTGAACCAGTGACCCTTTTTACTGCTAGGTGAGCGTGCTACCCACTACACCACTGTGCCGCCCATTGTACCTCTTTTCAATATCAAAGTGACCAGACAGAACCCAGAATACTTGACATAGCATGTAGTACAGGAAGGAAACCTGTTTGCAGAAATTGTGGCCAAATGCTCGCTCAATTTTTTTTAAGTATATAAGAGGTAGAGTCATGAGAGGAAGTCTGAATCCTTCCCATCCATCCTTTTTTTAGTGGATAGCATTGGATCAATTGGATCAAAGGTGTAAACGGACACATGTTTGCTTACAACCTCTGCTTCAGGGTCCAATCGGGTCTGCCTAAAAAACGTACAGGTGGACTGGATTGGTCCACCCATGTGAAAGGGGGCTAATTTGTCCCAAAAATGACAGACTATTAATGATTATGTTGACTGGCTTTGTACTTGTGTCGATTACATCAGTTTGATATTTTTTTGGAGATCTTTCTTAGCTCATTCAGAATTTGATTTTGACCTGTAGTTGACCTCCTATTGACTTACATTTGATCTGTTTCAAGCAGGATTTGCATCTCCATAGACTTGTGTGTGGGAAGGTAGGACTCCTCTGAATAAAAGCCAGTCGACCCAGGTGCTTAGGTTTCTGAATTTTGTTTTCTGAAAGGAGTTATGCATGGTAACTTATTCATACTGTGGCAGAGCGTTGCCCTGCCAGGGTCTAGAAGCAGGATGTGACCCAGAATTCTCAACCAGATGGGTTGAGGGGCTCCAGGGAGCATGTTACATGAAGAGGAAACTGGCTTTTCAGTTTCCTCAGTGTTTTGTAAAGTCCACTTTGGGACCTGGAGCTCAGGGATTTCTAAGAGATCTGGGTGGGATGAAATCCCTAGTCCTGGGTCCTGATTTTGTGAACAGCCAGCATACTGATTTGTCAGGTGTGTGCTGGGCTTTTAAGGCCCCTTTCACACATGCGGACCGTATGTCCGTTTTTCATCTGCGGATCGGATGAACACGGACAGACGGTCCGTGTTCATCCGATCCCCCATAGAGGAGAGCGGAGAACTGACAGGGCGGTCCCTGCACAGTGTGCAGGGACTGCCCTGCCATCAGCCAGCTCAGCGGGGAACAGCTGTGCGATCCCCGCTGAGCAGCGGATCTTCAGGGGGCGGATCATTACGGATCCGCCCCGTGTGAAAGAGCCCTAATAGTAACCTGACCATAGTTCTGGGCTCCACCCCAGCAGACAGGAAGTCTGAGTACCAGGAGTCAGGAGGGCTCCATGAGTGAACCAGTGCAGCAAGAGGCTGTTAGCTGTGTGCACCAAGGTGGTTGCTGAAAAGTCTGTAGGAGACAGACAAGGGCCTGAATGGTAAGGCCAGAGCAACAGTGCTGCCACTGAGAGCCAACTAGGCTGAATGTAATTTTGTTGACAAAAAGGATTGCTGAAACCCCTGCGAGGGAAACGTATCTTTGTTTATTGAACTTTCTTTATTAAAAATGGGCCCTTAAAAAGAAGAACCAGCGAGTGGCGAGCACTTCAAGCTCTACATTTGATGCTGATCCTTTACAATACACATATTGTTTTCTATTTTATTAAGTGTATATAATATGTATACAGTAAAGGAGACAGCACCAACAGGTAAAAACAGTTATATATTATCTCTGCTTTTAGTGCAGGGCCCCATCCCCCCCCCCCATTTTCTTACTGGGCATCTTCTGTTTGCTTTTAGAAAGAAACACATGATAACTACTTATTTATTAAAAATAAACAAACTATATTTTTTGTATATTCTCAGATTTTCTATGTGTAATATTGTTATTGCCCAGTAGAGAGCACTATTGGCTCAAAACTTACTGGATGCTGGATGGCTAAAGGTATGTATATAGCAATACAACATTTACAGCATGTTTTGTTTAAGATGTGTACTGCTCTTTAAAATGTTAATTAATGTGAAACTGACATATCGAAACAATAGTATTTTATATTATCCGTCTACATACATGTATATTTATTATATTAGAACTGAAGCATTTTATACATGTCAAACAGTAGTGGTGTAAACAGTTGAACAAAACCAGATATAAGATGTTCATCTATTAGCGTAAACAAAAAAAAATTAAAAGTAATAATGCTGATTATTATCGTTACTTTTTCTTGATATATCGAAAAAAAAAAAAGAGTATGCCAATGCTAGTATTATCAACAAGGGAATAGATACAAATCAATATTCATTTTTGAATTGCTGTACTGAGCTTAAAAATAACATGAATGTTGGCTTGGCTCTATTAATGAATGATTTTAATGAACACAGACGTGTCTTTAACACAATATAAAGGGTTGGCGCTGCCTTTTTATATATCATGACTATAAATGGAAGTCTAAAAAGGAACTATTTTATACTATGGCCCTTACTTTACTTGTGCTTATAATAACATTAATGTGCCTGACCTCATGCTATCTTCAATTGAAAATCTTTTAATTATAGGCCTCTATATAATGACAAACATCTGGCTTTCATTCTTTCTTGGGGTAGACTAGACAGTCAAAGTGCGGTTTTATGTAAAGGTAGAAAAAGTCCTTACCACAGTTCTGGTTTCAAACTTGCCACAACTAGAATGGCTTTGCTTCCAGCATCAATTAAAAACAAAATGAGCATTTTTAACAGTACATAGGTTAGGCAGCTTGTCCACAGCAATAAAAACTTAGTGTACAAATTAAATAAAAATAATTCTCACTTGTAAATCTGCTAGCAAACCATGTCTTTCCACAGAGCAGAGAAGCTTCTGAAGGCAGTTGCCTCCTGTATTGAGCATTTGCATAAGTACCAAGACTGTACTTGTTATTACCTAATTCCTCAGATATACACCTCACCCTTTAAGTGGGCATAAAACGCATTCTGGGGGAAATATCGACCTACTGTCTATAGGTCGATATTTCCCCCAGAATGCTCCTGTGAAAAAAAAACAACGTGTGTGTGTGTGTATGTATGTATGAGTGTGTGTGTGTGTGTGTGTGTATGTATGTATGTATGTATGTATGTATGTGTGTGTGTGTATATACAGTGGTGTGAAAAAGTGTTTGCCCCCTTCCTCATTTCCTGTTCCTTTGCATGTTTGTCACACTTAAGTGTTTCGGAACATCAAACCAATTTAAACAATAGTCAAGGACAACACAAGTAAACACAAAATGCAATTTGTAAATGAAGGTGTTTATTATTAAAGGTGAAAAAAAATCCAAACCATCATGGCCCTGTGTGAAAAAGTGATTGCCCCCTAAACCTAATAACTGGTTGGGCCACCCTTAGCAGCAACAACTGCAACCAAGCGTTTGCGATAACGTGCAATGAGGCTTTTACAGCGTCCTGGAGGAATTTTGGCCCACTCATCTTTGCAGAATTGTCCTAATTCAGTTACATTAGAGGGTTTTCGAGCATGAACGGCCTTTTTAAGGTCATACCACAATAGGGTCATACTACAATCTCAATAAGATTTAGGTCAGGACTTTGGCTAGGCCACTCCAAAGTCTTCATTTTGTTTTTCTTCAGCCATTCGGTGGTGGACTTGCTGGTGTGTTTAGGATCATTGTCCTGCTGCAGAACCCAAGTTCGTTTCAGCTTGAGTACACGAACAGATGGTCGGACATTCTCCTTCAGGATCTCTTGGTAGACAGCAGAATTCATAGTTCCTTTTATCACGGCAAGTCTTCCAGGTCCTGAAGCAGCAAAACAGCCCCAGACCATCACACTACCACCACCATATTTTACTGTTGGTATAATGTTCTTTTTCTGAAATGCAGTGTTCCTTCTACGCCAGATATACTTGGACACACACCTTCCAAAGAGTTCCACTTTTGTCTCATCGGTCCACAGAATGTTGTCCCAAAAGTCTTGGGGATCATCAAGATGTGTTGTGGAGAAATTGAGACGAGCTTTGATGTTCTTTTTGCTCAGCAGTGGTTTTCTCCTTGGAACTCTGCCATGCAGGCCATTTTTGCCCAGTCTTTTCCTGATGGTGGAGGCATGAACGCTGACCTTAACTGAGGCAAGTGAGGCCTGCAGTTCCTTGGACGTTGTTGTGGGGTCTTTTGTGACCTCTTGGATGAGTCGTCGCTGCGCTCTTGGGGTAATTTTGGGGGCGGCCGGCCACTACTGGGAAGGTTCACCACTGTTCCATGTCTTCGCCATTTGTGGATAATGGCTCTCACTGTGGTTCGCTGGATTCCCAAAGCTTTGGAAATGGCTTTATAACCCTTTCCAGACTGATAGATCTCAATTACTTTCTTTCTCAATTGTTCCTGAATTTATTTGGGTCTTGGCATGATGTGTAGCTTTTAAGGATCTTCTGGTGGACCTTACTGTGTCAAGCAGCTCCTATTTAAGTGATGCCTTGATTGTGAACAGGTGTGGCAATAATCAGGCCTGGGTGGGGCAATCACTTTTTCACACAGGGCCATGATGGTTTGGATTTTTTTTCACCCTTAATAATAAACACCTTCATTTACAAATTGCATTTTGTGTTTACTTGTGTTGTCCTTGACTATTGTTTAAATTGGTTTGATGTTCCGAAACACTTAAAGCCCCATACACACGCGCGGACAATCCGTGGACCAGGTCCGTCGGACTATGTCCGTCATACTTTGTCTGATGTTGGTTTTGCGTACACACGATCGGACAAAGTTGTCGGAAAAACCGATCATTCTGAACGTGGTGACGTTTGTTGCCTACGACGGGACTACGTAGAGAGGCTAGTAGCCAATAGCTTTGGTCTTGTAATGTGATCTGAGCATGCGTAGCACTTTGTCCGGTCGGACAAGCGTACACACGATCGGATTTGGTGTGATCGGACCGGGTTGACGGGAAATCTTTCCAGCAGGAGATAAGACTTTGTCCGACGGACAAACCGACGAACACTGTCCGATGGTGCATACACACGGTCTGATTTTTCAACAACCTTGTCCGATCGGACCAAATTGATGAAAAAGTCCGACCGTGTGTATGGGGCTTTAGTGTGACAAACATGCAAAGGAACAGGAAATGAGGAAGGGGGCAAACACTTTTTCACACCACTGTATATATATGTATATATATATATATATATATATGTATATATATATAATTAGTATGAGATGCTGTCACTGTGAAATTGGTAATTTAAAGGACACATAGGGGGTAATTTACTAAGATGAATGCACTGCGCCAGTTCATACCTTAATTGGTGCGCCAGATAAATTATTAATTGAGCATATAAACCGGCGCACGCATAAGCGTAACACATAATGTGCCAAGCACGCGATAATAATATACCGGCACACGCGATAATAATATGCCATTGATAATAACAGTCCATTCACACAGTGGCAACACGAGTTCCAGCACGACTTGGGGCGACTCTGCTTCTTGCTCCGGTGTTCTCGTCCGGCTTCTTCCTCGCTTCCTTCTCGGGCCGCTCCGCGCAATGGGAGGCTCCCGCTGTGTGACGCTTTTCTTCTTTTGACAGTTCTTATATAATGGTTATAGAACTGTCAGAACAAGAGAAGCGCCACACAGCGGGAGCCTCCCATTGCGCGGAGTGGCCCAAGAACGAACAGAGGAAGAAGATACGCCGTGGAGGAAGATGATGGACAAGAAGAAGAGGATCGGAGGAAGAAGAAGATGGAGGAAGAAACCAAAGGATGAAGGAAAGAAGAAGGAAGAAGATGGAAAGAAGAAGACTTTAATAAAGGAATTGTCAAAAACTGTCTCTTGTCATTTTTAACACTTTTGTCACTTTTTTGGTGAAATGGTAGGGGTACTTTTGTACCCCCTTACCATTTCACACAGGGGGGCGGGATCTGGGGTCCCCTTGTTAAAGGGGGCTTCCAGATTCCGATAAGACCCCGCCCGCAGACCCCCACAACCACCGGCCAGGGCTGTGGGGGATGAGGCCCTTGTCCTAATCAACATGGGGACAAGGAGCTTTGGGGGGTACGGTTCAGGAGGGGGGGGCGCTCTCTCGTCCCCCTCTCTTTTCCTGCAGCCTGCCAGGTTGCGTGCTCGGATAAGGGCCTGGTATGGATTTTGAGGGTGGCCCCCACCCCATTTTTTTTTTTTTTTTGTGGTGGGGTTCCCCTTAAAATCCATACCAGACCCCTGAAGGGCCTGGTATGGAATTTTGGGGGACCCCTACGCATTTTCTTTTCTTGATTTTTTTTTTCTTAATGCTAACATGACCTGTGTGCAAATAGCCTTAAAAAAAAACATAGAAGTAAACCAGCGTTTTACATGGCTTGACATTTACTAAGATTTTGCCCGCGCAGTGAACCAAAGCACTTGAACACGCACAACTGCCGCTTGTGCATGCGCAGTGCATAAATTTACCTCACGCAGTTCTAAGTGTACTTGCAGACGCAGCAGACTTGTTCAGAGAAAGTTAATTTCTCATTCTATTTTGGGCATATTTGTTACTTGGACAGTTATAACTATACTTCCTCACATCATCCCACATCACCCCCATAATATTGGCACTTCCACCTTCTTTTAATTCTGAGTTGAATAATATGTGCGCCATGTCTATAGCGGCGCACCGATCGATGCCTCCTGTGTGCCGGCAAGATAATAGTAAAAAAGAAAATAGTAAATTGCGCTGTGTTAAAGGCGCAAATGTTTTGTAAATACAAAAACGGCCATTGCGCCGCAACTTATGGCACAAAATGTTCGTAAATCAGCCCCAAGGTGTGCACATTGGCTCAACGCAGGACTACAGAGCGTAGATGTTGAGTGAAGAAAACTGCTTTTTCAGCTTTCTCCAGGTTTCAGTATCCCTGGATAGGGCTCTGTAGTTTGGAGATTCCATAGTGTCTTGGGTGGGACATAATCTTCAACCCAGCGTCTGGGTTTTGTGGAGGATCATCAGGATGTGTGCTCAGGTGTACACAGCCCATATAATGGAGGTTTAGGAATACCTCTGGGCTCCCAGTTGCAGCCTCTCTGACTCCTGGAGACCTCCTGTCTCTCTTGGGTGGAGCAGTCTCCATGTGTTTCTGCAAGAGACAGTAAACAGCATGAGGACTGAGGCTGGAGAGGACCTATGTGAAACTGTTGGCTTTGAAGAACCTATGGTCTTGGCTGACCAGTGGAAAGAGTAGAGGTACTACTAAAGAGAGTTGCGGGGTGGGCTGGCATTTTTGTGTGTGTTTTTATTGGAGAAGAATCCCTGTGTGGGAAACAATATATGTGGGACTTTAGCTTTGTTATTGTCTTTTTTTAATAAACATGTGTTGCCAGGCCCTTAAATACAATTCATGACTAACGTGAATCACTCGAATCACTTGAAAACACATCTACCACTAGAGCTGATCCCCCATGTTACAATATACACACACTGTACTGTGCAAAAGTTTTAGGCACTTTTATATAAAAAAAATGTTTTAGATCACTTAAGGTGGACCTCCCCCCCCCCCCCCTCTACAAAAGATGGCAGAATTATTTAATACAGTGTACATAAACAACCACACTTTCTTGTCTCCATGCTGTTTTTCTCACCTATTGTGCTTTTTTTTATGTCCCTGCTCAATGTGTTGTCATTTTGAAAATGTATGTTATACTGAGCAGCTTGTGCACGATGGAGCGTATGCCGACATGCACTTTATATCACTCATGCACAGTGTGAAGATCTAACAGCTTAGGTATGAGATTCCCCTGAAAGCACCAGTGACGTTACGTTCTCGGGGGGAGGGGGGGGGGGGTGTTCAGCAGGGTCTATGTCACCAGTGCCTTCAGGGGAAACAAGAAGTAGACACAGGAAAGGTAAGGCAAGTTAAACTTTTTTTAGTGTTAAATGATTTCACAACAACATGCAGAGATGCATGCCGATGAGAATTTTAGTAAAAGAGGGGAAAAGTTTGTTTTAATAACTGACAAAGTGCATAAACAGTAAGAACCTAATTCAAATTAATTAATGTTTAGTGTGCCTACCACCCGTTGCCATTAAAGCAGAATACATTTGGGACTGATTAGACACCTCACTGATAGTTACTTACATGGATAAAATCTGCCAGTACTTTTAGAAATGAGGAGACCATTAATTGTGACATTATTCTCAACTTCATGTGCAAAAATGCAGCCCCAACTTGCAACCTGCTTCACTGTTACCTATAGACACTCATCCTTGTAACCATCTCCAGGCCTTCAGCTTGCAAACTGTCTTCTGTTACATCCAAATATTTCAAATTTGCACTCACCAGTGAGTGCCTGCTACCATTTTTCTGCAATCCAGTTATTTTTTGTGTGTGTTTTTTGTGCATGGGTAAGTTGTTTAGTTTTGTTTCCACTTCGGCGGTAGCGATTTTTAACTATATATCTTTCAAGACAAGGTATTTCTGGACTTTAGATGGGTGTACCAGGCATAGGTGGCCTTTCTAATTAGGCAAATTAGGCGATCGCCTAAGGCCTCGCACTCACAGGTGCCTCGTTACAACCTAATTTAAGAGCCACCTCTGCTCACAACAATGCTACTGCATTGGCGCTGTGCTCCGGCCAGCAGAGGGTTAATGCTGCCTGTGAGCTCCATGGCCAGGCAGTGGAGAGAGAATGGGGCCATGGCTGCGTCTTGGGGAGGAGGCGGGCTGGCCAGCACTGTGTTGTCTGGGGGAGGAGACTCATTCCAGCAGCCGAAGCAAAATTAAACTATTCCCACTGCTCCGGAGAACCAGATTGGCCCCCGTCACCCACAACTGGGGTGCTCTGCTAAGCGATCCCTGCACACCTGGAGGAGGCGTCTGACTGGTAAGCAGAGCTGCAGAGGGGAAGAGGAGGGTCCCACCGGGGAGGAAGCCTCATCAGCGCGGTATATGGAGCCGATGGAAGGGGGAGGGAGGAGAGAAATGGTGTCTGGCCGCCCCTCTCTGGGGCTGTCAATCAGGGTGGGGGGATCTGGACTCCAGCTGCAGGGAGAGGCACAGCAACCATGCCACAACCCCTTCTGCAGCCAGCTACCACCAGCAAGCAAGAGCTAGAGAGCCAGCCCCCCATCCCTGCTCCTTCAGCATCCCTCAGCCACTGGCCTTTAAATCCATCCACTGCCCCATCACCTCCACTACCTTCCTCCTGGTTATCAGTGCCACAGTCAGGGCAGCGCAGTCCTGTGCCAGTGTCCCAGTGTGCCAACCTGTGCTTGAGCCCCTGACCCCTCCCTCTGCCCGGCCCTTACCCCCACCTATGCAGGGCTCCACTGCGGGGGTCCAGAGGTGCCAGTCCAGTGCTGATCCTCAGCCATGGTGCTGGCACTGCCTGCTGATTGGCTACTCTGCTGCTATCTCCCTCACTGACACTAGCATCGAGATAGAACCCTGATACCAGCACCGATTTAGAACACTGACACCAGCACCGCGCTAGAGAGCACTGACACCAGCACCGCGCTAGAGAGCACTGACACCAGCACCGCGCTAGAGAGCACTTACACCAGCACCGAGATAGAGAGCACTGACACCAGCACTTTAAAGCTCTTAATATATGCAATTTATACAATACATTTTTTTAGCGCTTGAATTATTTTTCCCATTATAGGCGTAAGTGGGGCCTCATGTCTAAGTTTTGCTTAAGGCCTCACAAAGCCTAGAGCCGCCTCTGGTACCAGGATCCCACTGGTTTCTGTCAGGTATTAGCTAATGATGCTACATTTGTTTCCTTAATCAACCATTCTGTTTTTGGTCATCATCTTTATCTGGCTCTTTGCGCTCCTGCAAAAGGGACATCTGGAAACACCTGTCTTCCTTGAAATTTGTTGATACAGTAAGAGAACACTATGCTTTTTTATATTGAACTGCCTTCCCTGACCTATACTTATTAGTTCAATATGGAATTTCTTGTGAACATGGGAAAACTGATGCTGTTTTAAACACAATTGGGGAAAAAGATAAAATATTCATACGATTTAAAGTAGTTTTTCTGTTTAAGCACTTTGTAGGGTATATGATAAATAAAATCTATTAATTCAGTTATTTGTTAAAGCAATCCCAGTTTACAGAATTGTTTTCACAATCTTTTGCACAGTGCTGTATATACTGTAGGTCCACAATCTGAATTTAAATAAACAGCTTGGGCCTGGATAGCTAAAGCAAAAGATCTAAGACCCAGCAGCTAAAGACCACCATGACAGGTTCTGTAGACATTTGTGCAGATAAGGTTGCACACTTTTTGGTTCTGTCAGCTGCAAAATTAACAGGTGAGGAAAGGTACACTCTGGACTGTCTATAATCTTAATTTATTTAGATAATATGTTTAATCGCTAATAAAATCCAAAATATTGGTTGCAAGCAGATGAAACCTATTCCTCTTGATAATACACATTGTGATCCACAGTACACGCAAATGCAAAATTGTATGTGCTGATTGAACAAAACCACCTAGGGTCCAACAAAATGGTTATATGGGACTTGCTAACAGAAGCCATGCGGTGTGAAGACTTGGTGTGATCTGGCTAATATGTGCTGATATCAGAAATCCTAACTCCAACCCAACCCTCAGAAACTGCTGGTCCATATAACCCATTGCTACTTCGGGAAACCAAAACCTCTCTTCTCAGCAGGTAAAGTAGTCTGGAAAATTAACATTGTTTTTGTCTGGGAGTGTATTCATAGACGCTGTATTTACCAATTTCCAGTGTTCTCCCACCAACAAGATTAGGCAATACTGCCAAAATGGTAAAATTTGTGTTTGTGTTTTTCTACTTTTTTATTTTATAGTCAAGCTTCTGTATGTCCTTTTTACTTTTGTAATTGTGGGAGGCACAGCCCAAGATTGAACAGAGTGCAGGGGGCTGCACATGACTCGTGTAGCCTAGTAAAGACCACCCCTTCTGTTGTGACCCCTTTATTCCAAAACCCCCTTTTTGCTACCCCTCTTAAATAATGGGCCACACCGTACTTCTTGTGGAGTAAATGGCCACAACAGCCTTTATTAAACTTAACTCCAAATATAAATAACCATATAAAACCGTATAAATAACCATATAAAATTAACCATAAATAACCATAAACATTTTATTGTAAACATAAATAACCATCGGTTATACCCTCTTATGTTGGTCAGTGACGGGGCTAACACTTGTAACACAACCATTTTAATTAACCAATATATATATATGACTATATATATATCTACCACCAGGGGGCACTGCAGGATTAACCGAACCAAGTAGGCCTCCATTTTAACCGCCCGGAGACAAAACCCTATCCCGCAGTGCACACAGAGTAATCATCGACTTCGATGTACTACACCGGAGGGGCCATCTCATGACGAGCCCCCCACACACTCACCAACTACATCACTGCCACCGTCACTGACCAACCTAAACACCGCCAACCCACTTTCTTCCAGACATCCATCTTGATTTCCTGAAATGATAACAAAAGCATTAAAACCTTCACAACAAAACTTAACTATTGGGAGGGTGGGTGGGAAAAAACTGCCTCCTCCTGTGAATTCCATACAACGAGTGTTCCCGATTGGCCACGCCCCCTTTTTATAATGCCGCTCCCCCTGCCTCCTATTTGCTGCCCCCTGCTAACCCCTCCCTGCTACATTCCTTTTTGGTGTGTCACTAGACACACAGTCATGTCTGGCCCTCCCTATCCTCATTGCACTCGTTCTGTCCGGCCCTCTCTTGACTCGTGTAGCCTAGTAAAGACCACCCCTTCTGTTGTGACCCCTTTATTCCAAAACCCCCTTTTTGCTACCCCTCTTAAATAATGGGCCACACCGTACTTCTTGTGGAGTAAATGGCCACAACAGCCTTTATTAAACTTAACTCCAAATATAAATAACCATATAAAACCGTATAAATAACCATATAAAATTAACCATAAATAACCATAAACATTTTATTGTAAACATAAATAACCATCGGTTATACCCTCTTATGTTGGTCAGTGACGGGGCTAACACTTGTAACACAACCATTTTAATTAACCAATATATATATATGACTATATATATATCTACCACCAGGGGGCACTGCAGGATTAACCGAACCAAGTAGGCCTCCATTTTAACCGCCCGGAGACAAAACCCTATCCCGCAGTGCACACAGAGTAATCATCGACTTCGATGTACTACACCGGAGGGGCCATCTCATGACGAGCCCCCCACACACTCACCAACTACATCACTGCCACCGTCACTGACCAACCTAAACACCGCCACAGACTGAAAGGGTGACCCCTTACCCTTGAAGGCACCTCCACACCCGCAGGGCCGTATGTATCCCCTCCTGTAGACCCAACGACCACAGGTCGATCCCGACATCCGTCAAGTGAACCCCATCCCTCCTCAAATAGAGGCCCACATTTTTCTCAAGTTCCCTGTGGCGAACCACTAAACCCCCTTGCCATGCCAGGAACCTCCCCACTACCTTATTTACACGGATCCTCGCCTTGTTAAGGCGATATACTGATCTAGCCCTCCTCCAGGATGTTCTAGCGACCATATCTGACCATACCAACAGCGTGTCTGGATATGTCTCGTGCAGGTAGGTCAGATCCCTCTTTATGTCAGCAATAAGATCCCTTACTGTCCGCATTCCCAAATCGTTCCCGCCCGCATGTATGACCAGGACCGCCGGTGGCCTGTCCAACCATGCGAAACGTTCCATTTCGGGCACCACCCTCTCCCACAACATTCCCGGCCTGCCCAGCCAACGTATGGTGGCCTCTCTCCTAGACACCCCCAACTGCCTCCCACCTGGTCTGGCATCCCCTCTCCGTGCTCCCCAACACACATATGAGTGCCCCAGGATCCAGACGAGGCGCGGAAGCCCTCCATCTGAAATGACAAACATAGTGTAATTGACCAGTACTATAACTTAACTACTAAGGCCACCATACTAACCATTACAAACTATAACAACACAGTAAAACTCGCCCTTTATTTTTTTTTTTTTTTTTTATATCTATCCCCATTATTCCTGAATCAACAGTGGTCTAACGTAAGTCCGAAATCGCTTCGATTCCCACCTCCCCATTTTTTGCACATCCACCTCATCCAACCCACACCTGGCGGCTTCGGTGGCCGCCCCAATGCGGAAGGAGTGTGAGGCGTAGGCAGAACCTTCTAAACCCATACTATTTAAGCATTTCCGCAGAACCGCCCCAAATTGGAATCGCGACAGGTATGATCCATCACTGTGCACCAACAATGGGCCCCCAACCTCCGGTCTCACCCCCATGAACTCCCCTACTGCTTTTACTGGGCATACCGCGCAACCTTGTAACCTATGCAACGAAATCAGAACCCCCACACCTTTTTGATCAGTCTTGGACTTTTTTAAATTCACCAGCACCCTGTCACCCAAAACTTCCACGTCCCCCAACATTAAACCTCCCCCTTCCTTTTTTGATGGGCTAACCAACTCACCAATCCGAAATGCCCCGAAAAACGCCAAGGAAAAAGCCGCTGTAAATAATAGCCCCTCGTACCCATCTTTGCACACCCCACTCAACTGCTCCCTTAATGCCAACACATTGGCAAAAGTAATCGGCCGCCTCTCATCCCTTGTCCTGTTTGCTTTGCGATACCCTTTTACTGCCTGTTTCACCCAAAATTCTTTTGTCCAATCCACAATGCCTTGTAACTTGAACAAAAAGGCCAACCCTGCCAACCGTTTTTCAATGGCGGACACTGACCTGCCTTCCTCCATATTTCTGGACACGTAATACAGCACTAACAGCCTAAATTGTGACACATCCTCCCCCACTCCCGATTCCAGCAGCAACTCACCCCACTCCTTCCAGACCTTCTGGTATGCCAACCAAGACGACATACTCACCGACTTCTGGATCCATCCCGCTGCTACCCTAGTGCCAAATCCCAGATCCAGGCCGGGCAAGGAACGCCCTCCTGCTGAGCCTCCGGTGCCAGAGTCCTGAATCTGTCCCACTGGAACCGAGACAAAGAATCAGCCAGCGTGTTCTCTACCCCCAGGATGTGTACCGCATAAAGAAAAATATTCAATTGCATGCAGCGTAACACTAGCTGTCGCATCAGCCGGATGACAGGTTGTGAAGACGCCGACATACTATTGATTATTTGCACTACCCCCATATTATCACAGTTCAATCTAAGCTTTAAATTTTTACAGGCCTTGCCCCACAGCTCCAATGCTACCACCACCGGAAACAACTCCAATAGTGCTAAATTCTTTGTAAACCCCGCCTCCACCCAGGATCGTGGCCATGGTTCCGCACTCCAACACCCTTGGAAGTACGCTCCGTAACCTGTGGATCCTGCGGCGTCAGTTACTAGCTCAACATCGAAATTGCTAACTGGACCTGACATCCAAACCGACCTCCCATTAAACTCCTGCAAAAACCGATGCCACACCTCCAGATCATCCCTGTGCTCCCTCCGAAGCCTAATATAATGTGTGGGAGCTTTCACCCCCGCCGTGGCCGATGACAATCGTCTACAAAAAATTCTCCCCATAGGAATGATTCTGCATGCAAAATTCAACTTTCCCAACAGGGATTGTAACGTGCGCAACTGCACTTTTTTGCACCCATGAATCTCCCTAATTTCCTTTTGTAAGTCCCTCAACTTCTCTTCTGGTAACCTGCATTCCATAGCCATGGAATCGATCACTATCCCCAAAAAACTCAATTCTGTGCGCGGGCCCTCCGTCTTGTCAGGTGCTAACGGCACCCGAAAACTCTCCGCAATGTGCTGCAACGTGGACAACAGTATCGCACACACATTGGAAGCTGGAGGGCCCACGCAGAGGAAGTCATCCAAATAATGGATGACGGAATCAATGCCTGTCACATCCCTAACTACCCATTCTAAAAACGAACTGAACGCCTCAAACATGGCGCACGATATGGAACACCCCATGGGCAAACAACGATCGACATAAAATTGGTCTTGCCAACAGCAACCCAGCAAATGAAAACTGTCTGGGTGCACTGGCAGCAGTCGAAATGCGGATTCCACATCAGACTTTGCCATCAGTGCCCCTCGGCCATATCGCCGTACCCATCGCACCGCAGCATCGAATGACGTGTACGATACCGTGCATGCCTCCGGGTCAATAAAATCATTTACCGATCCCCCTTTTGGGAAAGATAAATGATGTATTAAACGAAACTTGTTGGGTTCCTTTTTGGGAACCACCCCAAGTGGTGACACTACTAAGTCCGTCAACGGCTTAGCCACGAACGGCCCCGCCATCCTACCCAACGCAACCTCCTTGGCTAATTTCTCCGACACAACCTCTGGGTGCAACAATGCTGACCTCAGATTCTTTGCCACCGGAGGAATTTCCGTCAATGTGCACGGGATCCTGAAACCTTCCCTGAACCCCGCACTGAGCAAACCCGCCGCCGCCCTGTCAGGATACCTATTTAGGAAAGGCTGCATTCTTACCCACATCACCGGCGTCGTCCCTCTTGTTGCCAGGCTCTCCGGCGCGCTTTCCTTTTTTGAAGCATCGCGCCAACGAGTGTCCCCCTCCCCCGCAACCTGAACACTCGTGCTTAAACTTGCACGTGTTTCCAAATTTGCAGGCTCCCTCGTTGAACTGCCAACATATTCCAAATTTCTTTCCGGCTGAGGATCCCGAGGAGTGGCTACCCCCAGCCCCCCCGAGAAATGTCTGTGCCGGCGTCTTTGCCGAAGCCATCAATCTCATCCATAAGCTAATGTCCTTATGGTCCCATCGCAATGCTGGGCGAACCGCCCTGCGCTGCCTAAACTGCTCGTCATATCGCAGCCAAGCTGTCCCTCCATAGACCCTATGCGCCTCCCCTATAGCGTCCATATAGCAGAATAACGCCGAGCAGTGCTCGGGGTTCTTCTCCCCAATTACCCCGGCCAATATGGCGAACGCTTGCAGCCAGTTTGCAAACGTCCGTGGAATTAACCGATACCGCCTCTTCTCCTCATCAGCTTTTTTGGTGTCATCCGGTTTCACCCTGTCTAAATTGAATTTCTCCAATGGCAACAGGGAAAAAATCTCCACATACTCACCCTTCCAGATTTTTTCCCTCACTTCCTGTTTTAAATGGGCCCCCAGGGGGCCCTCGAAGCAAACGTATACCTCACATTTTGCTGCATCTGCCATCCGTACAATGTCGGCCCTTACCACTTGCTCATCCCCACTCTTCTCTGGCGTACTCACCTGCTCTCCTGGGCCCACCGAAGTCGATGCCTCTCCAGCTGTTGTGACCGAAGCCCCGCTTGGGGGGTTCGCTACCCCACCCGCCTTCTCAAAACGCCCCACCAGGGCCCTTAGGCCCTCCAGCAACTCCTGCACCTGACCCCCCGATGGAGACTCACTCCCAGCCCGCGGTTGGTCATGGCTTGCCACCAGCGGAGCCGGAGGCCCTAATTCCCTCCCCCCCCCTGGTACAATTCCCAACAAATTCTGTAAAGCAGTTGTAAAAGAGTTATTATTACTGGACTTACCGGGCCGTCTTGGCACCTCCACCGGGATTACCGGCCTGACATCAACCGACACTTGTGGGCGGCTGGGCACCTCATCTTCTTCGGACAGCTCGCCTTCGGACCTGCTGAACTCCTCCTGCTGAGAGAAAGACGCTGTTCCCCTCGGGGAGGGACTCCTGGACAACTCCCGGCTCCTTCCGATCACCACCCCCGATGTTGCTGCCCCCCCCCCACCCCACCTCCCTGGCTCCCCACGTCCTGGGCGGCCAGGCCGGACCCGGCACTGCTCCTGCCCACTGGCCTTCTTGCTTCACTTCCTGGTGGCGTCCGCCTACCCTCTGCTGTGTTGGCCCTTCCGGCGGCCCGTCGCGCTGTACTAGCAGACATATGCACCCTACTGTCCTCCCCCCTCGGCTCGTGCAGAGCTGCTGAAGGGTCCGATGCCGCACTCCTCCGGGGTGTATTACCCCCCATCCTGGCTGTTCCTCCAGACTGAGCTGACCGCCCCCCCCTCAACTCGTGCAGAGCTGCTGGGGAGGACGCCGCTGTGGCAAGGGCCGATGTGCTTCCTGACTGCCCCCTCTTCCCGGCTCCCGTCCGCTGTGACCTCCTCTCCGCTGGTTGTCCCCCCGGTCTGTGCAGATCTGCGGGGGCTGGTGGGTCCTGTGAGGGCCCCCTTCTAGCTGCTGGGGATGGAACTCTGAGTAGGCCCGAAGCCCCGCCCCCCGCATGGCGCCCGCGGCGTGCGTTCCGCCTAGGCCCCATCGGGGTCTCTGTCTGGGCCCTCTTGGCAGGTGGTGTGGATAAATCCCCCCTAGGGCTCCTGGCTGGTCTGGATGGGCCTGCAACCCCCCCTGGAGAGTACCTCACAGGTGCCCTGGGCACCCGGCCGCTTGATCGGTCACCACCATCCGCCGAACGTCCCTCCGGTCTTCTGCTCTGTCCTCCATCCCTGGATGCTGCTCCAGCAAGTATAGCTGCCACCTGTGCCTGCAGCCATTCGGCCCCATTCGTCTCTGCCGCGGCCCTCAGTCGCTCCACGAAGTCGCTGTCGGCCATTTTAGCTGGATGTAGAGGAGCAGTGAGAAAAACTGCCTCCTCCTGTGAATTCCATACAACGAGTGTTCCCGATTGGCCACGCCCCCTTTTTATAATGCCGCTCCCCCTGCCTCCTATTTGCTGCCCCCTGCTAACCCCTCCCTGCTACATTCCTTTTTGGTGTGTCACTAGACACACAGTCATGTCTGGCCCTCCCTATCCTCATTGCACTCGTTCTGTCCGGCCCTCTCTGGATCAACTTTTTGTCTTAACCAGCAGGTGATTGATTGCTAGGACCTCCCTGAATCCAATTACCTGCTGGTTAACTTAAAAAGTTAACCCTGGCAGCTCCCGCACTCGGTCCAGAAATACCTTGCTTTACGCTCTACTCTTATAATAACAGCAACGAAGGCTGGAGAAACAAGCAGCTCCTAAATGGCATGACTGCGGGTTTGGATGCAACACTTGCTCGATCCTGTCCGCCATTTAGCGATGCCTGGAGACCGATGCATTGTGTTACAACTGTCTCTATGCTTGGTATAAGTTCATTATTAACCACTTCCTGTACAGCCCATGGCCAGACAGGAGAAGCATTGATGCAGGAGTGTGTGTGTGTGTGTGTGTATATATATATATATATATATATATATATATATATATATATATATATATATATCCGCTCATGCACAGCAGCATGTGATGGGACAGAGTGGAACACAGAGTTGAGACCAGACAGGCAATACTTGTGAGAGGAAAGAGAGCCATTGCAGCCAGCGATCTGTGACTGATTTGATCTTAGACACAGTATTACACAGTGTTCTCCATTAAGCCAGCCACAGTCTCCTTGTGTTACTGATTGCTAGCTACACCAGTGCAATTTATCACTAAAGTGCTGCCAGCCACAGTGTCCTTGACTGTTAGCACCAGGGTTCTTGATCGCTAGCATCACCAGTACGATGTCTCCAGACCAGTGCGGCCAGCCAGTGACCTTGATTGTATACCTGTGTCAGTGACGCCAGACTAGTATACACCAGCACCAGTGTCCCGATCACTGCCACACCAGTGCCATTGTCAGCAGAGCCAGTGAAGCTAGCAAGACTGTTCTGACCGTTTGCCCTCCAGGGTAAAGTGTCAGAAAACGACCTGTCCCTGTTTCACCAGTGCAGCCGGTACCAGTGTACCTGATTGCTAGCAACACCAGTCAGTGTCATTAGATGAGTGTCACCAGACAGTATACCTAATTACACGGTCAGTGATGCCAGACCAGTATACACCAGTGTTCTGATTACCATCACACTAGTACCAGTGTCAACAGAACCAGTGAAGCCAACACCGCCACATCAGTACAGTGTCACCAAAGCCAGCATAACCTGTTCATAAACACCATGTTCAAAAAAACTCAAATGAGGAGGCCTTTCAGATTCCGAGCATGACAGATGAGAGGAGCGGGGAGGAACTCTTTCTTTCAAATTTGGATTCTGAGTATGAACTACCTATTATTCAGAGGAGGAAATGGTCCCTACAAAAAGAATCAGGCGTACTCCACCCAATAGGGGAAGCTTTGCTTGTATGCTGCCCCCCCTCCACTGCCACATTTGGCACCTTTCAAGGGGATGGGGGTAGTGGATACCTGTCAAAACCAGGTATTTGCCCCCACTTCATTGTAAGATCGCCACATTGTTGTGCGACGATCTATGAAACTTCCGGTCCCTCCTCCACCCTGCTGTCTTTTGGGAGACACACAGGTCCCAGAAGACAGCGGGGCTATTCAGAAAGTACAGCGCGACTCGTGCAAGCACAGTAGGAAACAGGCTGTGAAACTGCAAACTAGTCCCTAGTGAAGATGCCAGTGCCTGCACCTGGAGCTGATGGATGGATCAGCTTGGGGTGCCGACATTGTGGGCTCCCTGGACAGGTAAGTGTCCTTATATTAAAAGTCAGCAGCTACAGTATTTGTAGCTGCTGACTTATCCCCCCCCCCCCCCCCCCCAGGCCTGAACTCCTCTTTAAGGTAGTGAGGTTTCACAGCCATGAAGAGTTTGGGTCCATACTAGTGGCCCTTTTAAATCCTTTAGGGCTACCTTCTAATTCAGCAGCACCTATCATCCCTATTTACAGCGCAACTAGGCGTTCAGAAACAAACTGAAAATTTTACACCACTTCAGTTTTTACTTGTTTTCCACCAATGATTTATTAATTTTAATTGTAGACCAATGTAATCTGTTTGCCCAGCAGTACATTACCAATAATCCCAATTCCATTTATGCCTGTTCATTTTAGTAGAAGCCCATCACAGTTGAAGAATTTGAAATCTTTCTTTGCCCTACCCTAAGTATGGAATAACTGCACTCCTATTGGTCCACAAACCCTATTCACCATATGCCATTGTATTCCGCCATTATGACCAGGACACATAGTTGCATAGTAGGTGAGGTTGAAAAAAAACACCAGTTCATCAAGTCCAACCTAGGTGTTTAATTTATATGTCAGTATTATCTTGTATATCCCTGTATGTTGTGGTCGTTCAGGTGCTTATCTAATAGTTTTTTTAAACTATCAATGCTCCCCACTGAAACCACTGCCTGTGGAAGGGAATTCCACATCCTTGCCGCTCTTACAAAAAAGATCCCTCTATGCAGTTTAAGGTTAAACTTCTTTTCTTATTTTAATGAGTGGCCATGTGTCTTGTTAAACTCCCTTCCGCAAAAATGTTTTATCCCTATTGTGGAGTCACCAGTAAAGTATTTGTAAATTTAAATATCATCCCCTGTCAAGCATCTCTTCACCAGAGAGAATAAGGTTCAGTGCTTACTACCTTTCTTCATAACTAATATTCTCCAGACCCTTTATTAGCTTTGTTGTCCTTCCTGAGGACTGGTGCCCAGAACTGGACATCATACCTTACATAAAATTATCGCTTTATACCTGGAGTTAATCCCATTTTTAATGCAAGCCAATATTCTGTTTGTTTTGTTAGCAGCAGCTTGGCATTGCATGTCATTGCTGAACCTATCATCTACTAGGACCCCCAGGTCCTTTTCCATCCTAGATTCCCCCAGAGGTTCTCCCCCATGTGTATAGATTGCATTCATATTTTTGACACCCAAATGCATTATTTTACATTCTTCTACATTAAACCTCATTTGCCCTGTAGTTGTAGGACCCCACTACCCACCCCTGACCATTCCGAGTATTCCCCATTTATCACCCCCCTCTGAACTCATCCTTGTAGCCAGTTTTCAATCCTATTTACTCACCCTATGGTCCATGCCAGAGGACCTTATTTTGTACAGTAAACGTTTATGGGGAACTGTGTCAAATGCTTTTGCAAAATATAGATACACCACGTCTACGGGCCTTCCTTTATCTAGATGGCAACTCACCTCCTCATTGAAGGTTAATAGATTGGTTTGGCAAGAACGATTCTTCATGAATCCATTCTGGTTACTACTAAAGATACCGTTTTCATTAATAAAATCTTGTATATAGTCCCTTATCATCTCCTCCAAGAGCTTGCATACTATTGATGTTAGGCTAACTGGTCTGTAATTATCAGGGATGTATTTTGGGCCCTTTTTAAATTGGCTTTTCTCTAATCCGCTGGTACCATTCCAGTCAGTAGATTGTCAGTAAAAATTAAGAACAATGGTCTGGCAATTACTTGACTGAGTTCCCTAAGTTCCCTCGGGTACAAGCCATCCAGTCCCGTCTCGTCCCGGTGATTTATTAATGTTAAGTTTCTCAAGTCTAATTCTAATTATGTCCTCTGTTAGCCATGAGGGTGCTTCCTGTGATGTGTCATGAGGATAAACACTGCAGTTTTGGTTACTGAAGCCCCCCGATTCCCTCGTAAAGACTGAGGAGAAGAATAAATTCAATACCTTCGCCATCTCCCCATCCTTTGTATCCAGATGTCCTTCCTCATTCTTTATGGGGCCAATATGGCCTGTTCTCCCTTTTTTACTGTTTACATAATTTAAGAATATCTTGGGATTTCTTTTACTCTCCTCTTTCGTGTTCTATCTTAGCTACCCTAATTGCACCCTTACATTTCTTGTTGCATTCTTTATAAAGTTTAAATGCTGATGATGATCCCTCAACCTTGTATTAGCCAGGGATGCACTGGCTAATGCCCTTATTTAATATGCTCTTAAAGCGAACCCATCACTTCTTCGTGTTCTTTGTTCCTAAGTAAAGATACAAAAACTGTAGCTGCTGACTTTTAATAAACACACACTCACCTGTTCCATGATCCAGCGGTGTACTCACCCCAGCCATTTTTACCCTGTGTCCTCCCTCAGCAGCACCGGCATCTTTACTACGGGCACCCGGCTGTGACAGCTTGTGGCTTCACAGCCGGATGCCCACTGCGCATGCGTGAGTGGCTCTGCCCTCTGTGACTGGTCCCATAGTCTTCTGAGACCTGTCATATGTCACAGAACACTTTGGGGGGGGGGGGGAGCAGGGAAGGAGAACTTCAACACTTCTCATTGCCTAAGATGACTGGAACAGAAGTGGGAGCGGGTACCTGTCAAAATCAGGTAACCGTTTTTCCCACCTCCTCCCCAAAAGCTCAGTTTCACAAACAGGAGCAGGGGAGGAGCCCTTAAATCAGATGTTCCACTTTTGGGTGGAACTCCACTTTAACTGTAAAGCCAACAGATTACTTGTTATGAGTATTGTTAGTGTTTACATATTGTTTATACTGTTTAAATTATTGCATGGTTTCTGACTGATATCAGTCTAGAATTTAGTTGCAGATTTATTTAATTTTATATAATAAGTTAAACTTAATTGGGTAGATCCGGGCACTAAATATATTTAGTATATATAGTTTAAATATTGGTTTCCTTATTTTATAATTGGAGTTTCTGTCTTATTTCAGGTTGTCGGTAAAAAAATGTGTTCCGTCAGCAAAATTTTACATGTTTTGTCGGTAAAAAAAGTCTCCCCTGTACCCCTGGATAGTCTCCCCTGTACCCCTGGATAAGAGGGACAGAGGAATCGATGCATATAGAGAATCAATCTCCTCAATTTTTTTTCCTGCAGCTATTGGAAGCCTGCTTCTCCTCCTCTCGCAGACATTTAGTGGCCCCATGTTGATGGGGACAATGGCCACTTCCCGACAACCCTGGGTGGTGGTTGTGGGGGTCTGCAGGCAGGGGGCTTATCGGAATCTGGAGGCCCGCCCATGTAAATGAGTATGGGGTACATTGTACCCCTACCCATTCACCCTAAAAAAACATAGTGTAGTGCAAATAAAAACAAGACGGGTTGGACAAGTCCTTTATTAAAAATCCTTCTCTGGTCTTCTCCCTCCGGTGTTCTTCCTCTAGTGCATTCTTCTCCACCGCTGCTGTCTTCTCTGTCGCTGACCTGATCCCTCTCAGATGCTGTCTTCCGTTCTTGTGATAGCTCATATGACGTCACAATAGGTGGGGTCTCAAGATGTCATCACCGGACGGCCATGCCCCATGGCTATAAATGAACCAGGAGAGCTGAGCTGGCACAAGGACGGGAGACAGCGTCAGCAGAGGATCGGGTCGGCAGCGGAGAAGACAGCAGCGGCAGAGAAGACAGCAGCGGCGGAGAAGACAGCAGCGGCGGAGAAGACAGAAGCAGCAGGGAAAACAGCAGTGGTAGGGAAGACAGGAGCAGTGGAGAAGACAACAGCGGCAGTGAAAACAGCAGCGGCAGGAAAGACAACAGTGGCGGAGAAGACCACACCGGAATAAGAACACTGAAGGAAGAACACCTAAGGGAGAAGACTGCAAGGAGAAGGCCGGAGGAAGATTTTTTTTTTTTTTTTAATTGGGAAACCAACTTTATTGAAAAAATATGTACATGGTACATAAAATGATATAGGCCAACATGGCCAAAACAGTAGTACATACATGAGCACATTGAGTTATCTGCATGATACAAGGTGAGAAACCCACCGTAAGTAGAGCCAGTGCATAATAAAAAAAAAATTAAAAATGTGTCTCATGTAAAAAGGTACGGAGGGGTTAATCAGCGTCTAAATCTGGCAGCAGACCGAGTAGGCACATCTTTGGGTCTAGGGTAGCAGGAGAGCCCACCTGGTCACATAGGAAGCGTATAACCTGTATCCAGTATGCTTGAATAGTTGGGCAGGACCATATAAGGTGGTAGAAGGAGCCTGGGGTGTGATCGCATAGACAGCACCCTGGATTGTACATAGGTTTGAAGCGTGTTATCCTCAGAGGAGTCAGATATGTACTATGTATAATATACCACTGCGTGAGGCGGTCCGACAGTTTGGGGGAGACTTTTTTAACATCCCCCAAAATTTCATCCCAATCCTCATCCTCAATTATTCCAACGTCCACCTACCATCTAGTCTTGGCAGTATAGGCCAAGGCTATGGTACTAGGGAGACGTATGGCGGAGTAGAGGACGGAGGTTAGTTTGGCTGGTTCAACACCTGTGATTATGTCTACTATAGCGGAGGAAGATTTTTAATAAAGGACTTGTCAAAACCGTCTAGTTTTTTTGCTCTACATTGCCTTTTTTTGGGGTGAATGGGTGGGGGTAAAATATACCCAATTCTCATTCACATGGGGGGGGTGGGATCTGGGGGCCTTGTAAAATGCGGCCTCCAGATTCCAAAAAAAAACCTGCCCGCAGACCCTCACAACCACCACCCAGGGTTGTTGAAAAGAGGCCCTTGTCCCTGTGTTGATGCCCCCCTGCCCAAAAGCACCCACACCCCCCATGTTGAGGGCATGTAGCCTGGTATGGTCTGGGGGGGGGGGGGGGCGCTCGCTCCTCCCCCCGACTTTCCAGACCTGCCGGGCTGCATGCTCGAAAAGGGTCTGGTATGACCTTTTTTTGGGCTTGGGGTTCCCCTCAAAATCCATACCAGACTCAAAGGACCAGGTATTGATCTTGGGGGGGACTCCACGTTGTTTTTTTTTTTTTACATTTTGGCGTGAGGTTCCCCTTCAAGATCTTCAGAGCACAAGTCACACCGCAAGTCGCATCATGATGATCCGACTTGGATGCGACTTCCAGTTAAATCAATGGGCTGAAAGTCGGATCAGTTTGAATTATCCAGACATAGACTGGGTGGAGGGAACCATGCATTCATCTAAGGCTCGCCAGTTCCTAAATATCTTGCAGGACAATTTTATGGGTCAGATGGTAAATGCACCAACTAGAAATAAAGCGTTACTGGATCTACTGATTACCAACAATAAAGACCTGATCACAGATGTGGAAATACGGGGCAAGTTAGGTAACATCGATTACAGTTCAATTGGATTCAGTATAAATCACACAAATAGGAAACATAAGGGGAAGACAAAGACACTGAATTTCAAATAAGCCAACTTCCCTAAATTACGAACCTTGCTAGAAGGCATAAATTGGGATAAAATCTTAGGAACAAAGAACACGGAGGAGAGATGGGTTTGCTTTAAGAGCATATTAAATAAGGGCATTAGCCAATGCATCCCATTGGGTAATACATTTAAAAGAGCGAACAAAAGTCCTGGAAGGCTTAACTTCAATGTAAAAATGCATATAAAAGCAAAGGAAAAGGCCTTCAAAAAATACACGGTTGAGGGATCATCCTTAGCACTTAGACTTTATAAAGAATGCAACAAGAGATGTAAGGATGCAATAAGGACGGCTAAGATAGAACATGAAAGACACATAGCGGAGGAGAGCAAAAGAAATCCCAAGAAATTATTTAAGTATGTAAACAGTAAAAAAGGGAGGACAGACCATATATTGACCCCATAAAGAATGAGGAAGGACATCTGGTTACAAAGGATGGGGAGATGGCGATTGAATTGAATTTATTCTGCTCCTCATTCTTCACGAGGGAATCGGGGCTCTTCAGTTACCAAAACTGTAGTGTTTATCCTCAGGACAGAATTAAAATCAGACTTGGAAAAAATTAACATTAATAAATCACCTGGACCAGTTGGCTTGCACCGAGAGTACTTAGGGAACTCAGTCAAGTAATTGCCAGACCATTGTGCCTAATTTTTACTGACAGTCTACTGACTGGAATGGTACCAGCTGATTGGAGAAAAGCCAATGTAGCACTAATATTTAAAAAGGGCCCAAAATACATCCCTGGGAATTACAGACCAGTTAGCCTAACATCAATAGTATGTAAACTCTTGGAGGGGATGATAAGGTACTAGATACAAGATTTTAGTAATGAGAGGGCGAGTTCAGAGGGTGGCGATAAATGGGGAGTACTCGGGATGGTCAGGGGTGGGTAGTAGGGTCCCCCAGGGTTCTGTGCTGGGACCAATCCTATTGAATTTGTTCATAAACGACCTGGAGGATGGGGTAAACAGTTCAATCTCTGTATTTGGGGACGATACTAAGCTAAGCAGGGCAATAACTTCTCCGCAGGATGTGGAAACCTTGCAAAAAGATCTGAACAAATTAACGGGGTGGGCAACTACATGGCAAATGAGGTTCAATGTAGAAAAATTTAAAATAATGCATTTGGGTGGCAAAAATATGAATGCAATCTATACACTGGGGGGAGAACCTCTGGGGGAATCTAGGATGGAAAAGGACCTGGGGGTCCTAGTAGATGATAGGCTCAGCAATGGCATGCAAGCTGCTGCTAACAAAGCAAACAGAATATTGGCATGCATTAAAAAGGGGAACAAAGCTAATAAAGGTTCTGGAGGATATTAGTTATGAGGAAAGGTTGCGAGCGCTGAACTTATTCTCTCTGGAGAAGAGACGCTTGAGAGGGGGTGTGATTTCAATTTAGAAATACCATACTGATGACCCCACAATAGGGATACAACTTTTTCGCAGAAGGGAGTTTAACAAAACCCATGGCCACTCATTAAAATTAGAGGGTTTTAGGTAGAGGGTTCTTTACTGTAAGAGCGGCAAGGATGTGAAATTCCCTTCCACAGGTGGTGGTCTCAGCGGGGAGCATCGATAGTTTCAAGAAACTATTAGATAAGCACCTGAACGACCACAACATGCAAGGATATACAATGCAATACTGACATATAATCACACACTTGATAGACTTGTGTCTTTTTTCGACCTCATCTACTATGTAACTATGTAGTTAAGACGGCTCCCATAGGTAACCATTGATTTCGATGCGTTTGTATCTTATTTTTTTTGAAAAGTTTTATTTATTGCTTTTTGAACATAACAGGTACATACAAGACCCAAGGGGCCACACACAAAAAAAAACACTATTTACAACTCTTCAGCATTGACTCTTCCTCCTCCTTCCAAACCCCCGCTCAGTGAAAAAATCAAAACATTAATACTAAGGCCACCTTTTCTCAAGAACATTCAATAGAAATATTTACTTATGTCAGATAATTACATACATGTCACAAAACCCATTGCCATTGCATACTATTATGTATCCCTCAATCCGCCACCGTGGTTTCACTATTCATCCAACTGCCCCACACCTTATCAAATTTTTGTGGTATGCCCCTGCTACTATATGTAGCCTTGTAGAAGGGTGCAGCCCTATTAACCAAACCCTTCCACGCTGATACAGCTGGAGGATTAGGCTTTTTCCATGATAACACTATCATTTTCCTAGCGTAATAGATTAGGATCGTCAGCAAAGTACGAGTTACTCTTTTTGGGGCTAGATTATCCACCAGTCCCAAAAGGCACACCTCTATTGTAGGATGTATAGGAATAGCTGTTACTTCTGCTATACATTCTGTGACCCCCTTCCAAAATGCTTGAATGTTCGAGCAATTCCAAAAGATGTGCATGAAATCGGCAGTGAGGGAACTGCACCACCAGCAACCAGGTGACTGGGAAGGGAGCATCTTAGCCAATCTAGCTGGAGTAAGATATATGCGATGCAGGAATTTAAATTGTATGAGTTGGTCTCTGGCAGAGACTAATCTAGTAAAATTAATGTCCCATACATCGTCCCAGTCATCCCCATCCATCTGGGGGAACACCTCACCCCACGCCGCCCTACAATTTGCAAGGAGATCTCCTCCCTCACCAAACAGTTGTTTATATATTGCAGACAAGGCCTTGTCCAAAGTGTCCTCCCTCAGCAGAGACTCTACATCGCTCATTTTCAGGGTAATACCATTTTCTCCAAATTGGGCATTGTATGCATGTCTGAGCTGAAGATAACGGAACAAGGAAGGGAAGATTAAATTTAGTTTTCAGGGCGTCAAACTGTATAAGTTTCCCACCACCCACTATGTCTTTTGCCCTGTACACACGGTCGGAAAATCCGACCACAAAATCCATCGTATTTTTTCCGACGGATTTAGTCCGACACTGGTGTTGCATACACACGGTTGGACAAAGTTGTCGGAAAATCCGATCATTCTGAACGCTGTGACATTTGTTGCCTACGACGGGACTACGTAGAGGCTAGTAGCCAATAGCTTTGGTCTTGTAATGTGATCTGAGCATGCGTGGCACTTTGTCCGTCGGAATTCGCTACACACGATCGGAAAAAGTCCAATAGGACTTTGTTGTCGGAAAATTTGAGAGCAGGAGATAAAACTTTGTCCGTCTGAAAATCCGATGGAAAATGTCCGATGGAGCCTACACACGGTCGGAATTTCCGACAACATTGTCCGATAGAACATTTTCCGTCGGAAAATCTGACCGTGTGTATGGGGCTTTACAGTGTCTTAATACCAAATTTAGTCCAAATGATTGGATCAGGGCACTCGTAGAAGTGTGTTAATGTAGGATTCTTCCAAAGTGGTGTGTGAGGAGAAATCTTAGAAGCGCTACCCATCTTGGACACTGCTACCCATGCTCTACTTGCTACACGCATGGGTATCGTGAGTCTATACGGAGCCCTGACACCCCGATACGGGAGATGTGTCAGTGCTTCATACGAGCCAACAACAGCTGCCTCTAGTGTATTGGCAGTGTCATCCTCAGGTACAGTAAACACCTATGTATGAACACTAGCTGACCCGCTAAGAAATATCTGTGAAAGTCTGGGACCGCCAATCCCCCTTGTTTTCACGGCAGTTGTAACACCTGGAGTTTAATTCGGGGGTGTCGCCCCTGCCACAGAAAATTAGTTATGAGCTGGTCTATTCTTTTGAATATATATCTCGGTATCCAAACAGGGGTATTCCAGAATATATATAAAAATAGAGGTAAAAACTTAATTTTCACTAAGTTCACTCAACCTATGAGTGTCAGAGGTAAATTCTGCCATGCCTGCAGTCTGGATTTCAGTGTAGTCAAAAGTGGACCGACATTCAAAGCAACAAAGTCTGAAACGGAGTTGGAGATACGCAGCCCCAAATATTTGCTCACACCCACCCTCTGCAAGGGGCAATCGAAGGGGATCTCACATCCGGGGGATGGCGTCTTGAGTGAGAGAATCTGGGATTTTCCCCAGTTGACTCTCAGACCCGAGAAGTGTGAAAAGGAATTTAGGATGTCTAAAGCTGCCGACAGGGAATTCTTGGAGTCTCGCAAAAAAAAGAACCATGTCATCCGCGTACAGTGCCGTTTTTTCGGTCAAGCTACCCACCGTTATCCCTTGTACCTCCTCGGAGGCTCACAAAGCCGCTGCCAAGGGTTCGATCATGATGGAGGAAAGACCTGGGGATAAAGAGCATCCCTGGTGAGTGCCTCTATATATTGGAAAAAATTTGGATAGCGTATTATTTAACTTTATGGCTGCTGTGGGGAAATGGTATAGAATGTCGATCCACTTCCTGAACCGAGGACCGAAACCCAACACCTCCAGTACCACCCTCATGTAGTTCCAATCTACGGAATCAAAGGCCTTTTCCAAATCTAGAAAGACCAGTATTCCACCACTAGAAATATCGGGGCCCAACTGGGTGTGAGTGAAGACCCTGCACAAATTAATATCCGTGGCCTTTTTGGGCATAAAACCTGTTTGGTCGGGGGAAATAACATGCTGCAGGACCAACATGAGTCTAGTAGCTAACAGTTTGGTCAGTATTTTGAAGTCCATATTTAATAAAGAGATGGGTCTATACGATGAACACTGCAGCGGGTCTTTATCTGGCTTAGCCAATAATACAATATGAGCCACATAAAAGGAGGGGGGGGGGGACTTCCCTTCTGAAAACAGTCTGTGTATAATTGCAACAGTCTGGGTGTCAGGGCTTCTGAATACCACCTATTTGGCAATTACCACTCCGGGAGCCTTACCACCAGGAAATTACCCTATTGCGGAGACTACCTCCTCCTCCCTGAACGTGGCATCCAGAAAGCTGCTAGATTCCTCTGGCAGCTTGGGCAACTGTAGGGTCCCTAATGTGTCTCTGAGATCCCCAGTGTCATATGAAGCTATAGAAGAGTACAAAGACCTATAAAAGGATACAAACTCCCCTACTACATCCTCCCCATCCCTCAATAATTGTCCTGATGGAGACAGTATGCAGGGAACTACAGTCAGGGACGTGTCCCCTGCCGTCAGAAGAGCCAATAGCTTCCCATTTTTATCTCCTTTCTCAAAAACTCTCGTTGCACTCCTTTGCATCTGGCAAGTAGTGCTGATAATGGAGAGATATTTTCCTCCTTGCGAACTGCAATTGAGTCAACATGTCAGGAGATGGCGAGTCAGCATGTGCCTTGGCGCATTCTTGTTCCTTGTCATGGAGTTGTCACACTATTCTGCTCTGTTCTCCGTGCTTTTATGGCTGATATGTATACCTCCCGAGTGCTGGCCTTGAAGGCCTCCCACTCAGTGTGTACTGTTTCTGATCCTTCGTTAATCTGCCAAAATATATCAATGTGCAGTTTCAGCATTTCCTTCACAGTGAGATATTATGGGGGAGAGACGAACTTGGGACTTTAAATGGGACGTGAGGGAAGGTTCACGCCCCCATCCCTGGGCATATATTTAGGAAGGGGGAAATTGGGACTTTAGATGAGGTGTGCCAAGGTGGAACCAATCAAATTCACAAAAGTCCAAACATATGCATGTTTATTGAGACAAATGATCGACATGGCAAGGAAAGCAGCATTGCATACATTCATTCATAAAATTAATATATTGCAGTATAGTGGTGAACAGCATATATAACAACATGGCTTAGGTAAATAAAAATATAAATGTACATCCTATTCTCCATGTACTCAGGTAAACCATACACAATAGAGAGACAGGTAAAACCATCTAAAATCGATCGGTGTATGTAGAATGCATGAAGGAAGGCCCAACGCGTTTCATGGACTTCTGTCCACTCTTCAGGAGCCAAATGCATCCATATTCTGTAAAAAGATTGTATGAGTAACTATGTGTTCTGATTGGTGTACCCTTGAGGGTAAAAGGAGGAAGGATGGATAAAAAATATAGTAAGGGAGCTTACCAAAATTGTACTCACATGAAGCCACACATGGAACCGTGCATAACCATATACCGGGGGTCGATCTGAATGAGCCTGGCCCGGGAGTTGAGGAGGGGAAACAACCATAGGTCCGGGACTCGGCCAACATCCCCCACAAGTGACTGCGGCTTCTAAAGTATATAAAGTAAAGAGGGTATGTGTCTATGACGAAATAAGTCAATATAGTCAAAAGCTGAACCTAACAGCAAATGAGAAGCCCATAGTCCTAATAATAAAGTAAATATTGTGGGGTTACCTTGATGTGTATACAAGGAAGTGGAAAGCCAAATGACAAAGGCAGGGATCCAGGTATGTAGACATGATGCTGGCTCAACAATGGAGCAGCAAAGGTGGGGAATGGAGTTCGGACCCAGCGCTCCAGACGGTCCCCCCCCCCCAGCGTCACGCTGATACTGCACGGAGGGAGATATGTCCCGGCTAGCGCCGGAGTGACTCCCCACGCGTCAGCCAAGTTGAAATACCAGGCGCGTGCGTAACTGACCGCCCATAGGGCGTCATACGCACAACGCCGGAGGCGTGGCGCCGATGCACGGTGGGAGCGAACACCCAATCCCCCGCATCCAATGGATGCGGGAGGGAGGGGAAAGGGGAGGGCTCACAGCGCGCATCGCAGCTCCCGGGTTATCAAGCACATGACGGCCCTCCGGACACAATCAGACGGATACACATGGGCTGCAGTGAAGAAAATAAATTAGAAATATGAGTAACAGTAATGAAACTATAAGTATAAAGTATGTTCTGTGTCTGACATGTAGAATTATGGTTCAACCCAATGAAGGGTAGCCATAAGAAGATGATGGGTCCCCACCATGAGCACAACCTCCATCCCTAATCTGTTAGATATTATGGGGGAGAGACGAACTTGGGACTTTAAATGGGACGTGAGGGAAGGTTCACGCCCCCATCCTTGGGCATATATTTAGGAAGGGGGAAATTGGGACTTTAGATGAGGTGTGCCAAGGTGGAACCAATCAAATTCACAAAAGTCCAAACATATGTATGTTTATTGAGACAAATGATCGACATGGCAAGGAAAGCAGCATTGCATACATTCATTCATAAAATTAATATATTGCAGTATAGTGGTGAACAGCATATATAACAACATGGCTTAGGTAAATAAAAATATAAATGTACATCCTATTCTCCATGTACTCAGGTAAACCATACACACTAGAGAGACAGGTAAAACCATCTAAAATCGATCAATGTATGTAGAATGCATGAAGGAAGGCCCAACGCGTTTCATGGACATCTGTCCACTTTTCAGGAGCCAAATGCATCCATATTCTGTAAAAAGATTGTATGAGTAACTATGTGTTCTGATTGGTGTACCCTTGAGGGTAAAAGGAGGAAAGATGGATACAAAATATAGTAAGTGAGCTTGCCTTTCCTCCACAGTGGGTTCCTCAACCCACCTAGGAGACAAACGCCAAACTCTCCTTGAGCTCTGGGAGCCTAATTGTAAGGTTATCTGAAGTGGTGTGTGATCCGATAAGCCCCCCGAAAGATAGGACGCCTCAGCCACCAGTGGCAATAATGTCCCATTGTCGAATGCCAGGTCTATTCTGGAGGACGAAGCATGCACCGAGGACAAATACGAGTAGCATCTGTCCGTGGGATGTTTCCACCGCCAGATCTCAGTGAGACCCGCAGCTTCCGCCCAATGCGACAAGTCGTGGTTTGGAGCCCTGTGTGGATTGGACGTGTCCAACTTGTAGTCAAGAATATTATTGAAATCTCCAGCCACTAGTAACTGAAATGGAGCATGAGATGCCAATTTCTCCAACACCTCATACAGGATATTCCCTGTATAAGGGGGGGGGGGGGGATATATATATATATTTACCGGGGCTAACCTGCCTGCAAAAATTTCAGCACCAAAGCTCTCTTGTATTTTGAATTTCCAGGAGATAATTCTAATATTCAAGGACATGACTGTAATTTAGAAATTTGCCACAAGATGGAGGCCTAGGAGCACAGGTGAGGTCCAGAGGCACACAGAGCCACACAGTATGCTGAAGAGAAACATTTCCCCACCTACTAACATTGCGTTTTGGTGGACCCTGTTTCCGAGTGTCCCCCTGTCTGCCAACTGTGCAGTACCGAGAGTGACATCACAAACACACGACCACCAAAATGGTGGAGCAGATACAAAAAAAACAGAACATAACAAAAAACATGAGTAAACACTTCACACCAAAACAACTCCCTGTCTTGCCAGCGTAAAAAAAAAAAAAAAAAAGTTGGGGGAGAAAACAAAAAACATCCCCCAATACAAACCCTGCATCAGCCGGCAGACTTGATCCCCAAAACCAAAAAAACAAGCAAAAATTGAATATTGTCTTGTAGAGTTATTCCATATGTTCCTTAGGAGGGAACAAAAACATCAACAGGGTGGGCACTGGCCCTATGCGCCTTCTGTGAGTACTCCTTGCAGAGAGAGTATCTGGCTCCATGTATATTGTAGCCATGAAGCACCAAGCAGCCATATATATACATACGCCGCAACATCTGGAAGAGAATGTTTGTATTGAGAAAGCAATGTCTGTACAGGGATAAGATTATAGTCTAAGCATAAGTACAATCGACCTTTACTGCACTGGATTGTGACAAAAAAAAAAAACTAAGAAAGAAAAAGGGCCTCGTCTCCAGCATCATGTAAAAAAAAGAGGGTGGCAACTCAGCTCAGACAGAATGTAACAAAAAAGAAATGAAGATTCACTTCACTCCTCAAAGAATTTTACAGAGCCCCGGTGTTCAACACGGTGTTTGCTCGGATACAGCATGCTATATTTGAGTCCCTTTTCCCAGGGCCTCTTCTGAACCTCCACGAACGTGCAACGACGCCTCTGCAGTTCCGAGGAAAAATCGGGGGAAAAATGCAGGGTGGTATTCTCAAACCGGAGCTTTGGTTTCTTCCGGGCTTCAGCAAGGATGAGATCTCTATCTCGGTAATTTAGAAACCTCACCAAGAATGGTCTGGGCAAGGCACCTTGCGGTCTCGGGCCGATGGGGACCATCTGGGCGCGCTCCACAATGTATGCTGAAGATACTTGCTGTAAATTGAGGATTTCTTTAAAGAAATTTTCAGCAAAGCTGGCTGGATGTGAGCCCTCCACGCCCTCAGGAATGCCGACCACGTGTACATTATAGCGGCGCAGTCTATTTTCAGCGTCTTCAGACCGCGCCATCAAGGTTTTAACTGTGCGTTTGTAGGTCTGCGACATTCTGGGAGATGACAACCGCAGTATCCTTGATATCCGAAATACTATTCTTAGCCACAGTGACAAGGCCTCTAAACTTGTCCATGTCCTGGCGGATAAGGCTGCATTCCATGGCCAGTGTATCAATCCTCCCCATGACCATGGTTTTACTCTCCTCAATGGCTGCCTGGATGGCTGCAGTGGAGGCAGTAGCTGCTGATTGCTCCATACCCGAGGGCTGCTGCAGGTCTTCTTCGTTCTGCTCTATGTCCCTTAGAATGTGTAGGGCTGTTTGTATGGCTGCTGCTCGCTCTACACCTGAGGGTGTGACAGCTGTCGCACCTGACACTGCCGGAGAACTCTGTGTCTTGAGAGGCGGCTGTTTCCTTGTCGATTGCCGTTTGGATGGCATCTAAGGAATCAGGAGGTACCCCCGAACACACTACCGCAGTTCACCGGCCAGGATGGCACCCGCTGCAGGGGATCGGAACAGAGAGCTGGGATGAAAGCAGAAGGATGTGGGAGATGCTGCGCCCCCAGACACGGCTGCCAACCCTCACCCACAGTCTCCACAACACTGAACTCTTCTCAGCAGGATGATGGGGTAACTGAGGGCTGTTTTCAGAGAGCTGGGATGGAGGCAGGAGAATGTGGATGATGCTGGGCCCCTGGACACTGCTATCAGCCCTCACAGACAGCCTTCACCTAGCACTGGGCTGCTCCTGGCAGTATGATGGGGTAACTGAGGGCTACTTCCAGAGAGCTGGCATGCAGGCAGGAGATTGTGGAGGTTTTTTGGGCCCCTGGGCTCTGCCTCCGGCCCCAACAGGCTGACACCACCTAGCACTGATCTGGACTTGGCAGGGTGATGGGGTAGCCGAGGGCGCTCCTCCGCAGGCCAGCCGCGTAGGAAAATGCGGTGGGTTGCAGGCTTCTCTAGGCCGCACTAGGCCGCAACAGGCTGGACCCGGCTGCAACGAGCGATCTCGGCAGCCCCACAGGTCACCGGACTCCACCGGGTACACTAATAGGCAAGCTGGATGACATGAGGAGTCCCTTACCCCACCTCTAGCTTTTTTGTGCTCGGATGGCTGAGGATTCCGATCAGGATTTCTGGAGCTCCTCTCTCACACGTCTGTCTCCGCTCACATCTGGACACGCCCTCGATGCGATTGTATCTTAACGTTTACATGCGTTTACAAGCAGTTACAAGCATTTGGCATTTGAAATGCCGGTAAACTACTGTCCTGAACTCGATTTTATCTGCTTTCAAATAAACTTCAGTAAACTCAACTGACTCTAATCGACTATAAACAACTAAAGCCTCATGTACACTGCTGCTGGTAAACGGACATTTAGGAGCAGTTGGGCATTTTTTTCAGCTGCCCCTGAACTCTCCTCTGTTATCTTATCAGTACATGTACACAGGGTCATTTGTAGTAGTTTCTAGGCAGTTGAGTTTAGAAGGTTTTTTTGGAACGCCAAAAAAAAATAGGTTCAGACAGATGTTCAGAGGCATTTGAAATGCCAAATGACTGTAACAACAGAAGGCATTCTGGTCAAATAAAATTGAATTATGTAAACAAACATACCGTATATACTCGAATATAAGCCGAGATTTTCAGACCCTTTTTTAGGTCTGAAAGTCCACCCCTCGGCTTATATTCGAGTCACCGCCGTCTGCCTACATGAACAGCTTGTCATGCAGACAGACGGCAGTTCAAAAGCCGCGCCGCCTCCTCCTGCCCGTCCGTGATAGGCGGACACTAATTTTCCCAGCAGTACAGTGTTCCGCCTATCACGGATGGCCTGTCATTCTCATCTCATGGACGAGGATGAGAGACGGTCCGTGATAGGCGGAACACTGCACACTGACTGCTGGGAAAAAAGTGTTCCTCCTATCACGGACGAGGAGGAGGAAGAGGCGCGGCTTTTAAATTGTAATGGAGCCGTACGCCGTACACGCTGTGGAGGGGGACAGAGCGGGACCGAGCGGGACCACATCGGGACCACATCGGCTGCACGGACCCCGGACACAGGACACAGGACACAGGATCCCGGACCCACGGATCGGCACAGGTAGGCTGCAATGGGGACACGGGCTGCAATGGGGACACGGGGGTCTGTACAGGGGACATGCAGATGGGCATTGCTGACCCTTTTTCCACTTACAGTAGCTGCTGCATTTTTGCCCCTCGGCCTATACACGGGTCAATACGTTTCCCCATTTTTTTGTGGTGATTTAGGGGCCTCGGCTTATACTCAGGACGGCCTATACTCGAGTATATACGGTATATATTGTATTCCATTACATACGTATGGGTGAACTGGGAATAAATCTTTAAGATATTGTTTTGAACAAGGTGCTGATATTCGGGTGGCTATGATTTCCAGTGTTCTGGAAGCCCCTATGGGAGCCTGCTGCTTCCAGAAACCAAGGAAATCAGTGTATCTAGGTTGAACATTGTTAGGTATCAGAGCTCCAGAGTTAGTATATTCTCAGTTCTCTTAAAAACTTTTTGTACTGTTCGGTTTGTCATATATTTCTGTATAGATTTAAAAAATTTGTGTCCAAAATGGGTCGAGCACTTCACATTCCCACCAGATGTGACTGTACGTACCTTTCACTGAGTTACATCTCCAGCAGATTAAACGTCCGTTTTTAGATGCCGGTTTCTAGCTGTCAAGTTAAATCGTTCAGGTGAGGTTGAACAACGTCCCGTGTACATGAAGCCTAATGCCGCGTACACATGATCAGACATTCCAAGTTGGCTCAAACTTGTCTTGCATACACACGGTCACACAAATCTTGTGGGAAATTCTGAACGTCAAGAACGTGGTGACGTACAACACATGTATGACGGCACTATAAAAGGGAAGTTCAATACAAAGTACCCTTTGGGCTCCTTCTGCTAATCTCGTGTTAGTAGAAGTTGATGAGAGACAATTTGCGCTTTTCAGCCTTGTGCTTTTCAGATCGTTACTGCTCTTCAGTTTGTGCTTGTGGGTTCGTATCTATCTGGTTTTCAGTGCATGTAGTCAGTTCGTATTTGTTTTTCAGTGCATATCTTATAGTATGTATTTGATTTTGCAGTGCGTTTTTGTCTGCTCGTTTCTGATTTTCAGCTCGCTCTTCTCAGGCCTTTCTGTTTTTCAGTGTGTTCTGTTAGTTCATTCTGACCAGCCGACCTCTTTGAAGCCATGTTGCGGGTACGTACTCGTTGTAGAGTTCGTGCTGTGCAGGGGCTTGTTGTTGGGGTTCTTAGTACTTTGACCCAAGCCCAGTCCATGAACAGGGCAGGGAGGAGTTCATGGACCAATAATTGGTTGCTCCAGCGTGACCAATTCTCGCACATGTCTTTGTTGCAGGAGATCCAGGAGAATAATCCTGATGATTTCAGGAATTATCTCCGGATGACAGACCCCGTTTTTCACCGTCTGTTGGCTTTGCTGTCCCCTTATATTAGCAGGCAGGAAACCTGCTTGCGGCAAGCCATCACTCCTGAACAGAGGCTAGTCGCCACCTTGCGGTACTTGGCGACGGGGAGAAGTCTGCAGGACATCAAGTTCTCGACAGGCATCTCCCCCCAGCCTCTGGGGATCATTATTCCAGAGACCTGTTCTGCCATCATTCAGGTCCTGCAGAAGGACTATATTAAGGTAAGATTTCTCCTTTAACCACTTCAATACTGCTCCATTGTCATATGACGCCCACAAGGTGGATCTACCATCCTGGGTGGGCGTCATATGACGTCCTCGGATTCCCGGCCGCCAGATCGCCGCCATTACTAGTCAAAAAAAAAAAAAAAAAAAAAAAAATTCAATAAATCTATCCCCTATTTTGTAGACGCTATAACTTTTGCGCAAACCGATCAATATACGCTTATTGCGATTTTTTTACCAAAAATATGTAGAAGAATACGTATCGGCCTAAACTGAGGAAAAAAAATAGTTTTTTTTTAAAAAAAATGGGATATTTATTATAGCAAAAAGTAAAAAATATGTGTTTTTTTTTTCAAAATTGTCGCTCTTCTTTTGTTTATAGCGCAAAAAATAAAAACCGCAGGGGCGATCAAATACCACCAAAAGAAAGCTCTATTTGTGGGAAAAAAAGGACGTCAATTTTGTTCGGGTGTAACGTCGCACGACCGCGCAATTGTTAGTTAAAGCGACGCAGTGCCGAATCGCAAAAAGTGCTCTGGTAAGGAAGGGTGTTTAAAAGCCCTGTATTGAAGTGGTTAACATCACATTCTATGTATTTAATGTTTGCTAATGTATTGTATTTCTTTCATCATTCCCTAATTACCATGATTGTAATATGCTGTGAAATTTGTCCTCATGCATGCTGGAATTTTTGAAACTTCATGCATATTTGCCTTCACTAACCTCCCCAGCATGCTATCCTTGGCTCCATTGTAGTGCTTTACCCTAAACACCCCCTAAAATGTGTCCAAATGTTATTTGTGTCCTTAAATTAATGCAGAGTGCCTGAGGCTTTTTTTGGGGGGTCCCAAACTCATTTGGAACCCTCCCTCCCTCCAACTGCTAAGTCAAACTATACAGGGGTCAAGTCCTGGGGAAAAAAGTGTGGGAACTCCCACCCAAGATCCACTCGCCCACCAAAAAAAAAAAAAATGATACGCTCATATGCACGAACGCTTCAAAAGTGGTATTTTTCATCCAATTTTTGTATTGTGTGTATGAAGCTTAACTGTTAGTACATAAAAAAAAAACAATCCTCAAACAAAAATACGGTAATTCTCTGAATAATCAGCATTCATTCAATTGTGCTTCCATGCAAATGTGAACATCATGTTCTGATCTTTATTGAGGAATTCTATTTTGTATATAGAGTGTTTATGTGGTGAGTTTACACTTTTCATTGAACAGAGTTTGGATAACACAGGGTTAAATGCAGGGCTCAAGTCCTGCAGGAACGCATGGGAACTTCCTGTACTTTTTCCACAACAGGAACTCAGTTCCCGTTAGCAGCCGTGTCCTGCAAGACTTTATAGTATGCGAGCTGTGTGGCATGTGCTACACCAGCAGCTGCCGACACAGCTCGCAATAGTAAGTGCCGCACACCTGACCATTCAGGGATTGCCAGTAGGGGGCCCCATGACAGCTTCCGCTTCGATCTACCTGTCAATCACAGTTGGTTGACAGGTAGATCAGGTCCCTGCTGCTAAGAGATTGTATTTAGTCAGACCTCTCATGATGCGCTCCTCCCCGCTGGCCCCTCCTTATTTTCTGTCTCCTTATCCCCCCCCCCCCAGTCTTCTGCATACTTGCTCTGTGTGTACCTCTGAATCCCCCCCTCTTCTATCTTCAGTGCCATGTGCGAGAACCCAGAGGAGGAGCACAGCTATTCTGCTCACAGGACAGGCAGGGAGAGAGGTGAGCTGAGGGAGGAACATCAGTTTGGGGTGGTAAGCTGAGCACAATACCTGGCAAAGTTTAACGTTTTGCCAGGAGGGAAGTTTATGTGGAAATATGTGAAGGGTTGGAATAGCAGCGAGTGTGTGTTGGACCCCTGCAGAGTTTGCAGCTCCCCCAAGCTAACATACATCTCCTAAGCAGGAACACATCACTATCTCCCCAAGCATTCTGTCCAGATAATGTGCAGTTAATTTATTACCTTTCCATTTTAACCAGGGGTCAAGTCCTGGGGAAAAAAGTGTGGGAACTCCCACCCAAGATCCACTCGCCTACCAAAAAAAAAAGAAATGATACGCTCATATGCACGAACGCTTCAAAAGTGGTATTTTTCATCCAATTTTCGTATTGTGTGTATGAAGCTTAACTGTTAGTACATAAAATTAAAAACAACCCTCAAACATAAATACGGTAATTCTCTGAATAATCAGCATTCATTCAATTGTGCTTCCATGCAAATGTGAACATCATGTTCTGATCTTTATTGAGGAATTCTATTTTGTATATAGAGTGTTTATGTGGTGAGTTTACACTTTTCATTGAACAGAGTTTGGATAACACAGGGTTAAATGGAAAGGTAATAAATTAACTGCACATTATCTGGACAGAATGCTTGGGGAGATAGTGATGTGTTCCTGCTTAGGAGATGTATGTTAGCTTGGGGGAGCTGCAAACTCTGCAGGGGTCCAACACACACTCGCTGCTATTCCAACCCTTCACATATTTCCACATAAACTTCCCTCCTAGCAAAACTTTAAACTTTGCCAGGTATTGTGCTCAGCTTACCACCCCAAAGTGATGTTCCTCCCTCAGCTCACCTCTCTCCCTGCCTGTCCTGTGAGCAGAATAGCTGTGCTCCTCCTCTGGGTTCTCGCACATGGCACTGAAGATAGAAGAGGGGGGGATTCAGAGGGACACACAGAGCAAGTATGCAGGAGACTGGGGGGGGGGGGGGATAAGGAGACAGAAAATCAGGAGGGGCCAGCGGGGAGGAGCGCATCATGAGAGATCTGACTAAATACAATCTCTTAGCAGCAGGGACCTGATCTACCTGTCAACCAACTATGATTGACAGGTAGATCGAAGCGGAAGCTGTCATGGGGCCCCCTACTGGCAATGCCTGAATGGTCAGGTGTGCGGCACTTACTAATGCGAGCTGTGGCGGCAGCTGCTGGTGTAGCACCTGCCACACAGCTCGCATACTATAAAGTCTTGCAGGACACGGCTGCTAACGGGAACTGAGTTCCTGTTGTGGAAAAAGTACAGGAACTCCGTTCCCATGCGTTCCTGCAGGACTTGAGCCCTGCATGCTGTGTATCAAAACGGCCTATTTCCCACCCCAATTGCAAACGTCTCCACTATTTCCACTCTTCACCCTTCTCCCCCTGCATGACAGACTTTATCCCAGGAACCAATACCAGGGTCATCTCCCTATATGTGAGTCACTACTAGCCAGTATGACTGTTATCATCCACAGTCATCTTGGCATGCCACTTTAACTCAGTTTCAGGATTAAGGAAATGCTTTGATAACAGTTCCCTACATATGATTAATCCTGGACTTTATCCATTCGAAGCCGCCCTGCAGCATCCACACCAGTGAATATACACATTATAGCAGCGGATCTTAGGAATCACATTAACCCTTTAGTACCTGAACTTATTTGCAAGTGATTTCTAAAACAACACCTAGACCTGCATTGTGTGATTGCTGGGATGCATGCTGCAATGTGTCCCAAGACAACGTTGTCTTTTTAATTTTGTTGTGGAGCAGTTTTTTCACTTGGAATTTCTGTGTATTTTCTATGGTGCATTTTTCTATAATAAACATATTTTTTTATTTAACCGGGGTGCTCTGCAGTGGTGACCTTGGTAGGATCTCTTTCCTTCTTTTTTGTCTAGTCTGCATTTTGGTCACGCAGACTGTGCCATATGAATGTTCATATGGCGAATGGTTGAGCTACTAATCAAATAGGTACTGAATTTCAGTTAAGCAGTTGATCCAGGCTAAATGGAATTTTTTTATGCTTTTGTACATACCTTTGCCTGCTCCAGGACTGCCCCAGTTGAAGACCACTTGGTCGAAACGCATAAAGCTTGCTACACACACTCTCCATACTGCTTTTATCATTTTTGTGATCACTTTTTAATGCTAACATCTGTCACTTGATGTTGTGTCCATATTTTAAAGATTAAAATCTTTTACATTTTTTATGACCTGCACCATATGAAGCTCTCTTTTTTTCTTTTTTCCTTCCTTTATGGTCCACATGTGACACCGTTCCATAGTGTCACTCACTCACCTACCGATCTCCCCCTGAGGTCTGGCTTACATTCCATTTTCCTGAGTCTTGGATATTCGGCTACCATACCTGGATCCTGATTGACCAATTGGCACAACATTTGCCTACAGAGAGATGTCATCATCGATATCGTCACTCTTTCAGTCGGGAAGACAAACAAGTTTTTGCCTTTCGGTCTAACCTACGCCTGATTGGCTCACCGTCATATGACAGGTGTGCCCACTGAGTCCGGTAAGGAGTACCCATCCTTTTTTTATATCTTTGATGAAAGTTTACCCATTTCCAACTTCCAGTTGTGTCACACAGCCACCGTTAAAACTGCTTCCTTTTCTTCTATCAATGAATATTCTCAGCCGTTTCTTCCTTTGCCTTTATATCTCCTCAATTTTCAAATGGATATAAAACACAAAACAAAAACATCATTGCGCAACACAGTGTATACCGATTGATGGTTATCCATGTAAGCCGATTCACTCACATGTACCCAGCGTTGACCAAGCGAGTGCTATTGTCCTTCATTCAGCATACCCAAATGAGGAGGGTGCAGATCAGCTGGGAGTGAAGATGGCCAAAAAGTTAGAGGGGTTTTTTAAAGTAGGTGATGGCAGGGATGGAGGGTCCAGAGGTAGAGATAGTCAGCGCAGAACATATTCCAGAGGGTAGTATTGGGGGCATTAGTGGTAGGCTGACCAAAGCACATAAACCCAAGGTAAGTATAGTAGCAAGTCCTAGTTGCAATCTCGGAACACACAATAAGAGGATAATTTGCGACCGGTCTAAACTATGTGGCGTGTTCACCAATGCCAGGAGCCTGGCGGACAAGATGGGTGAACTAGAGATACTGTTGTACGAGGAGGATTTGGATTTTGTGGGAATTTCAGAGACCTGGTTCAACAGCTCTCATGATTGACTGGCAAACATTCAAGGGTATACCTTTTATCGCAAGGATAGAGAGGGTAAAAAGGGGGCCTATATATCAAGAATAATGTACAAGCGAATGTGAGATGACATCACTAAGGTAGCTAGGTAGGAGGTGAAATCCTTATGGGTAGAGCTCCAAAGGGATGAGGGTAAGGGGAAAATAATACTGGGAGTATGCTATGGGCCTCCTAATCTGAGGGGGGAAGGGGAGACAGATCTCCTATCACAATTTGGATTAGCAGGAAGGATGGGAAGTTTTATCATAATGGGGGATTTTAATTATCCAGACATAGATTGGGCAGAGGGAACCGCACATTCATCTAAGGCCAGTTCCTAAATGTCTTGCAGGACAATTTTATGGGTCAGATGGTAGACGCACCAACTAGAAATAAAGCGTTACTGGATCTACTGATTATCAACAATACAGACCTGATCACGGATGTGGAAATACGGGGCAATTTAAGGAACAGCGATCACAGGTCGATTGGCTTCAGTATAAATCACAGAAATAGGAAACATAAGGGGAATACGAAGACACTGAATTTCAAAAGAGCCAACTTCCCTAAATTATGAACCTTGCTTGAAGGCATAAATTGGGATACAATCTTAGGAACAAAGAACACGAAGGGGAGATGGGTTTGCTTTAAGAGCATATTAAATAAGGGCATTAGCCAATGCATCCCATTGGGTAATAAATTTAAAAGAGTGAACAAAAGTCCTGGATGGCTTAACTCCAATGTAAAAATGCATATAAAAGCAAAGGATAAGGCTTTCATTCAGACTGTATAAAGAATGCAACAAGAAATGTAAGAGGGAATAAGGATGGCTAAGATAGAACATGAGACACATAGCGGAGGAGAGCAAAAAAAATCCCAAGAAATTCTTTAAGTATGTAAACAGTAGAAAAGGTAGGACAGACCATATTGACCCCATAAAGAATGAGGAAGGACATCTGGTTACAAAGGATGGGGAGATGGCGAAGGTATTGAATTTATTCTTCTCCTCAGTCTTCACGAGGGAATCGGGGGGCTTCAGTAAACAAAACTGCAGTGTTTATCCTCATGACACATCACAGGAAGCACCTCCATGGTTAACAGAGGACAGAATTAAAACTAGACTTGAGAAACTTAACATTAATAAATCACCGGGACCAGGTGGCTTGCACCTGAGGGTACTTGGGGAACTCAGTCAAGTAATTGCCAGACCATTGTTCCTAATTTTTACTGACAGTCTACTGACTGGAATGGTACTAGCTGATTGGAGAAAAGCAAATGTAGCACCAATATTTAAAAAGGACCCAAAATACATCCCTGGGAATTGCAGACCAGTTAGCCTAACATCAATAGTATGTAAACTCTTGGAGGGGATGATAAGGGACTATATACAAGATTTTAGTAATGAGAACGGTATCATTAGCAGTAATTAGCATGGATTCATGAAGAATCGTTCTTGCCAAACCAATCTACTAACTTTCTATGAGGAGGTGAGTTTCCAGCTAGATAAAGGAAGGCCCGTAGACGTGGTGTATCTGGATTTTGCAAAAGCATTTTACACAGTTCCCCATAAATGTTTACTGTACAAAATAAGGTCCATTGGCATGGATCATAGGGTGAGTACATGGATTGAAAACTGGCTACAAGGGCGAGTTCAGAGGGTGGTGATAAATGGGCAGTACTCGGAATGGTCAGGGGTGGGTAGTGGGGTCCCCCAGGGTTCTGTGCTGGGACCGATCCTATTCAATTTGTTCATAAAGACCTGGAGGATGGGGTAAACAGTTCAATCTCTGTATTTGCAGATGATACTAAGCTAAGCAGGGCAATAACTTCTCTGCAGGATGTGGACACCTTGCAAAAAGATCTGAACAAATTAATGGGGTGGGCAACTACATGGCAAATGAGGTTAAATGTAGAAAAATGTAAAATAATGCATGTGGGTGGCAAAAATATGAATGCTATCTATACACTGGGGGGAAGAACCTCTGGGGGAATCTAGGATGGAAAAGGACCTGGGGGTCCTAGTAGATGATAGGCTCAGCAATGGCAAGCTGCTGCTAACAAAGCAAACAGAATATTGGCATGCATTAAAAAGGGGATCAACTCCAGAGATAAAACGATAATTCTCCCGCTCTACTAGGCTCTGGTCTGGCCGCACCTAGAGTATGCTGTCCAGTTCTGGGCACCAGTCCTCAGGAAGGATGTACTGGAAATGGAGAGAGTACAAAGAAGGGCAACAAAGCTAATAAAGGGTATGATGAAAGGTTGTGAGCACTGCACTTATTCTCTCCATGATTTCAATATACAAATACCATACTGGTGACCCCACAATAGGGATAACACTTTTTCACAGAAGGGAGTTTAACAAGACTTGTGGCCACTCATTCAAATTAGAAGAAAGGAGGTTTAACCTTAAACTACGTAGAGCAGGGGTCTCCAACCCCCAGCCCGCGGCCCACTACCGGGCTGCAGCCTGTTTACAGCCGGGCTGTGAAGTGTATATCTGAGGTGTGGCGGTGGGCGAGCAGAGAGATCACTGCCATCACCGCACTTCCACCCACACAGCCCCGCCGCTACACTGTTGGGGGTGAAGCAGGTGAGCAGAGAGATGACATCCTTTCCCACCGCCCGCCCGCATCAATGCTGTTCTCTCTCACGTGGAACACTCCACTCCACCTGTGCTTAGCGACAATTTGCATTTAAGAGGCTGCATCTGGTGGCATCTGGTGGCATGTGGCAATCTGCATCTGGTGGCATGTGGCAAGTGACTGTGGCAATCTACATCTGGTGGCATGTGGCAAGTGACTGTGGCAATCTGCATCTGGTGACATGTGGCAAGTGACTGTGGCAATTTGCATCTGGTGGCATGTGGCAATCTGCATCTGGTTGCATGTGACTGTTGCAATCTACATCTGGTGGCAATCTTCATCTGGTGGCATGTGGCAATCTGCATCTGGTGGCATGTGACTGTGGAAATCTGCATCTGGTGGCATGTGACTGTGGCATGTGGCAATCTGCATCTGGTGGTATGTGACTGTGGCAATCTGCATCTGGTGGCATGTGACTGTGGCAATCTGCATCTGGTGGCATGCAATGTGGCATGTGGAAATCTGTATCTGGTGGCAGGCGATGTGGCAAGTGGCAAACTGGTAATAGGCACCGTGGCAAGCTGCATCTGGTGGCAGATTCTGCATTATGGTGAGTTGAACTATTTAATTTTATATTAAAATATAATGATAAAAATAATGCACTTCAATCATCCTGACACCATATTAACCATGGTGTTGTGATGATTGAAGTGCTAACACCAGCCATTTCCTGAAAAATTGGCCACAAAAAAAACGCATCGTCACCCAGACCCCCCCTCCCTCGGGCCTTGGCTCAATTTTCATCCACAATGCCGGCTCCCGGTGCCAAAAAGTTTGGGGACCACTGCCGTAGAGGGTTCTTTACTGTAAAGCCCCATACACACGGTCGGATTTTCCGATGACCAGTTCCGTCGGATCATGTCCGTCGGACTTTGTCCGATGTTGGTGTTGCGTACACACGGTCGGACAACGTTGTCGGAATTTCCGGTCTTCAAGAACATCGTGACGTAAGTCGTCTTCCACGAGACTAGAAAAGGGAAGTTCAGCACCACGTCCTGCACCCGTTGGGCTCCTTCTGCTGATCCCGTGTTTATCGCGAGTTAGTTGAAGTTTGGGGACTTACGATTCGCGCTTCTCAGTTTTGTGACTTAGATCGTTACTGCTCTTCAGTTTGTGCTTGTCGTGCGTATCTGTTTATTAGTGCGTGTAGTCAGTTCGCATTTGTTGGTCATCGCGGCCTATATCTTGATATAGGACACTTTGATTTTCACTGCTTATTGTCTGCTCGTTTCTGGTATTCATTTCGTTCTTTCAGGCCTTGCTGTTTATCGGTGCTTTCTGTTTGTCCGTTCTGACCAGCCGACCATTTGTGAGCGATGTTTCCCGTACGTACTCGTCGCCGAGTTCGTGCTGTACGCGGAATTGGTGTCGGGCTTTTAGCTTTGAGCCAAGACCCTTCCATGAACAGAGTGACGAGGAGTATGTGGACCAAGAATTGGTTGCTTCAGCGTGATCAGTTCTCGCACATGCCTTTGCTTCGTGAGATCCGGGAGAATAATCCTGATGATTTCAGGAATTTTCTCCGGATGACGGACCCCGTTTTTCACCGTCTTTTGGCTTTGCTGACCCCTTTTATCAGCCGGCAGGATACCTGCATGAGACAAGCCATCACTCCGGAGCAGAGGCTTGTTGCCACGTGGAGGTACTTGGCGACAGGGAGAAGCCTTCAGGATTTGAAGTTCTCCTCAGGTATCTCTCCCCAGGCCCTGGGAATCATTATTCCAGAGACCTGTTCTGCCATCATCCAGGTCCTGCAGGAGGACTATATTAAGGTAACATTTCTCCTTTACTATTCCCTTCTATGTATGCTTTGTTTGCTAATGTCTTGTATTTTTGACCTCCTTCCCTAATTACCATGATTGCAATATGATCTAATATGCTGTGCCCCTTTTCTCCTTCCTGCATTTTTCCCTTCACTTACCTCCCCAGCATGCTCTTCTGGCCCAATAGACACCTATGGCCTAGTCCCTTAAGCAATGTATTTTGTCTGCTGCATAGTATTGTTTTCCCCCAAACACCCCCTAAAATATGCACATATCTGCTGGCTTTCCCAAGGTCAATACACACTATATACCTACCTCTTTATAGTGGGCATCTTCAGGGATGAATTCAGCAAAGCATGTATTGCAAGGGGCTGGCTCCCTACTTTCCATTTCCAAATTTTTTGTGTTCTTTCCCTCCTATTAGCTTGCTAGGTAATTGCAGAATGTCAAAATGTGCTTCCATATTTTTTTGGGGTGGGGGGTGTTATTTGGAATGTTCTTTTAGGTTTCCTGGGGCTGCCAATAGTGTTTCGTTAAGGAGGGTCTGGCCAAACTAGCACACATTATTGAGCCATTTGGCAATCAATGAAGTGGAGAGGGTTACCTGTCCAAAGCCCCCCCCAAACCCCTAGTTATTGTCAATGGCCCCTCAGAAGTGGGGGGATTGATGGGGGGTGAGTAATCTGCTAGGGGGACCCTCTACTTTTGGGTGAAAATACTTTCCAGCTTACAATTTTAAAGTCTGATCTTGTTCCAAGATGTTATTGTCTAATCTGCTTGCAATGTTTATGTGCAAAGTGACTATTTTTTTTTTTCTTGTTTCACTCCACAGTTCCCTTCCACGCCACAGGAATGGCAGACTGTGGCCTCCCACTTTGCCAGCCGTTGGGACTTTCCTAACTGCGGAAGGTGCAATTGATGGGAAACACGTCCGCATCGTCCCACCCCCCAACTCGGGGTCCTACTATTATAATTACAAGGGGTTTAATAGTGTAGTGATGTTGGCGGTGGTGTCGGCGACATACGAGTTTTTGTATGTGGACGTGTGGGGGTGAACGGCCGGATCTCGGATGGTGGTGCCATTGCGCACACGGAGTTCTATTGGCGTCTCCAGAGTGGCAGTCTGTGTTTGCCACCTCCAAAGGAGAATGCTGAAGGACTCCCCTTCGTCTTTGTCGCAGATGAAGCGTTTGCGCTGACTCCCCATCTGATGAGGCCCTTCCCGATGAGGACCCTCACCCCAGACCAGAGGGTCTTCAATTACAGGCTGTCGAGAGCCCGCAGAGTGGTGGAGAACACCTTCGGGATCCTGGCCAGCCGCTTCCGCATGTTTTTGACGGCTATTAACTTGGCGGAATACAAACTGAACCATATAGTTCTTGCCTGTTGCATATTGCACAACTTTTTGAAAAGACACAACAGCAACTATGTGGTGGGCGTTGGCCCAGATGTGGACGGGCCTTCCAATGCCAACCTCACAGCCCTTCAAGCGGCACGTCCAGGCTTGCCCCCTCTAAATACCTGCGAGGTCCGCGAGCAATATATGGACTACTTTGTGGGTAGGGGGGCCATTGCTCTGCCTGACGATGTGTGAGAGGCATTTTTTAATAAATATATTTTTTAAACATACCTATGATTTCTTGACATTTCCTGCTTGTGTTTCTTGTAGGTGTATTCTAGCTTATTTGTGGTGGATATTTTTGCCCTTTAGCTTCAACAGTGGGAATGCACTTTCTGGGCAAAAGGAGGTAACAGTCTCTTCTTCCCAAAAAGAATCTTCTCATGTTGTTTGTGTGATACCTAATCTTTGGTCTAGAGAAGGTTTGTAGTGCATAACTGACACCCAAAATACTCCTTTTCATCACCATGACAGAAATGTGTGTATTCACAAAAATGCTGTGCTACGTGTTTTCGTACAAACCACTGTGGGTGTCATTTACATAAGCCAAATACACTATGCACTACAAGTGCACTGCAAAAGTGCCCTGGAAAATACACTTGCAGTGCAAACTGGAAAAGCCTTTAGTAAATAACACCCATTGCCCCACAAATCATTTACTTTTGACATAAATAATGCTTTGGTGTTTGTAAAGAAGGAAGCCACACATTTTTTGGATTCAAATAGTTTACTTACAACACATTCACAAGTGCCTTTCTAAGCTTCGTGGCAAAACTGACAAGATCTTGGTTCTTTAGAACATTGTTTACAAACATTACGCATTTGTTAAAACCAGGCATGGAGCAAAACAGAACAGACAGAACCTAGGAACTTGCAAAGTTCAACTTTCTAAAGTGAAGACAAGATCAGACATGACTATATGTCGAAAGTGTGTTTGATCTTGCCTTCAGCACATGGGGGGGGGGGGGGGGGGGGCACCCCTTAAAAAGGTAATTTAGAACATGCACACAATTTGGGTCTCAAAATGGACATTAGATGGTAAAACACATGCCTAGAATGTTCCAAAGTGCAATTTCCCTTCATGGGGATCAATGGACGTGTTTTGGGGGTGCAACCCCTTCACCACACCGACTTTTGTAGTTAGTAAAGTGGTTGCACCCCCAAAACCTTGTCATTCATCCACCATGATGGGAGCTAGCACATGTGGACACAATGTGTGCATCTTCCAAATTTGCCACAGTTCTTAAGTTTCAAATGTTGTCACAAACAGCCACCAATCTGTGTTAATTACTTGGTGCGTTTTCAGATTTTACCTAAAACATCAATGATGTTCTTCAATTTTTGTTGAACATGTGGTAGTGTGGTACCCCACCAGCAAAATGATGCAGGATTCTCAACCAGGCGGGTTGAGGGGCTCCAGGGTGTTTGCTTATTTGGGAGGAAACTGGCTTTTCAGTTTCCTCCATGTTTATTAAAATCCACTTTGGGACCTGGAGCCCGGGGATTTCGTAGAGATCCGGGTGGGATGAAATCCCCAATCCTGGATCCGGGTTTTTTGGGATCCCCCAGCACACTGACTGGTCAGGTGTGTGCTGGGCTATTTGTAGCCACATGACCATGGTTCTGGGCTCCACCCTCCCAAGGAGTCCAGGCTTGCAAGGGAGAACCCAGAGAGTGCAGGCTGCACTGTGTAAACCAGAGACCTGAGTCTGAGGTTGCTGACAGTAGTCAGGAGAACTCCATGTGGGAGCCTGAGCAGTGGTGCATCCGCTGCTGAAGAGAGCCAGGTGGCTTGGTATTTTTGAAATGCTGCATGTGTAAGCCAGGAGGCTGAATATCCTTTTGTGTGTTGCTGGCAGTGAAAACCCCCTGCGAGGGAAACCACCTTTGTTTTCATTTATGGAACTTTGTTTTCTTTTTTCTTTCTTTTAATAAAAGTGGGCCAACAAGCCCTTAAACGCATGACTGGCGTGGACTCGGCTCACTCGTATGCTCTACACAGATGCTAAAGAACCCCCCCCAATATTACAAGTGGTGCTCGGATGCGGGCATAACTGAAGATCCTTGCATATACCAGTGAGCTATTGCCAGAAACTGCTTTTGCTCTGCAGTGTGTGCAGCAGGTGGTGTACCTGGAAGGGAGAGGCCCCTTAAAGAGACAGTGCTCCTGTTGTTGTTCTGTGCAGTGAAGTAACTGCAAGTATGGAGAGTCCACCAGCATTTGAATCTGCAGTGGATTGGTGCAAGCGGCATCTGGCAGGAATGGACCAAGCTACAGTGAAAGACAAGCCAACCTTTGTTACAAAGAGAGAGCTGCCGGATGTCCATACCTGGGAGAGGGGTGTGGTTTCCCCTGGCAACGCTGCTGTAGTTAAACCAGCAGTTGTTGGGAAAAATGTGAAAGTGACACAGCTTAAGACAGGGTCCAGCGGAGGGAAGCCTGTGTTATGTGCCAGAAGAGAGGCTGACCAAAGGCCAGGACTGAGAGTGGTTGCCCATAGCAACACAGAGGAGGCCAGTCGGGCTGTCTGTGGACCATGGGGTATGCCTGCCAAGGGTCGTGGCAAGTGGCTTCTGGAGGAGCCAATACAGCATGTTCAAAAGATGCAGCAAAGCTCTGCTGGGAGAGTGCGATCTCCCATGGCAACGAGAGTGGAAGTTCTGCCTGGAGGGAGGAGCTGCAGGGGAGATTTGGCTCAACGTCCTGACAAAGAGGCCTGTGCGTTTTTGCCATCTGGGAGTCGCCAGGAGAGAAGCACCCTGGGAAAAAGTCATCCAGTACCATGCCTGGAATGTGGCCAGCTGGGGCATGGTATGTTTTCCTGCCCTAGATTATGGAATGCGGCTGGAGATAATATTGCTGAGCAAACGTTTTTGTTTGCAGGCTCAGATTCCTGTGAAAATATGTCTGCAGTCACCCTTAGCAACAAGGAGTTTCCTTTTGTGTCAGCAGGGGGTGCTAAACAGTGGGAGATACCTGCTGTAGTTTCATCCCGTGGCCACCAGGAGGAGTTGCCCTGTAAAAGTGCAGCAGAGGACTTGTTCGTGAGACGCCGTACTCAAGTGAAGATGGTGACCCCTACTACTGCGGTGGGTAAGACTGACTTTAATGGAATGATGACTGGAAATGCTGAGTTTATGTGGAAAAAGACTGGTTATGAGACTGTCCATGATGTGAAAGTGACCCCAGTTAGTGGGGCCACTGAATGTATTCGTGAGGGGGACTTTTCCCTGTGCAGTACCCTGTACAGTGGGGAAGCAGGGGTTAAAGTCAAACCTGCATCTGTGTGTGCTTCTCAAGAGGGGCATAGTAATGTGTCTGTTTGCCAGTCTCAAGTTGGCAGTGGGCTAGAACAGCCTGCAAGAGGTACGAATACTATCAATGTCGATGAATATGGAAAATGTACTGCTGCTGGGAAAACCCCAGGTTCTTGCAAAGCAAACGTTGTGGTTAAAGATGGGCCGTTGCCCATAGCAACTGGTGGTAAGACAGCACAGTTGTCCCCAGACATCTCCAGGGAACTTTATGTATTGGAGCCGGAGGTTGCCCTGGACAACGGTGATGTCACTCTGGTGGGGCAGAGTGGAACTGCACCTTATAGTGGTGATGTCTTAGTGCAAGCTGCTAATACTAAATGTGTGCAGGTGAATAGTGGGTTAATGCAACCTGTAGAAAGTGCAAAGGTCGCTGAAGTTTGTGAGGCGCCATCTAAGCATGGTGGTGAATATGATGTATTGCAACCTGCTGTGTTAAAATACGTATTGCCACAACCTGACCTGATTTACAATGACTTGTGTAATGAGTCTGCAGCTAAGCCAGTCTGTTCTTATGTGTCTCCTTGGGCAGATGGATCGGTGCTGAGGAGTACCGCTGAAGGGAGCGCACATACAGTAGATTGGAATAGTTGGGGTAAAAATCGAATCTCCCTGATAGATAAGGCTTTTATGCACAAAAATAGGGTGGACACGGTTTCTGCTGTAGGGACTGCAGAACAGCTTGTACCTGAGGGTGCGGTGGCTGCTGCAGGGGTTAACCCTCGTGAGCAGGATGAACCAAATAAGGGCGAGCGCACAGCAGAGACCTTGCCTGTGACCCACAAAACTGAAGTTGACATGGAGTGTCAAAGTGACGTTGTCACTGGTAATGTTCTGGAGAAGTTCACTGATGCTGAGCCTGAGAAGTTGGGTATGAGTCTAACACCTGCCAGCGCTCTGGTGGAGCACCAGGCTGTGTTTACCTCCAGCTGGGAGGAGGTTCCGTTAACCGTTGCAACTTTTCAAGTCTCAGCAAGTGAGTCTCTCTCTGCATCCCCAGTGTCATGAAAGTCCCCAGGAAGGACTTGGGTCTGGGATCAAGGGTCTGGTCTGTAACTAAAGCATTAAACGAGATGCTTGAACTTTGGGATGTGCAGCCAATCCATACTAGTGTGTCTCCTCCACAGTCTGATGGTCTGGTACTGCGGAGTACCACTAGGTGGAGCACTAAATGGCAGGTTGTACAGAACAAAGAACAGGACAGGAATGGTTTGTTCCTAAATTTGCTAGTTTTGTTAAAAGTTGCCACTGCATATGCTTCTGAATTACGTCCGGAAGATATAATATATGAGAGAGACTTTGGAAAAATTGAAAATGAGCCCAAAATGTCTGTGGTTTCGCCTCTTAACAGCCAGGTGGAAAGCATTTCTGTTGCTATGGTTCTGGGTGGTGCTGATCAGTTTTCGGTGAAGGGTGTGTATACAGCACCAGTGGACAAACCACATGAGATGGAAGGGCCGAGCATGGACCAGAAAACAGCAGAAATCCTGACCGGGACTCGGACAGTGGTGGTTAATGAGACTGGGGTCACCAGTCCAATAATAGATTTATGTGACAAACCTGACAACGTCCCTGAGACAGGAAAATGGGTAAAAAGTACAGTAAGGTTGGTATGCGGATCAGACGAGAGCTCGCCTGTTCCGGTTTTGGATAGAAATCCAGGTGGTATTAAAAAAGATCAGGTGGTAGGACAGCTGCCTGCTGAGTGGGTGACGCCATGGGATGTGGCATCTTGTGAGGTTCTCGTGGGTGATTGCTAACCTCCGGTGTGTGTGCCCTCTGCAGACACTGCCCTAACAAATGCTGAGAGAGGTGTTGGGAAACCTGGGAACCTGAAGAGTGGAGGCAGAAGGGTTGGTAGAAAGACCAGGGGTAACCCATTAAAATTTCAGGAGAGGAAGTGCTTATGGAAATGCACTCGGAAGAAAAGTTGGGAAGGTCGCATCAAAGCTCATAGCAGAGTGACAGTGAGGATTAGAGGGAGACACCAAAGGAGGCATTGGGTAGAGTTCCCCTTTAGGAGAAGTGAGGTTGGACTCCTGTAAATGGTAGCTGGCACAGAGGTGCCAAAATAAACTTGTGTGTTCCGCCCTCTGGGTCGAAACAAGGGGGGGGGAGGATATGTGGTAGTGTGGTACCCCACCAGCAAAATGATGCAGGATTCTCAACCAGGCGGGTTGAGGGGCTCCAGGGTGTTTGCTTATTTGGGAGGAAACTGGCTTTTCAGTTTCCTCCATGTTTATTAAAATCCACTTTGGGACCTGGAGCCTGGGGATTTCGTAGAGATCCGGGTGGGATGAAATCCCCAATCCTGGATCCGGGTTTTTTGGGATCCCCCAGCACACTGACTGGTCAGGTGTGTGCTGGGCTATTTGTAGCCACCTGACCATGGTTCTGGGCTCCACCCTCCCGAGGAGTCCAGGCTTGCAAGGGAGAACCCAGAGAGTGCAGGCTGCACTGTGTAAACCAGAGACCTGAGTCTGAGGTTGCTGACAGTAGTCAGGAGAGCTCCATGTGGGAGCCTGAGCAGTGGTGCATCTGCTGCTGAAGAGAGCCAGGTGGCTCGGTATTTTTGAAATTCTGCATGTGTAAGCCAGGAGGCTGAATATCCTTTTGTGTGTTGCTGGCAGTGAAAACCCCCTGCGAGGGAAACCACCTTTGTTTTCATTTATGGAACTTTGTTTTCTTTTTTCTTTCTTTTAATAAAAGTGGGCCAACAAGCCCTTAAACGCATGACTGGCGTGGACTCGGCTCACTGGTATGCTCTACACAGACGCTAAAGAACCCCCCCCCCAATATTACAAACATCATTGATGTTTGTCAGAGAACTCACGTTTCCCATGCCCGTCTTCGTTCAGCAGGAGTGAATCCTCACTCTGCGGGTGCCAGTACCCATGCGCAGTCTCCCCAACGGAACCGAACGAGCTCTGGAACGTGCGGGCGTACCCGCGTACCAACGCGAACGTGTGCGCGTCCTCGCCTTCCAATACGAACGGGTGCACGCACTCGCACGTCAGTGCGAACGTGTGTGCGCAATCGCGCACGGACGCTCACCTCCACCAATCCCAGCACAAAGTGCCCTATATAAACAGGGCCTTCACATGGTGTCAGTGCTGGATCGTCTTCAGTCTATGTCCTGAATACCTGCCTGAATTACCTGCTACCTTGTTCCTGATTTACCCGGCTTACCTGATTACCTTCCTGGATCAACCCTGCTTATTGACTACCTCTACTGAATTGACCTCGGCTTGGATTCCTTGACTACGGCTCTGCTCTTTGATTTTGTACCTCATCACCTGCCCATTGCCAAACCTCTGCCTGCACTTGACCACAAACTTGCCTTCCGCTTTTGTACCTCGTTTGACAGCCAGTTGCCGACCCCTGCCTGTCTTGACTTTGCAGTGCCTACTTCCACCTGTTCGGCCATCACTGGATACAGTCTTGTTTACCACCTTCTACAGCTGCCTTCCAGAAGAACTGGTACCTCCAAGCACCAGTCTCCTAGCCGCAGGCACTTGCACCCTTTCGTGCCCCAGCACTCCCTGTTCCCACCACCAGGGGTGTTGGGACCGGAACCGTGCACAAGGCCACCCCCAGCATCCAGACTTCGCTATAAGGTACGTGACAGTACGATCCAGCCAGAATGGAGTCTGAAGGGGGGGCCTCGCCTTTGGAAGCCCTGTGCCAGCAGATGGCGGCCCTTACCCAGGCAGTCCAGGGCCTGCGAGATGGCTATCACCAACTGGAACAGAGAGTGGAATCCATATCCCCAAGCTCTGCAACTCACCAGACGACCATGGCATCCCGGACCTCCGGTCCAGCAACCTCCGCATCAGCACCCACAGTAATGGTACCACCCCCTGAGCCTCGTGTGCCCCCTCCAGAACGGTTTTCAGGGGATCGCAGCAAGTTCCGTTCCTTCAGGAATGCCTACCGGCTCTACTTCCTGCTACAACCACGCACCTTCTCCCTGGAGAGCACTAAGGTGGGGTTCATCGTCTCACTACTCCAAGGGGAACCTCAAACTTGGGCCCACAATCTGTTGGAACAAGCCAGTCCTCTGTTGGATACCCTGGACTTATTCTTGAACGAAATGGCCAAGCTATATGATGATCCTCAGCGCGCCTCAACAGCGGAGGCCAACCTCCATGCCCTCCAGCAAGGGCGTCGGCCAGTGGAGGACTATGTAACAGACTTTAGGCGGTGGAGTTCTGACACCTCTTGGAACGACGCCGCCCTCCTCTACCAATTTCGCATGGGCCTCTCTGAGGCACTGAAAGACGAGTTGGCCCGTGTAGGGATTCCTAGTTCTTTCGAGGACCTGATTCAGCTGGCCATCCAGATAGACCGTCGTCTGAGAGAGCGGAGGTCCCAGCATGACGCGCCCCACATGGGTGTTGCCTAGAGTTCCTAACTATCCTCCTACTCCCGTCTTCCAGGTACCTACCGCCGTCCCAGGGGCACCAGAGCCCATGCAAATAGGCCTGCTCCGCTCACCTTTGTCACCAGAGGAACAACGGCGGCGCCAGAACAACCTCTGCCTTTACTGTGGGGAAGCCGGACACTACGCCAATGGGTGCCCAAACAAGACCCGTAAGTTCAACCCATCAACTCGTGTATCTTACGCATTGTCTTTAACGAAGTCCGCTCACATTGCTGTCCCTATCTCCCTACAGCTTCCAGAAAAGATACTCCGAGTTCAGGCTATAATTGACTCTGGCGCTTGTAGCTGCTTCGTGGACCATGCCTTTGCCCTACAACACAGCATTCCATTAACACCTAAGCAGCATCAACTCTCCATACGGCTTGCAGACGGGTCAAACATCAAGTCCGGGCCTATTACTCTTGAGACGCAACCACAGCTCACCAGCATTTCACCAGGCCACCAGGAGCTACTTCGTCTAGATGTCATTCCCTCACCCCTGTTTCCAATCATTTTAGGAATGCCATGGCTGTAAGTCCACAATCCTCAGGTCAATTGGGTCACCGGTGAGGTGACTTTTCAGTCCTCTTATTGTCTCCAGAACTGTCTCAAACCCTTCCACCACATTCCCCCAGTCATTGGCTGTCTAAGAGCGGACTCCGAATTCAAAGAGCTGGTGCCACCAGTGTACCACAACTTCTTGGACGTCCTTTGACAAGCAGAAAGCTGACACCCTTCCTCCCCATCGGGTCTACGACTGTCCGATCGAGCTACTACCCGGGGCTGAAATTCCTTTCGGGCGGATCTTTCCTCTGTCCGAACCTGAGCTCCTGGTCCTCAAAGAGTATATCGACGAGAACCTCAGAAAGGGGTTCATCCGACACTCCTCCTCCCCAGCGGGGGCTGGAATATTTTTTGTTGAAAAGAGGGACCACTCGCTCCGTCCATGTGTGGATTACAGGGATCTGAATAAAGTGACAATTAAAAACCGGTACCCGCTTCCACTAGTTCCAGAACTATTTCAGAGACGCCGCTCTGCAAAAATATTCACGAAGATGGACTTACGTGGGGCCTATAACCTAATTAGGATACGCAAAGGGGACGAATGGAAGACAGCATTCCGAACACGTTTTGGCCACTTCGAATATTTAGTCATGCCATTTGGACTATGCAACGCCCCGGCCACATTTCAGCATTTTGTCAATAATATCTTCAGAGACTTCCTAGATTCCTTTGTGATCGTCTACCTGGACGACATTCTGATATTCTCCACCTCCCTAGAAGTACACCGTGATCATGTAAAACAAGTTCTGGGCAGGTTAAGACAACATGGACTTTACGCAAAGGCCGAAAAATGTGAATTCGAACGCCAGACCATTCACTTTCTCGGCCTGGTAATATCAACCGGGGGTGTGGCCATGGATCCCCAGAAGGTCTCGGCCATTATGTCCTGGCCGCCCCCAAATGACAAGAAAGGGGTACAACGTTTCATCGGATTCTCCAACTTTTATAGGAAGTTTATCAAGAACTTCTCCAAGATCATCGCACCCATCACCCAGCTCACCAAAAAGCAAAACCGCTTCCAGTGCACTACAGCGGCCCAAGCTGCCTTTGACCAATTAAAAGGGTCATTTACCTCCGCCCCAGTACTAAAACACCCTGACCCTGCATTGCCTTACAGTCTGGAGGTTGATGCTTCGGAAAGTGCGGTGGGGGCCATCCTGTCTCAACGCCAAGGACCCAAGTCCCTAATGCACCCGGTGGCCTTCTTTTCCAGAAAGCTGGGTGTGTCGGAAAGGAACTATGATGTAGGTGACCGAGAACTCCTAGCAATAAAGCTAGCCTTGGAAGAATGGCGGTACCTCCTGGAAGGGGCAGCACATCCGATATTGATCTTCACAGATCACAAAAATTTAGAGTACCTCAGAACTGCCAGACGCCTTAGACCCCAACAGGCCAGATGGGCTCTTTTCTTTTCCCGTTTTAATTTTCATATTACTTATCGCCCTGGATCCAAAAACGTTAAACCCGATGCCTTATCCCGAATGTTCACGGAACTTGAAACCCCGTCTCCACCGGATACTATACTACAAGCAGGGAATTTCCTACTGACCCAATCCAGTTTCATGACACAAGTCCGCCAAGCATCCTTGAGAACACCGTTACCCCCGGGCACTAACCTTCAGGAGAGGGAAGGGCTCTTTTGGCAAGACAACAAGATTTTCCTCCCTCAAGACCTACGCACCATTGTGTTACAGGCCTGCCATGACTATCCTCTGGCGGGTCACTTTGGGGGCCACCAGACTGTGGATCTAGTCCAAAGACACTTCTGGTGGCCGAATCTTGCCAAAGACTGCAGGGATTATGTCAACTCTTGCCCGATCTGTTTGAGAAACAAGAACAGTGAAAATAAATCGTGGGGTCTGCTGAAACCACTGCCCATCCCCGAAAGGCCATGGGACAAAATCGCCATGGATTTTATTGTTGAGCTTCCTCCCTCTAAAGGGTTCTCTTCCATCTTCGTGGTGGTAGACCGCTTTTCCCAGATGGCACACTTCATTCCCATGAAAGGGACCCCTTCTGCAACTGAGACTGCCAGGATATTCATTAAAGAAGTTGTCAGACTCCATGGAATCCCCAGTGACATCGTCTCTGACCGCGGAGTACAATTCACATCCAAGTTTTGGAGGTCATTATGCAAAGCACTAGGTATTAAATGTAGCCTCTCTTCAGCCTATCACCCACAGACCAACGGGCAGACCGAACGCACCAATCAAACATTGAAACAATACCTACGCTGCTTCTCCTCATTTTCCCAAGAGGATTGGGCCTCACTACTTCCTTTGGCAGAATTTGCATTCAACAATTCCATCCATTCCAGCACGAACCAATCACCATTTTTCTCCAACTACGGATTCCATCCCTCCTTTTTACCCGCACTTGTGCCCGAATCTTCCGTACCGGCTGTTCAGGACAGGTTGGATTTCCTTACCTCCAACAACCAGGTGCTCAAGGAAACCATTGCTAAGGCACAGGAAGATAATAAGAAATATATTTTGACAAGAAGAGAAGGGGAGAATTGGACTTAGAGGTGGGTGATCGTGTGTGGCTATCTACCGCAAATTTAAAACTGGCATGCCCCTCCAAGAAGTTAGGACCTAGATACTTGGGCCTTTTCCCTGTCAAAAGAAAGGTCAACCCAGTGGCCTATGAACTTGAACTTCCCGCCTCATTCAGGATACACCCTGTATTTCACGTTTCCCTACTTAAACCTGATGTTCCAAATTCCTTCCCAGATCGTGAAGTAGGGCCTCCGGAAGCTATCAGGGTGGATGGGGAAGAAGAATTTTGAAATTGAGGCTATCCTGGACCACAGAAAAAGGCAGGGAGAGGACCAATATTTGATTAAATGGAGAGGTTTTGGCCCAGAAGAAAATTCCTGGGAACCAAAAACAAACCTTCATGCTCAGAGACTCATACAGGCTTTTCACCGTTCCCGCTCTCAAGGTTCGTTTCAAAGAGGCATCCGGAGGCTGCCCCTAAGGAGGAAGCAATGTCAGAGAACTCACGTTTCCCATGCCCGTCTTCATTCAGCAGGAGTGAATCCTCACTCTGCGGGTGCCAGTACCCATGCGCAGTCTCCCCAACGGAACCGAACGAGCTCTGGAACGTGCGGGCGTACCCACGTACCAACGCGAACGTGTGCGCGTCCTCGCCTTCCAATACGAACGGGTGCACGCACTCGCACGTCAGTGCGAACGTGTGTGCGCAATCGCGCACGGACGCTCACCTCCACCAATCCCAGCACAAAGCGCCCTATATAAACAGGGCCTTCACATGGTGTCAGTGCTGGATTGTCTTCAGTCTATGTCCTGAATACCTGCCTGAATTACCTGCTACCTTGTTCCTAATTTACCCGGCTTACCTGATTACCTTCCTGGATCAACCCTGCTTATTGACTACCTCTACTGAATTGACCTCGGCTTGGATTTCTTGACTACGGCTCTGCTCTTTGATTTTGTACCTCATCACCTGCTCGTTGCCAAACCTCTGCCTGCACTTGACCACGAACTTGCCTTCCGCTTTTGTACCTCGTTTGCCAGCCAGTTGCCGACCCCTGCCTGTCTTGACTTTGCAGTGCCTACTTCCACCTGTTCGGCCATCACTGGATACAGTCTTGTTTACCACCTTCTACAGCTGCCTTCCAGAAGAACCGGTACCTCCAAGCACCAGTCTCCTAGCCGCAGGCACTTGCACCCTTTCGTGCCCCAGCACTCCCTGTTCCCACCACCAGGGGTGTTGGGACCGGAACCGTGCACGAGGCCACCCCCAGCATCCAGACTCCGCTATAAGGTACGTGACAATGTTTTTCTTTATCTCATCTAGATCTCGATTGCAGACCATTATCTCCCCGATGAGTACGTGTGCACTTTCAGTGGTAAAGTGCGATTTCTTCTTCCACAACATCCACGTCACCTAAAAACAACAAAAAAAAAATGTCTCTTGGAAATGAGGCAGGCATACATTGATTAGCTTACCAGTAGCTGTGTTCTCCCACACTCACCTGTTGTGGTGACAAGTTCTCCAAGTTCGATGATCTCTCCTTCATCCTCCTCCTCCTCTGCTTCTGGTCTTTCCCCTTCTTTGGGAGGTGTGGGTTTTCTGGTTTCCTCAGACGTCCTGAGTCTTCGCTCCCCTATGAGAATGTACAAAAGGAAGATTTAGCACAACAATCTCTTGAGGGCAGAAATAGGAAATATCAAACATTGCTTGAAAGTGAGGGACAATATTTTTGGTTGGCCAGTTTCAAATGACAACAACATGAATGTAGTCACTTTGTAAAGGTGCTAAACTTACTACCTTTTTGGTACACCCCTCTAGTATCCACTGGAGCACATGTGTGGAACAGCATAAAAAAAAGGGCGTTTGGGTATCCCAGCACTAGTGCTCTAGAGTCCAGATGGGTAAACAGCTACTGAGTGACCTCTCCTTTTACATTGATTAAATTTGCTTTACATTCTTGATGACATCTCTATTGAGAACAAACTTCACCAAACCTCGTATTATTATAAGTGGCTGAACGATCGAGGTTGAGTACGATTTAATGGACACACACAAACATGACAGTGGCAGAAAGATCGAGGTGGAGTACGATCGAATGCACAGATGAACATGAAAGTGGCCATTTTCCAAGGTACAACATTGAAAAAAACAAAACACATGGAGCAGTATGCAAGCAAGAAATCATACACAAAACACAACTACTTACTTTTTTGAAGAACTCGCTTGATCTTTCTGTACTGATCAGGCTCCCTCAGTTTCAGGTCTGACCAGCGTTTCCTCAGTTGTTGCTTGGATCGTTGTACCCCAAAATTATTGTGCAGCCTCCTCACAACTTTAGACATGATCTTGCCCTTTCTGACATTTGGGTTGAGGTAAGGCCCATACTTCCCATCATAGTCACTCCTCTTCAATATGTCCAACATTTCTCCAAATGACATATTGGAGGCCTTAAATTTCAGCCTCCGGGATCGGGACGTTTCTGCCTCCGGCCTTTCCTCGTCCTCCTCCTCGTTGCTGCAATATTTGGGGCGCACCTGCTGTGTCCCTGCCATGTGCTCTCCACACTGCGCCGTAAAGAGAAGGGGTGGGGAAAAGACGAGAAAGATCGTCAGGGGCGGGCGGAGTTTCACGCATGCGCACTGTATATAAAACTTCAGACGCATGTGTCGTAGCGACGATCTGTGAGACGAGGGGAGAGAAAGCTCACGCACGAGACGATCGCTAGAACGAAGGTACAATTTTAACTTGGTACATAACTAGCCTAGACTGATTAGACCTTGAGGCTTATTTATGGAGAAGATTAGGAGAGTTTAGCCTGACATTATTTATAGTGTTTTGTGTGGTGTTGTGTCTTGCAGAGATTATGGAGGGCTTCAACCATGTGAGTTTTCTCCCCCTCTTCATTGATAAGTATAGGGAAATGCCCCTATTATGGCAGGCTAAACACAGAGATTACAGCAACAAACCAAAGAGGTACGCAGCCATGAAGAAACTTCTGGAATTTGTAAAGCCAAGGATGCCCACGGCAACCGTGGAGAAGTTAAGACTCAAAATTGGCAGCCTGAGGAGTACCTATTTCAGGGAGCGGAATAAGGTCCTGAAGTCCCAAGCATCTGGAGCTGGAGCAGATCAGGTCCATGTCCCCACGCTCTGGTACTATGACAGGCTCCATTTTCTCAAAGACCAGGCTAATGTCAGGGAGTCACTCTCGACTCTTCCTTGCACGCGTCCTTCCTCGCACGCCACCCCTGATGAGGCTTCCGAGGAGCAACCTGGGCCTTCCAGTCTGGAAGATGTGGAGGAGCCCAGCTTGAGCCAGGTATAGTAGTTTTGTAACCATTTTTGGGAATAATGAATGATGTTCACTTAATTCAGGATCCCCAATTGCTTAGTTCCTAATCGTGTTTGACATATCAACAGACAGTAGTGTTGGAGACATTTGGGGCAAGAATATAAACTGCTGGGCTGAGAATTGTATGGTTTTCTATTTGTAAACATTTTGCAACAGTCACTAGATGAAAATTGTGTTTGTTTGATGAACAAATAACTCAAACTATGTCCCTTTTTCATACACAGGAAGACTTCAGCCAGGAGGTTGCTGTGGAATGTGGCAGTCAGGAGGAGGCAGGGGTTAGTGGCAGCCAAGAGGTGGGTAGTGGCAGCCAAGAGGGGGGTAGGCGTAGGAGCCTGACTGTCTCCCAAGTCCCTCCCCTCCGCCTTCCCTACAAAAGGGCGAGAAGGGGGGGGGGGTGAGGTGGGAGAGTCAGTGCTCCAGCTGATCAGAGATGCTTCAGCCTCCCTACATGCCACACCCACCTACGAGGAGACCTTTGGCTCCTTGGTTGCCACTAAAATGAAGGATATAGAGGCGGGGCAACGCAGCATGTGTGAGGAGGTCATCCTCAAGGTCCTAAATAAGGGGATGGCTGGGGGGTTGACCACACTCACACATGTTTGTGATAGTGACCATGCTCCGCCTCCTCCTTCTGCCACCCCACCAGCACCCCAGCGTGGAAGGAAGCGTACAAGGAAGACAAGAGAGTGACGACCTGGATTCAGTCTGGTCTGAGAGAAGATGGAGCCTCTCGTAGTACCAGAGCCTGGGGACCTAGATGGCATCTGCTGCAGTTCTGGATGTTTTGGACTTCAGGACCAGATAGTATTATTTAAGATAGGTACTCCTCAGGCCACCAATTTTGAAGCTTAAATAATGATGTTTGCCGTGGGTGTCCAAGGCTTTGCAAATTCCCCAAGTTTCTCCATCGCTGCGTTCCTCTTTGGTTTGTTGCTGAGACCTAAAAAAAAAGATATTTTTGAGTTCCAAAAATCATTGCCTTGTGTTTTACTTTTCTACAATGACAGTTTATTTGTGAGTAGGCAGGTACTTTTCAGAAATCATAAAGTATAATTAACAAGGTGCACCAACAACAAACAACCTCCTAGTAAATTTAAACAACAAATACAAATGTTAATAATGTTGTTTTGCTAAGTTGAGACACACAACCCCCCCTCAAAAATCTAAATAAATTATCCTGAAAATATGTATTCCAAACCTAAAATATAAAATGACAAATCATCACAAAAATATAACAAACATTCTTTTACGATCTGACGTAAAAAAAAACATCTAGCCAAGAAATCCTGAAAAAGAATAAATCAATACGTTTGTGAGAAGTGAGGGTAAATAGGAGCAGCTAAAACAAGTCATTCTTCTTGCATTGTAAAGAAAAAGAGAATGCGCTGCATTAAAGACATTTTAACATTGCAGCGTGACGAATGTGCCGTGTCGATTAGGAACGGTAGTTTTACCTGACCGAGCGCTTCCGTCACAGAATTTCTTCTGAGCATGCGTAGCACTTTGTCCGTCAGACTACGCTACACACGATCGGAATTGGTATGATCGGACTTTGTTGTCGGAATATTTATAGAGCAGGAGATAGAACTTTGTCCGTCGGACAATCCGATGGAAACTGTCCGATTGGTGCCTACACACGGTCGGAATTTCCGACAACATTGTCCGATAGGACAGAATCCATCGGAAAATCCGACCGTGTGTATGGGGCTTTAGAGTGGCAAGGTTGTGGCATTCCCTTCCACAGGCGGTGGTCTCAGTGGGGGGCATTGATAGTTTCAAGAAACGATTAGATAAGCACCTGAACGACCACAAAATACAGGGATATACAATGTAATACTGACATACACTGTATAATCACACACATAGGTTGGACTTGATGCACTTGTGTCTTTTTTCAACCTCACTTCTATGTAACTATGTGAATATGACAATTTTGTGAAAAAAAAACAACAACTTAATTTTGCAAAGAACTGTGGGAAAAAAGACAACTTCAAAAAACTCACCATGCCTCTTACTAAATACAAAAAATTTGATTTTGGGACTTTAAATGAGGCAGGCAATAACAAAGATGTATGAAGTGATGGCACATTTATTATCATTGGCAATAAAGACCCATAGCAATGAGTAAATGCATAAAGAATAGTAATCCCTTGCATGCAGAACACAATATAAATAGCACATATTAGACCATAATATAAAAACATAATAGTATTATGTAATAAAACAATTGTTGTACATAGGTATAGTAGGGTAAAACCATGTATGAATGGAGATAAGATATTAATAAAGCCATGTGTGGAATAGAGGCTGCATCCTATTAAGCTTGATGCTTTTCATCTATAAAGCGGATGCTGCAAATATTTATAAGAAATGTAAAAAAATGTGTGTAAAAGATATGTATACTGTATATAATGGTCTAGATAAACACCGATGTTATGGGATAAATATGAAAGAAGAATGAATGGTCAACCCAAAAGACTTAAATCCCATAAAACATTTAACCTAAGCGATACTGGTGTGAAAAGGTTGCCATATATGTCTACCCCGGGAGCTAAGATGTTGGAATAAGCAGGAACATCGGGCATACCCACGAGCGTCCCCAGAAAAATGTAAGTCATCATACAATGGTGAGTATTGTGTCAATAATTGGCTACAAGGGAGTGTAACGGCACCCCGAGTATGAAAGGGGTTAAAGTCGTTTAGGACATTCCCTTCCCGAACACCAAGGCAGCTACCGAACACTTTCATCAGCCGAACAAGGAACTCATACGAATAATTCTCCCCCAAATACGAGATGAGGCTCTGTATTGAGGTTCAAACAGGAAAGAATCTTTATTTTTATTTTTTATAATTAAATTTTTATTGATTTTCACAATTATACAAAAAGTAGTATACAACAAATGTTATCATTGTGAAGTTGATGGTAACAGTAGTATGATATCATATTTAACACAGTTTAACCATATGGTACATTTCCATAAGCAATACAGCGAGCATTTTTCAGCAAAACATTTTCCAGCAGTCAGGTCAGACCCTCTGCCTGAGTCGCCCCATTGGGGTCTAGCTGCGACCAGGAGAGGGGTACCCTTGTGCTGGCATGCAGATTTTATAGCCATAGAACAAACAATATTTTTCATATTAGAGTGCTGCATGGTCCAGTAATGCGTAGTGTCAACTTCTCTACTTAGTAGATATTCAAAGGGTATAGGAAACTTGGAGGGGGGTTAACAGAAAGAAAATAATAAAAAGAAAACAGAATTAAGGAACTTTAGTTCTCTAGATGAGGCCAGTATTATTTATATAGTTACTCGTCGATCTTGGGTACACTTGTGTATTTTGTATGTGGTCCTACTTTGTTTGTACCGGTTATGTCAGGTACTATGGGTATTATAAACATTATACCATTCAGTCTATAGTCCCCAATGTTTGAGGAATTCTGTGTATTTTCCTGCAATGTTAGCTAACATGCTTTTACATTTATAATGGATCGTGAGCGTGCCGATGACCTCTGGTACTTCAGGAGGATTAGGGGATTTCCATAGTCTCAGAATGACTAATTTAGCAGCAAGAAAAAGATGGGTGGTGAATTTTCTAAGAAGGGGTGGTATGTTTTCAATGCCTAGATTGAGAAGAGCCAGTGAAGGTGAGCATTGTGTAGGAAGGCCTGTGACTTGTTGGAAAATAGCAAATATCTTAGGCCAAAATTCGGCTAGTTTTTCACAAGTCCATAGTATGTGATATAGGGTACCAGTTTGTGAGCAGCTCCTCCAACACAGGGGAAGTGAAGTGTGATCAAATTTTGCAAGTCTGTAAGGGGTGAGATACCACCTCTGTGAGATTTTGTGTGATAGTTCCCACAGGTTGGTACATTTGGTAGCTGAGTGGATGTGTGAGAAAGCCCTATGCCACTGTTCCTCAGTAGGGATGAGCCGAACACCCCCGGGTTTGGTTCGCACCAGAACCCGTGAACGGACCTAAAGTCCGTGTGAATTTTAAGAACCCTATTAATTAAAAGTGATCATTTTAAAGGCTAATATGCATGTTATTGTCATAAAAAGTGTTTGGGGACCTGGGTCCTGCTCCAGGGGACATGTATCAATGCAAATTTTTTTTTTTTAAACGGACGTTTTTTCAGGAGCAGTGATTTTAATAATGCTTAAAGTGAAACAATAAAAGTGTAATATTCCTTTAAATTTCGTACCTGGGGGGTGTCTATAGTATGCGCAAAGTGTCATTTTTGCAGGAAAAAAAGCTATTTAAAATCACTTGCGGCTACTGAAGTGTCGGCTCCCGTAACACAAAGAACAGTCATTCATTGAAAGTCATTGATAAAAAAAAAAAAAAAAAAAAAAAAAAGCATGTGGGTCCCCCCAAATTCAATTACCAGGCCCTTCAGGTCTGCTATGGATCTTAAGGGGAACCCCGGCCAAAAGAAAAAAATGGCGTAGGGTCCCCCTCAAAATCCATACCAGACCCTTGAGGTCTGGGATGGATTTTAAGGGTAGCCCCGGCCCAAAAAAAATGGCGTGGGGTCCCCCTCAAAATCCATACCAGGCCCTTATCCGAGCACGCAACCTGGCAGACTGCAGGAAAAGAGGGGGGGGGGACAAGAGCGGCCCCCCTCCCTCCTGAACCGTACCAGGCCACATGCCCTCAACATTGGGAGGGTGCTTTGGGGTCCCCCCAAAGCACCTTGTCCCCATGTTGATGAGGACAAGGGCCTTGTCCCCACAACCCTGGCCATTGGTTGTGGGGGTCTGCGGGCGGGGGGCTTATCAGAATATGGAAGCCCCCTTTAACAAGGGGACCCCCAGATCCCGGCCCCCCCTGTGTGAAATGGTAAGAGGGTACTTACCCCTACCATTTCGCCAAAAAACTGTCAAAAATTGTAAAAATGACAGACGGTCTTTGACAATTCCTTTGTTAAAATCTTCTTCTTTCTTCTGGTCTTCTTCCTTCTTCCTTTCTTCATCCTTCGGTTTCTTCTTCTCCTTCCTGCATCTTCTTTCTTCTTCTTCCTCCGATCCGCTTCTTCTTGCTCTGGTCTTCTCGTCCGGCATCTTCTTCCATGGCGTCTCTTCTGGGCCGCTCCACGCAATGGGAGGCTCTCGCTGTGTGAGGCTTCGCCGCGTCTGACAGGTCTTTTATAACGGAGGGCGGGGCCACCTGGTGACCCCGCCCCCCTCTGACGTCATGGGAAAGCCATAGGGAATTCCCCACGATGTCCCCGTGCGTCAGAGGGGGCGGGGTTACCAGGTGGCCCCGCCCTCCATTATAAAAGACATATCAGACGCAGCGAAGCCTCACACAGCGGGAGCCTCCCATTGCGCGGAGCAGTCCAGAAGAGACACCGATGCCTTAGAAGAAGATGCTGGATGAGAAGACCAGAGCAAGAAGAAGCGGATTGGAGGAAGAAGAAGATGGAAGAAGATGCCGGAAGGAGAGGATGAAGAAACCGAAGGATGAAGAAAGGAAGAAGACCAGAAGAAAGAAGATTTTAATAAAGGAATTTTCAAAGATTGTCTCCTGTCATTTTTACAATTTTTTTACACTTTTTTTGGTGAAATGGTAGGGGTACTTTTGTACCCCCTTACCATTTCACACGGGGGGGGGCGGGATCTGGGGGTCCCCTTGTTAAAGGGGGCTTCCAGATTCCGATAAGCCCCCCGCCCGCAGACCCCCACAACCAATTGGCAGGGTTGTGGGGAAGAGGCCCTTGTCCTCATCAACATGGGGACAAGGTGCTTTGGGGGGGACCCCAAAGCACCCTCCCAATGTTGAGGGCATGTGGCCTGGTACGGTTCAGGAGGGAGGGGGGGCGCTCTCGTCCCCCCTCTTTTCCTGCGGCCTGCCAGGTTGCGTGCTCAGATAAGGGTCTGGTATGGATTTAGAGGGGGGGCCCCACGCCATTTTTTTTTTTTTTTGGCCGGGGTTCCCCTTAATATCCATAGCAGACCTGAAGGGCCTGGCAATTGAATTTGGGGGGGCCCCCACGCTTTTTTTGTTTTTTTTTTTTTTTATCAATGACTTTCAATGAATGACTGTTCTCTGTGTTACGGGAACTGGCAATTCATTAGCCGCAGATGGCTGCCTTAGATGACACAACAGGATGAAGAAAGGAAGGAAGGTGTTTTAATGTGATACTGCAATGCTGTACTAACAGCACGTACACACTAATCCCCAGAATCACAGCACAGATAATGTCAGCAGTCAGCAGCACTGCAGAATGGATCACAGCCACATATCACTGACACGGCGCGGCAGCCTTATATAATGTGGGGTGTGTACTAAACCCCCTGAGCTATAATTGGCCACAGGCATCCTGCCTGTGGCCAATTATGGCTCTCCTCGCCGCTGGCTCTATGATTGGCCAAGCATGCGGGGTCACAGTGCATGCTTGACCAATCATCAGCCAGCAATGCACTGCGACTGGCGCAGTGCATTGCGGGGCGCTCGCATCACACAAATTTGATGCGAGCGGCCCAAATAGTTCTGGGCTCGCCGAGCGGGCGAACGCCCGATGTTCGATTCGAACATGGGTTTGAATCGAACACCGGGCCCATCCCTATTCCTCAGTGTAGGTTGTATCTAAGTCCCTTTCCCATGTAAACTTAGGGTTTGTTTTTGCTAGGGTAGATTTATCATCTAGAACATTGTAGAACAGTGATATACCGCCTCTACGATATTCTTTGGTGGTAAAGTAAGTATGTATTTTCCAAAATAGGTTATATTGTATTGGTTCTCTGCTGTTGAGAAAGGATGAGATTCTAAAATAGTTAAATTGTTCTTGTGGAGGGAGGTTATATTCAAGTTGAAGTTGTTTAAAGGTTTTGAGTTTATTGGTTGTATAGAGGTCCCCATTGTACACCTCCAGATGTCCATCTGGATAAGCATAGGTCCGGTAGGAGTAGAGTTATAGTGTCGATGGGTAGAGCTAGGCAAATTGTAGGTTGTAAAAGAGAGTTAGAATGTGTTAATTTTTTCCAGCAATCTAGTGTTACTAGTATAGTAGGTGAAATGCCCTTAATCTGTTGCTTAATGAAAGGGGAGGCTAAAATATAGTTGTGTAGGTTTTTGCCTGGTAGTTGTGATTTTTCTAGTGAACCCCATAATGGCATATGCTGGCTCGGGAACCAACCCTTGGTTTGTGCTTATTCAACTTTTGTGTTCTGCTTATGTGTCTCCTGTGAGGTGGAAGGTAATTTAAATTTAAATAGCTGATCTGGGTGTGAGGTAAGATAATTTCCTAGGTATTTAATTGTGTGGTTATTCCAAATATAAGGATGTGCGGCTTGTAAGGTATGTTTGTGTTGTTGGGAGACCCCTAGGTCAAGGGTATATGATTTAATATCGTTCACTTTGTAATATGATACCTTTCCATATTCTTGGAGTACATATGAAACTTTTCGTTACACCGGATCTGTAAGCATTAGTATCACGTCATCAGCGAAGAGACTGATGACATGCTTCTTGCGATTGATTGTGAAACCCTGTATGTCAGGCGATTGTCTAATACGTGCAGCTAATGGTTCTATCAAAAGATTAAAGATAAGGGGGGACAATGGACACCCCTGTCTCATGCCATTTGTGATTGTAAATGACTTGGAAAGCACCCCTGAGGTGTATACTTTAGCTGAAGGTAGGGTATATAATGCTAAAATAGCGGACATTATGTGTCCTTTAAATCCAAATTTTGTTAGAGTTTGGGATAGATTGAGCCAATGAACTTTGTCGAATGCCTTCTCTGCATCCAAATCTAGAAGCAGATAAGGCATTCGGTACCTCCTAGTGATATGAACTATGTTAATAAGTCGTCTAGAAACCTGATTGATCAGGGTCAATCAGGGTGGGAAGAATGTCCATTAATCTTAGGGCTATCATTTTGGCGTAAATTTTTAGATCATTATTCAATAACGATATAGGTCTATAGTTCAGGGGTACATCCGGTTTCTTACTGGGTTTGGGTATGGTCACAATTAAAGCTTTCAGCATTTCAGATGGAAAAGAAGCAGAGGCAGCTGCGCTATCAAAAATTTTAAGGAGGTGCGGTCCTAAAATTGATTGAAAGTTTTTGTAATAGTCTTCTATAAGTCCGTCTGGGCCTGGGGATTTGTTGTTAGAGAGCGAATGAATGACTTGTAGTAGTTCGGTCAAGGAGAAAGGCGAGTTCAGTTCTTGAAGTTATGTCGTTAGTGAGGGTAAGTTAACGTTGGAGAGGAAATCTGCTATAGTTGATGGTGTAGGTTGTGGGGTCATGTCGTCTAGATTTAAGTTATAAAGAGAGCTGTAATAGTCGCTGAATGCTATGCCCTGTGGGTCGTATATTTTTTGTTTTCTCTTGGGGTGGAGGAGGTGTGTTATTTTTGTTTTGTATCGTTGTATTCTTCTTGCTGGCGATTTACCTGCTTTGTTACTAGTAGAATAGAAGGACATTTTGGACTTTTTTTCTGTCTGTTCGTATGCATGTAAAAGGATCAGTCTGAGGTCATGTCTCAATGAGGTAAGTTTAGTGCTGGTGGTAGGGTCAGGGTTGGTCTTGTTTAAAGTCTCAAGTGTGTCTATTTGTGAAATCAGATTAGTGATCTTGTGCTGCCTCTGCTTCTTAATTTTGTCTCCCAGCTGAATAAAAATGTCCGATGTATGCTTTGTGGGTCTTCCACACTGAGAAAGCATTCGTGGTGGATGGGGAATTAAGCTGGAAATTTTCAGACAAGTGTTTTTCTAGAATTTTTTTTGATAGTAGGATCTTGTATGATTCTGGTATTGGCTCGCCACATAAATGTGGTGGAATTGGGGTAAGAATCATTGAGTACCAGGAGAATAGGGGCGTGATCTGACCGCGCTATTGTACCAATTTTGACTTGAGACACTTTCTGAAGTAACCACTTGTCTGTTAGAAACAGATCAATTCTTGTATAGGTACAATGCCTGTGGGAAAAAAGAGTACAGGGGGTCCCCGGGTTACAAAACAAGATAGGGACTGTAGGTTTGTTCTTAAGTTGAATCTGTTTTCAAGTCAGAATAGGTACATTTTTTTTTTTAAGTATAGCTCCAGCCAAAAAATCTATTTTTAATTTTTTTTGATGACATAGAGAAGGGTTATCACCCCTGTAACATTTGTTTTGCTGTCTGTGCCCCTGTTCAGAAGATTTCACCTCACCTTCTGTCCTAATGACAGTTGGATTTTGAAAATTTTGGGTTGTTAGGGAAGCATGAACTGGTGATAAAGCATCAGTGAAGACACCTTTTTCCCATATTAACTCTTACAGGAGTGAATTTCCCTTCCTAGGGGTGGATTTCCTCTCACTTCCTATTGCCTCCCTCCGTTTGTAAGTAGGAGTCGTTTGTAAGTCGGATGTTTGTAAGTAGGGGACCCCCTGTAATCTCTCTCACTTGCATGGGTACAACGCCAGGTATCATATAGCTCGTTTGAGCATAGGAAGTTCGTGGAGCAGTGGAGTCCATTTGTGGGTCAGGGACGATATTGAAATCTCCACAAAGGATGAGTGGTCCTTGTTGTATTCTTCTTACCTTCTTCATCAGGCTGTTGAGAAATCGAATCTGGCATTTGTTGGGTGCATATAAGTTCAGCAGAGAGTAGCGGACATTATTTATGTCACAAATGATAATGAGGTAACGTGCCGAAGAGTCTTTCGTTTTAGAAACGAGATTAAAGGAAATTGTGTCCTTCACCACTAGCATCGCCCCTCTTTTTTTGGCTGGCATGTTAGAGAAAAAAAAATGCTGAAATGATTTGGGGGTACATTTGGGAGGCGCATTGAGATGGAAATGAGTCTCTTGTACGCAAAGAATGTCACAGTGAGAAAAATCTGCTTCCTTCCACAGTAAAGCCCTTTTGGCGGGGTGGTTCAATCCGTGAGCATTTATGGATAATATCTTAAGTGGCATATTTGTTTAAGAAGATTGTGCTTTTAGTGTCATTTGGGTATTGTACTCACGTTTGGGGTAGTCTGTAGGTAGGTAGCGGAGGCAGATCGTTTTAGTGACTTGCTTGTAGAGATTTATTCTGGATGCAGATATGATTCGCTTAGTAGGATGACTTTCATCTAGAAGAGCAAAGTAGGACGCTTTTTGTAGTTCCTGTAGAAAAAACATGAAAAAAACCATAGAAAGAAAAACAACTTAAACTATGAGTTAAAAGGAGGGTAATTATAACCCGTGTGCAGAGCATGTCTGCTCAAGTGATGGGAGCTTGTGGTGTGGAAGAAGCTCCAAAAGACGGGGCCCCATTTAAGGGCATGAGGTTTGAGGCTTGGTGTAAAGGCTGTCTGGAGGAAACCTCACTTAGATGCGGAAACCTGTTGCCAGTCGGGGGGATTTTGTTGAAATTCCTTTCGTCAAGGGGGGTGGAGCAGTCAGGAACTATTTTCCATTTTTGGAGCAGTTGAAGACCTTTGTTGGGGGATGTAATTACGTGGTTTACTCCATCTTTGGTGATCAGTAGTTTAGTCGGGTATCCCCATCTATAGGTGATGTCATGGTTTCTTAAAGCTTTGGTGATGTTATTCAGATTCTTACGCAGTTGTAGGGTGAACTACGACAGATCAGCGTAGAATTGTAGAGCGGAGTATTCAGTGTTACGGTGTTCCTCTTTGCGCGTAATGAACATTAATCGTTCTTTCGTCTGATAAAAATGCATTCGGAATAAAACATCCCTGGGGGCATTTTCAGGTATGAATGAAGGTTTCGGTAGTCTATGAATTCTGTCTATAGACAATTTGATAGGAGAGATACAAAGAAAAAAAGGAACAAGAGGGGGTTTAGCCGACCTGACGGACTATCTCGGCACCTGAACAAACACGGATATTCCGTAATCAATATTTCATTGGTTTATTTAGAAAACATACAAGACAATATACAAATATACATCACAAAAAGTGAAGAACAAAAAGAAATTATTTACAACAGTTTGTCCATCGAGTATCGGATATACATTAGGACCTAAAAGATTTCATAATTATGTTTTACTTGCTGGTCAGTTGACGGTTGACGCGTTTCGCTTTTAGCGTCATCAGAACCGTAGTACAGCAATTTTTTTTATCTAAATATAGTTGTAAAACAGAAAAAATGAGAATTATTCATCAATGGGCAAATAGTTGCTCCAAAATGTCCCATCAGTAACATGATCATCACCAGTATAGCCCGCGATCTAATTAGTAAGTAGATTGCCTACCTTCTAGGTATATCCTATTGGTTATAAGATACTCAATTTGTGGCAATTCACATTTTCATTTTTAAAAGCAATTTCCTGGAAGGTAGAAGTGAACGTCAGTTTCGGAAGGAATTTCCTTACACCTGCAGATGGTAGAAGAGAAGCCAAAAGGGCAACAGAAAAACAAGGACAATGAGAGAAAAAAAAAAGGCAGAGGGAAAGAGGAGGGTAAATTTATATCTATTTTATAATTTATCATTATTTGGAATGTTATATCCATATTATGGGAATTAAAGCTTATATTAGGAAGGTTGAATCCTACCTGGTAGAGTAACATTTTGGGTTCAAGAGGGTCAGAAAAAGTCCCGGTACATTATAGAGAGACCGTATCAGCGTCCCCCAATATTAGAAAAACCTAATGAACAGGGTAAGGGTAATTGTAAATAGTGATGACCATTTTATAAGAGCCCAATCCTCAAATTGTTACTTCTAGATAGTAAAAAATGAAAGCCTATACCTGTTGATGTCCGGTGTAGGTCGTATGGGAAGGGCGGTCTTAGAGCCCTATTTGAGGGCAGCCCCCAGGGGTTGGATAATCCAACGCTGAGTCTGGTAAAGTAGCAAGCAAAAAGTTTGGTAGGTAAATCGTTATGAGAATTGGGGCTGGTGATTATATAGTATCATGCCTATAGGAGAGATATCAGGCATAAGGACTGTCAACATTGTGGTCGCATAGTTGCGCAGATCAGAAGATTGTATGGTCTCGGGATACCACAAATTTTGACATTATTTCTTCTGGATCTGTCCTCTAAATCAGCTAATTTAGCGTTGATCCATGTTTGTTCTTCCTCAGCTGTGTTATGGGCATCGACTAAGTTGTTTATGGTTGTAAAAATTGGACCTTCTTGTGAGTCTGCATTGGATCTTACCTCACATTGCTTTACCCCTGTGTCATCCATCCTGCTGCGGGATTTAGCAGGGCTTCTTTGTGGAGAAGGGGGTTGTGAGGAATCCTCTGGGTCCAGGGTCTGCCTGTACGCTTGTGCAGCGTGCCCCTGTGGGTGCTTGTGATCCGTCCTCTGTGCAGGAGAGGAGCCGGCGCCATCTTGTCCACGAGGCCACAACGGCTGTGTGTAATAGTCAGTTTTTTCAGCCGATGTTCGGCCTGCCGTTTTCTGGTCATGATACTGGGGGATCGGGGAGTCAGTCCGCCAGTATAGGTGAGGATTTCACTGCCTCTGGTCGCCCTGAGCCGCTAATATGTCCCGCTGTGTGCCGGAGCTCAGGACTCACACCGCCATCTCAGTGGAGTCCAGGCCATGCCCCCAAGAATCTTTATTTTGAGCTCTCACACAAATATATACAGCAAGATGGAAATGCAGCCTCTCACCAGAAACCTAATTAACATGAGCTAATTATCTAATCCTTTAGACAGCCTAAGTGACTCAGAGACATGACCTTTGGGCCAGACGCCCCGTCTCCTAGCTCACAGAATATACAATACACATTATGATACATCTCATGTATACAATTGCAGGGTTAATTAGCACACTGGATGAAAAGACTCTTTAGAAGCTGTGACAAGTCATACTAGACTAATTTACATTATAGAAAACAGACAGGTGGCTGGAATTGACATCAGCCTCTCCTAACAGTATGTGTGCCAACAGTATGAATCAGACACTATTTGTAATATGGCAAATACAGGGTTCATTATTTTCTTAGTCACCCTGCACCCAAAAGTGACCCCCGTCACATGGCTCCCTCCTTGTGGGACACTCCGGCAGACCCGGCTTGATCCTTCTCGGGTCAACTTGGGGATATCCGGAACTAGGAGGCTAATGAGGTCAGTCTGGGGGTCTCTCTCTAGTAAGTTAGGGAGGGGTACATTTTCAGCATGTTCACATGAAAGTTTTGCTGGATTCTTTCATCTGCACAGCTGGCAATAACATAGATAGTATCACATACCTGGACTACTACTTTATACGGGCCCTGCCAAGATGCCTGCATCTTGTCGGTCTTCACAGGCTTGAGCACTAAGACCTTCTGCCCAACCTGGAAGATACGCTGTCACCCCCCCCCCCAATCGTACCATTTCTTCTGTCTCCCCTGGGCTGCCTGGAGATTCTCTCTTACCATCAGAGACAGTTGCTCCATGTGGGCCCTGAGTTCCAGAACATAGGGCACTATGGGGGTCCCCTCCTGCTCTGTCTCTCCCTCCCAGTGTCCTCTAATGAGATTGAGGGGTCCGCTGACCCTTCTCCCATAGAGTAACTCGAAGGGCGAGAACCCAGTAGATTCCTGTGGTACCTCTCTGTACGCAACTAACAGGTGAGGCAGGAATCTCTCCCAGTCTCTGCAAGCGTCCGAAAAGGTCCTCAGCATTTGCTTGAGGGTCCCGTTAAAGCGCTCGCAGAGACTATTAGTCTGGGGATGGTAAGGGGAGCTCAGCAAGGGCTTAATATTGCACACCTTCCACAACTGCTGGGTGAGCACAGCGGTGAACTGGGTTCCCTGGTCAGAGAGAATCTCCTTAGGGAACCCCACTCTAGTAAATATCTTAACCAGGGCATCAGCTACTGTCTCTGCTTCAATGTTGGACATAGCTACTGCTTCTGGGTGGCGTAGCCCACCACGGTGAGAATATACTTCTTCCCGGATGGACTAGGCCTGGCCAAGGGACCCACAATGTCAATGGCTATGCGGTAAAAGGGCTCCCCAATAATAGGCATAGACATAAGTCTGGCCTTAGGGTGGTCCCCCCGCTTACCTACCCGTTGACATGTGTCACACGTTTTGCAGTACTGTCGCACAGCCTGGTTAAAATTGGGCCAGAAGAAATTCTGTGTAATTCTATGGGCTGTGCGATGGGACAGCCCTAAGGTAGTGGTACATCATGCCGATTTGCAGAATCTCCAGCTGGTATTTCTTAGGTACCACCAGCTGTCGTTTCTGTGAAGGGGCTTTATTTCTTGAGAATGGCTTAGGGATCCTGTACAGTATATCCCCCACACATTAATAAATCTCCCCATCTATTCCCCTTTCCTGAGTATCTGCCTTAGCCCTATACTTGTGTAAGGTCGGGTCCTCCTGGGTTTCCCTCCCGAATGCCTCTGGGGTATCCCATCCTAGGGGAGCCTGATCTAAGGTACATGTCGGGGAAGATAGTCCTACCTGGGTCTTGGCTGCAAGCGGGCCGGTTCCAACAGCACGGGTCTGGGCACGGGTAGTCACTGGGTTGGCTTCAGCTGGGCCTATCGGGGCGTAAGCAGAAACGAGGGGGGCTAAATCATTCCCCAGTAGTACATCCGCTGGCAAATCCTTCATCACCCCCACATTCACATGCCCGACCCAACCCCCCAATCCATGTGAACACGGGCAATGGGTAGCCGGAAAACGGTGCGTCCTGCAACAGTTACGGCTACAGTGCCTCTTGTGTGTTGGCTCTCTGGGATGAAGTTCTTCTGTAGTAGGGTCATGGTGGCGCCAGTATCACATAGGCCATTGGCTACCTTTCCATTAACCCAGACAGTCTGCCTGTGTTGCTGCCTGTTGTCCTGGTTAGCTGCTTGTGCTGGATCAGCCTTGTGCAGGATGCCCCAATGTTCTTCCTCCTCCACCCAGTGAGCCGCAGACATGGATGTGCAGGGATTCCCCCCTGCTGGCTTTCTTCACGCCTGGGACTGCCTGGTTGGATTCAACGGACAGTCTGGCTTTTTGTGCCCTAGCTGTTTACACCCGAAAAACACCTGATGGGTTGTGAGTAGTCCTGGGAGTTGAACCTGGGCTGCTGAGAATAAGTGGCCGCTGGAGGTGGTTCTGTAGGGCGGTATGACTGTGGTTGGTAGGTGCCCGCTGGAGGGGGTGCCGCTGTTCGATAATCCACCCGAGCTGTTGTCTTAACCACAGGGTTATCCAGTTTGTGGGCGTCTGTGTATTCGTCCGCCAGGCGAGCTGCTTCAAGCAAGGTGAAAGGTTTTCGGTCCCGGACCTACTCTCTGACTTCCGGGGACAGCTTGTCAAAGAAGTGCTCCAGCAGGAACAGCTGCAGCACCTCTTCCCCGGATACTACTTGGCATCCAGCGACCCAGTGGGATGCAGTGTAGGCAGCATGCCCACTGTCTAAACGAACGGACTTTGGTGTGATCATGTGTAGGCAAGTCCATTTCAGCGGAACTCCGTCAGAAACTCAGTCGGAAGGACTGTCAGAGTTTATTCTGATGGAAAAACCGGTCGTGTGTACGCGGCATTAGAGTCTGCACAAGACTTGAGACTGGGGCGGAGATTCACTTTTCAGCAGGACAATGACCCTAAACATATAGCCAGAGCTACAATGAAATGGTTTGGATCAAAGAATATTCATGTGTTAGAATGGCCCATCCAAAGTCCAGACCTAAATCCGATTGAGAATCTGTAGCAAGACTTTAAATTGTCTGTTCACAGATGCTCTCCATCCAATCTGACAGAGCTTGAGCTATTTTGCAAAGAAGAATTGGCAAAAAATTTCACTCTCTAGATGTGCAAAGCTGGTAGAGACATCCCCAAAAAGACTTGCAGCTGTAATTGCAGCTAAAGTTGGTTCTACAAAGTATTGACTCAGGGGGGCTGAATACAAAATGCACGCCACACTTTTCACATATTTGTAAAAACTTTTGAAAACCAGTTATTATTTTCCTTCCACTTCACAATTATGTGCCACTTTGTGTTGGTCTATCACATACAATCCCAATAAAATACATTTACCTTTTTGGTAGTAACATGAAAAAATGTGGAAAATTTCAGGGGTATGAATACTTTTTCAAGGCACTGATGTCTTCCTCTGCTTCAATGCCTCCAAAACTGCCATAATCCTTCTCCTCCTTCTCCTCTTCTGTGTTCTATGGCATCGCAAGAATGGTGTCTGCATAAAGCGGTCTTTAAGAGGAAAGGAAGTCCTCCTCTTTCTCCCGCTGCTCTGCTGCAAGTGCCCTGTCCATAATGCCACACAGAGTCTGCTACAGCAGGAACACAAGAGGGATTGTGTCACTGATGCATGCATTGTCACGGCTCGCCATCCTCAAATAGTGACAGTAGAGTGCATGCATCCTTTATCAGCAGCCATTGGCATGGGCAAAAAAAGCAGAGCCTGTCATTGTCATACTCACAGGTACTCATTGATGTACCTCTGCTGCATGTGCAGCTGCTGCAGCATTGCCAAAGTTGAGTTCCACCTGTTAGACATTGCAGAAATCAGGCAGTTTACAGGCAGGTGGAATTCCTGCTGAATTTCAGTCAACCGAGCACTGGCTGTGTATGACTGCCTGAAATGGCTACAGACTCTTCTGGCCTGCTTTAGCAGATATTCCAACCCTGGGTACTTGCTTAAAGCTGTGTTTCACCCGCAATTATTATTTTTTTAAAGTCAGCAGCTACAAACACTGTAGCTGCTGACTTTTAATAAGGACACTTACCTGTCCAGGGAGCCCGCGAATGTGCCCCCCCCAGACCGATTTGGTGCAGGCACCGCCATTCTAACTAAGGGAAACCGGCAGTGGAGCCTTGCGGCTTCAATGTCCGTTTCCTACTGCGCTTGCGCGAGTCGCGCAGCGCTTTGTGAATGGACAGCTGTCTTTTGGGACACACACACAGGTCCAAGAAGACAGCGGGGGGCTCATCACATGAAAGGAAATGACGTCCTGCACCACGGACCGGAAGTACAGGCTGTACTTCATAAAAAGGTAAGATAGAAGAAGATTTTTTTTTTTTTTTAGTATCCAAAAACGAGGGGTTTAAGACCACCTCTCAAAAGTGGGTGGAACTCCGCTTTAAGAAATGCTGCACCACCAAACTAAGGACATGTGCCAGGCATATCAACTTTCCCTGTCTAAGGGTGGACAGGAGGTTGGTACCATTATTGCCCACCACCATTCCTGGCTCCAGTTGGCGTGGTGTGAACATCCTCTGGGCCTGCAGAGCTGAAAGAAGCTCTGCTCCGGTGCGGCTCCTGTTCCCTAGACAGACCAGCTAAAGCACTGCATGGCATCTTTTAGCCTGACTCATTAAATATCCCCTTGAACGCTAAGGGGGTACTGGTGGTTCATAGGGCAATTCAACAGAGGAGGGCATGGGGGAGGAGGAGGAGGAGGAGGTAGTGGAGCTGCCAAATCTTGCATCATCACCAGCAGCTGTATAGAGACGTGAGAGAAAGAGAGTGGATTGACATGGACTACTCCATTATGATACCATGCAACACCTGTGGTGGTTAATGGACTATCTCGATACCCAGAAATTGAAAGCATATAGAATAAAATTAAATATAATTTATTAGGAAAATACATAAAAAAATAATTAACAGCAAGCCAATCTAGGTACATTGAATAAATGTTTTACAAAAGTCTACACCCCAATTATTAGAAGTGCAGGAATGAGTACAGATGCAGACGATTTTCTCTACTAGTTTTGCGACTAAGTTGCTTCTTCAGGAGGTGTCAAAGCATCTAAAAAAGGAAAATACAGTCTCATAGTTACATACATAATTTCAATAGAATAACAGCATTTATAGAAACAACTTTTGTAGATGGAGTAGATTAACCTAAAAAAAGCGCAACTCACCACTCAGATCCCAGAAAGGGCTCAAAAAAATGGGGCACCTGAGGCACCCAAAAAGGGTGTCCCACCCAGGGCGGACACGGGAGGCAGTGAATGTGGGATGGACTAGAAATAATAATGATAGTAATAATTAGTAGTATTACTCAAGCATAAGTATGATGCATCGGTCAACAAAGTATACAGATGAGAGAGAGAGAGAAGGGGGGAAAGGGGATAAGACAGGAAAAGAAAGGGGGAGGAGAAGGGGAAAAAAAGAGGGAAAGAAAAGAGAGGAAGGTGGGAGGGAAAAAGAAGAAAAGGGGGGAGGGGGAAAAGGGAACAAGATAGGATGAACTAGAATAGAGTGGAATAAAATAAAAATAAAATAAAGAGAAAAAGGAAGGGGAAAGATAAGGGGGGAGGGGGAAGAGGAGAGAAAAAGGCTGAGATGCAGTAAAGGCAGAGGTAAATAAATGCATGAACATTAGTGAAAGACGAAGGGGCAGAGAGAGAAAATAAAAGGTGTATAGATTAGGAATAAAACCAACACATTTAAATGAGCTTAAGAGATTAACAGGGCTACCTACCCTTGTAAAGGTTATTATAGATGTAAATCACCCGGGAAAGAAGCACAGGGGGCAAATACTGCCAAATTATTTTGTCCTTCCAAAAAAGCCCAGACCACACAGCATGGAGATAACTGGGGAATGAGGTCTAACTGGTGGACCCTACAATAGCCAAAAGGATAACATTAGTTTGCGTATAAAACCAGTGACCCTCATATGGTCACTGTCTAATAGCCCATGATACAAGAAATTGTATCGTTGGGTTCTCCATAAAGGGCTTACTTTAGGATGCTGTGCTGCACAAGACTTCCCGGGTGTATACCATCTCACCATAAGGCGGCAGATTGATAATTGATACATATGATATTTTATTCATATCCGGCCCTTATTACTATAATTATTATTTTTAGTCCATCCTACAATTACTTCCTCCCATGTCCTCCCTGGGTGGGACACCCATTCTTGGGTGCCTCAGGTGCCCCAAGTTTTCGAGCCCATGATACCATGCAACACCTGTGGTGGTTAATGGACTATCTCAATACCCAGAAACTGAAAGCAATTTCTTGTATCATGGACTATTAGACAGTGACCATATGAGAGTCACTGGTTTTATACGCAAACTAATGTTATCCTTTTGGCTATTGTAGGGTCCACCAGTTAGATCTCATTCCCCAGTAATCTCTATGCTGTGTGGTCTGGGCTTTTTTGGAAGGACAAAATAATTTGGCAGTATTTGCCCCCTGTGCTTCTTTCCCGGGTGATTTATATCTATAATAACCTTTTACAAGGGTAGGTACCCCTGTTAATCTCTTAAACTCATTTGAATGTGTTGGTTTTATTCCTAATCTATACACCTTTTATTTTCTCTCTCTGCCCTTCCGTCTTTCACTAATGTTCATTCATTTATTTACCTCCACCTTTTACTGTATCTCAGCCTTTTTCTCTCCTCTTCCACCCTCCCCCCCTTATCTCCCCCCTTCCCTTATTCTAATTATTTTATTTTATTCCACTCTATTCTAGTTCATCCTATCTTGTTCCCTTTTCCCCCTCCCCCTTTTCTTCTTTTTCCCTCCCACCTTCCTCTCTTTTCTTTCCCTCTTTATTCCCCTTCCCCCCCCCTTTCTTTTCCTGTCTTATTCCATTTTCCCCCTTCTCTCTCATCTGTATACTTTGTTGACTGTCGCATCATACTTATGCTTGAGTAATAGTACTAATTGATAGATATGATATTTTATTCATATCCGCCCCTTATTACTATCATTATTATTTTTAGTCCATCCCACATTCACTGCCTCCCGTGTCCGCCCTGGGTGGGACACCCATTCTTGGGTGCCTCAGGTGCCCCAAGTTTTCGAGCTCTTTCTGGGATCTGAGTGGTGAGTTGCGCTTTTTTTAGGTTAATCTACTCCATCTACTAAAAGTTGTTTCTATAAATGCTGTTATTCTATTGAAATTATGTATGTAACTATGAGACTGTATTTTCTTTTTCTAGATGCTTTGACACCTCCTGAAGAAGCATACTTAGTCACGAAACTAGTAGAGGAAATCGTCTGCATCTGTACTCATTCCTGCACTCCTAATAATTGGGGTGTAGACTTTTGTAAAACATTTATTCAATGTATATGTAATTCTGTTACAGCAATACCTAGATTGGCTTGCTGTTAATGAATTTTTTATATATTTTCCTAATAAATTATATTTAATTTTATTCTATATGCTTTCATTTTCTGGGTATCGAGACAGTCCATTAACCACCACAGGTGTTGCATGGTACCATAATGGAGTAGTCCATGTCAATCCACTCTCTTTCTCTCATTAATTAATCAGGTTGATGATACCCACCCCTACTTTTTCCTTGTAACCAGAGGCCTTACAAACCATTTACATGTATAGAGACGTGGCAGAAAAAACAAGCTGCAGCACTGAGCCCTGTCCTGCATACTTCCGAGTTGCAACCAAAGTTACCCAGTGTACTGTGAACTAAATATAGCACCCCTGGCCATGCTTGGCTGGACCATCTGTCAGCAGTAAGGTGGACCTTGCAGCTGACTGCCTTGCCCAAGGATGCCACAATATTGCCTTCCACATGATGGCACAGAGCTGGAACGGCCTTAAATGCAAAGAAAGGGAGACTGGGAACCTGCCATTGTGGTACAGGACATTCTGCAAAATCACGGAAGGGGGCAGAATCCACCAGACAGAAAGGCAGGAGTTTTTGGTTTGAAAAGCTTGAATTTAGAAGCTGGGCATGTGGGTGACATTTTTCTACTTATTTGATACAATTTTATTCGTTCTTATATGCCTTCGGCGTCTATGTTTTTTTAAATAAAATAGCCCATCGGGTTCTACCTATGGTCTCCTCCTTTCTGCTTTTTTTTCCGTATATGAGCCACAAGTATATCACCAAGGGATGTAAAGAGCTTTGGTTGGCAGCAGAAGGATTCTGGAGTTTACAGCCCTGACCAGCATAACCAGCAGAGCCTGCACAGATTGGACGATTCGATCGGCCGAGAATAAATCTGAGAAAAGGCCCTTGCTGGGCAATAGCCACAGGTTCATACTTTCTGGGAGCTGGTAAGCAGGAAATTCAGATGGTGGGATTCACTACACTAAAGTCACCTCTTCTACTGTGGATATCATCATAATTGAACTGTCACTTTATATTGCACTATTTTGTAGATAATTTGTGGCTCGTTTCACGGACATCTTCCTTCGGACTCGTATGTCACAGATTATTGTTGTTAACCATATATTTTTCAGCTGAATATTTTTGTGTCATTCTAAAGTTTGTGAAACACAGTATCACAGCAATTTTTTATTATTTAGTTTAATTTCTAATAAGCGCAACCTTTCTTTTTTCCATTATATTTTGTGTATTATCTCACTTGGTGTTGCAGCTATTATTTAGTTCAGTATATAGTCCAGCACAGTTTTTTCCTGGTTTCATCATCATTGGAGCCACCTTGGCAATACACGGCTGGCAGCTGGTGAAGTTTTAAGAAGGTGGGGTGCCCTTTTTGACCCCCCCACTTCTCATAAGACCCCTTGATATGGGATATATTGAGAGACCCCCTATTATGAGAAATACTGAGAGACCCCCTATAATATATTAGGGGGTCTCTCAGTATAACCCATAATAGGGTGTCACTCACTATATCCCATAATAGGGCGTCTCTCAGTATATATCCCATATAGGGGTCTCTCACTCAGTACTAGTATATCCCATTATAGGGGACAGGGGCCCTATTATGGGATATTCTGTGAGAGACACCCTAAGGGATATACTGAGAGACACCCTATAATAAAACATGCTGTTGGAGTGAGAAGTGACTAAAAAAAAAAAGGAGAGGAAAGAATGGTGCTTGTCACTCAGCAGGCTGCATGTCCCCTGTGCTTGCTCCCTGTCTGCTTGCTGTAATCTCCCCTGTCTTCCCCTGCTGCTCCAAAGCTCTAAGCCTCTAAAATCGTCTTCCTGGCTGGCCTACTGTTCACCAGACAGTGAGATTTCTCTCTTCCATACTGCCACACTGTCGGCTCAGACACTTACAGTTCCATACAGTAGAAGAATGAACCAAGCAGGAGTGGCAGACTCCTGGCTTTTTTCTTCAGACTGTAACTGTGACTGTCTGTAGTGTGAGTGGAGGACGGCACGCATAGCGGGGGGGTTGGTGGGGGTCACTGTGCGGGGACAACACCTATCCTCTGTTCTGGCTCAGCAGTGCAGTGCAACTTCACCAGGGGAAAATCACTACCCCCTGGTGCAGGGAGCAAATAGGGAGCTCAATAGGTGGGCTAGGTCATTATTTTAGGCCCTAAAAATATAACATTTTTTTGAAGATCAACACTCACTATTTGTTATAACAACACAGGGTAATGATCAAAGATGCCTGTGTGGTGTCCCTAAAAATTGCAGACTCACCAGTATATGGTGCGGTCTCCGTGCCTAAATACAATAACTGTAAAAAGAGGATTGCAGGGGAAAAGATCCCACTGAGAAGAGACACAGGCGGAACAAGCTGCTTAATAAGGGAATAAATGTATTACAAAAATTTGTTTAATACAAAAAAATGCCAAGAACAGGTATCCAACACCAAGATCATGTTAAAATTAGACGCTGTGTGTTTAAGAGCAGCTGCATCACGCTTTCACCATGTATGCACAAACCTATAAGCCAAGCAGTAGTTAATTAAAATGAATAGTATTTGTTGGACTAGACCAGAAATCCCAGTGACATGCACCATAGGAGAAAAAGTTTTTTATATACACGTACCGTCCGGAGTCTGACGCTCGGCGTGAGCCGGCGTGACGTCATCCGGACCGGCCGAAGATCACAGTGCGCATGCATGAATGGAGTTGCCGCGCCTGCGCAATGGGGCGCATTGGCTCCAGACTAGCTGCGCAACAGTGATATGCAGATAGACCTAGGCAGCATCGGAAAGAGCTACCCCTGGTGGAATCTGCAAGCGTCACAAGAAGGAATACATGGCGCTGGGCGGCCGCACTGTGTATTGGTTAACCCCCACGATAAGGCATGTGTGTGAATGGAACTGATAAACAAAGAAAACACATCAGGATGGACAAATTATAACAATAAGTTACAATGGTATAACATAAGTTATGAAACGAAAAAGGGGGTATTTAATTCACAAGAGTTATTTAAAAAAACAAAATTCCAAAATTTTTTGGATTTTAGCGAAAATCAATCTTATTAAATAGTAAATTAGATACTTATTTGTAGGCTTCAATGGCATAGAACAAAGGATGGCTATTATGTTTTGTGACCGCATAATATTAATTCATCTATATATAGAAAAAGATGGATGAACACCAACAGTATTGTTTGACAGGGAGAGAATAATAGGGTGATTAACAATTTATGGCTCTATATTCAAACCACAATAAAGTAATGTTACTATCCTAGTTCAGTTCTCCCCTAGTAGTTAGAGGGAGGGGGGGGGGGGAAGGGGGGGAGGGGGAAAGGAAATTAGGCTCTAAGGCTGGCTTCACACTGGGGCGGTGCGGGGCGGCGACGGTAAAGCAGCGCTATATTTAGCGCTGCTTTACCATCGTTTTACCCGCGGTATGCGGCCGCTAGCGGGGTGGTTTTAACCCCCGCTAGCGGCCGCAAAAGGGTTAAAAACCTCCGCAAAGCGCCGCTGCAGCGGCGGTTTGCGGGCGGTATCCCCGCGGTTTCCCATTGATTTCAATGGGAAGGAGCGGTATAGGAGCGGTGAACACACCGCTCCTTCACCGCTCCAAAGATGCTGCTAGCAGGACTTTTGTTGCGGTCCTGCTAGCGCACCGCTCCAGTGTGAAAGCCCGCCGGCTTTCACACTGGAGTGAATGGGGCCGGTTTTTTCAGGCGGTATACAGGCGCTATTTTTAGCGCCGTACCGCCTGAAAACCGCCCCAGTGTGAAAGGGGCCTAAAAGGTTTTGTTTATGTTTTTTAGCTACAAATGCTGGTCCTGAAAAAATGACCATATATTGATCAAGTAATACATCCCAGTATTGAGTGGGCCGATATTATAGTAAGGGCTTGTATGACTGTGCCTCATTTATGCCCGGCGGTTGAGTGGCATTCAAACGTTCAATCCAGGTAGTCTTGTTTCTTAAAATTACCGTATATACTCGAGTATAAGCCGAGTTTTTCAGCACATTTTTTTGTGCTGAAAGTGCCCCCCTCGGCTTATACTCGAGTCAAGCACTTTTCTGCAGCAAAAAAAAAAAAAATTTCCGACCCGACTTTGGGGCCCCGTATCTCGGGGCCACTTGGGTCTAGGAGTCCCAAATTTGGTGTGCCAACCCAGTGGACCTAGCACTATAACATATATGGGGTTCCTAGCACTAAGTGGCCCCGAGATACAGGGCCCCAAAGTCGGTTCAGAAAATGTCATTCTCTGCTGCAGAAAAGTGCTTGAGATTTTCTGACCCAAATTTGGGGCCCCATATCTCGGGGACACTTGGTGCTAGGAACCCCAAATGTATTCCAACCCAGTGGAATTAGCACTACAACATATCTAAAGATGGGGTTCCTAGCACTAAGTGACCCTGAGATACAGGGCCCCAAATCGGTCAACTGTGTCCATCTGCATGGGCACAGTGAGGCTGCAAATGGGCATCGTTGACCCTCTTTTCCACTTACAGTAGCTGCGCATTTCTCACCCTAGGCTTATACTCGAGTCAATAAGTTTTCCCAGTTGTTTGTGGTAAAATTAGGTGCCTCGGCTTATATTCGGGTCGGCCTATACTCGAGTATATATGGTAGTTTGTCCCATTCACCGCCCCGTGGATCCCTAGGGATCACAGCCAGGACGATGAATGAGACAACTAATGTGTCAAATCTATGATGTAGATCTAAATGTCTGCTTACTGAGGTGATCATCTTCCCCCCAGAGGAGTAGTATACGTGGTCCTTTATGCGGGATCGAAGATGGCGAATTGTTTTACCAACATAGAAAGCACTACACGTGCATGTCATCAGATATACCACTCCTTGGGTTTCACAATCGGCGTGAAATCTGGGGATAAATGTTTCCCCATTGGGGAGAATGAATCTAGTACCAGTGTTAACCCAGGGGCAATAGGCACATCTACCACAACTGGTGATCCCATGGCTTCGTTGTCCAGATAGTGTTTTATATACATAATGACTGGAAGTAAGTTTGTCACGTAATGAACGTGACCTCCTGAATGTAATGGTTGGATTGGGTTCTATGTATTTGTTTAGGATGGGGTCCTCACAGAGAAGAGGCCAATGTTTGTTAAGGATATCTCGTAATTCCATGTGGTGTTTGGAATGTAATGTAATGTATCTGACTACCTCCTTGGTCTTGTTAATTTTTTTCTTAAAGAGTAACGAATTTCGTGGCTGTCTCAGAGCCTTGTTGAAGGATTTACGCAACAAAGATTTGCTGTATCCTCTAGCTCTGAGGCGGTCACGAAGGAGATTGGCTTGTAGCTTAAATTCTTCAGTATGTGTACAATTTTGTCTAAGTCTTAGATATTGTGCGTAGGGGATGCTGCGAATGAGGGTTTCTGGATGAGCACTATTTGCATGTAGCAACGTATTGCCAGCTGTGTCTTTCCTGTAAAGTGTGGATGCTAAACACCCAGTTTTATCTCGAATTTTGGTTGATAGCATCCATAAATGTTCTAAGCATGGCCAGGGAACCTGACCATATCATAAAGATATCATCGATATAACGTAACCAGCATAGCACCTGGCTTGTGTATTCTGACAAAGTCTCATCTGAAAAGATGGTACGTTCCCACCCCCCCAGGTACAGGTTGGCGTAGGCTGGTGCGCAACAAGTGCCCATAGCCACGCCCTGTACCTGGAGGAAGTGGGACTCCTTAAATGTAAAACAGTTTCTTGTTAAGATAAATTGTAACAAGTCCAAATTCGCAGTATTCCCATCGATGATGGTCCTGTTCACGTAGGAAGGTCCTTGCTGTCCTGATGCCCTGCTCGTGAGGGATGCTCGAGTAAAGAGCCTCGACATCTATAGTCACGAGCAGGGCATCAGGAGGCAGGACCATACCTTCAATTTGTTTGAGAAGATCCAAGGTGTACCTAGTATAGGAAGGAAGAGCCAATACATGTGGCATCAAAACTGAATCGACTAAGCGACTTGCATTCTCTGTGAGGGCCCCTATACCTGATACAATAGGTCTACCAGGAGGTAGAGAGGGATGTTTATGAATTTTAGGTAAAACATAAAATGTTGCTAGTTTAGGATTTGACACATTCAGGTACTTGTATGTATCTTGGTCTATTAGGCCTCTCTGATGGGCAGAGCCAATAATCGAAGCAAACTCACTTTTAAAGCTGTTAACTCTAGTAGAGCTAATTAGTGTATACCAGTGTTTGTTTTTCAGAATGTTGAAAGCGATAGTTTCATAAAAGGTCTTTGTCATCAAGACAATATTTCCACCCTTGTCTGCAGGTTTTATTTCCAGATCAGGATGTTTTTGTAAACGTTGGATGGCTAGCAATTGTGATGGTGTAAGGTTGTTAGGTTTAGAAGAAATTGTGAGGAGCTTCAGATCATTAACTGTGCCCATCAGAAAGGCCCAGATGTTGGGATTTGTCATGAGGTCAGGAAACCGCTGGGATTTAGGTTTGAATAGATTACGTTTCGGGGTTACTTGATCAACTATGGGTTCACTAAGGTTGGATAGATTTGTTGGCTCAGCATTTGGGTCATTTTCATACAATAGTAGGATTAAGTCCCGAAGGGCTCTAAAGTCCTCCATGGTATAGTTTTTAACCTGTTCAGAGATATGTTTATCCTGTATAGATCTTCTATGATCCCCGTCAAACATAAATTTATAGGTTAAATTACGCGAAAAAAGGTATAAATCTTTTATGGCTTCGTATTTATCAATATCCATTGATGGACAAAAACTGAGTCCTAGACAAAGAACCTCTATTTCATCATTGGAAAATGTGTATGGAGTCAAATTAATGACCTCACGATTAGATATTATGTTATCAGAGGGGTATTGAGGGGTAACTGAAAATTTCCAATGGGATTAGTTTGAGCAATATGTGCATCTAAAGTGCTCTGTCTCGTGAACATTTGAAGCTGTGAAGATAGTGGAAAAGAACCAGTTGTGCTTGAAGAAGATATGGATACATTATCCATAGAGTTTACTCCTGTTAGTACAGGAGTAGAGCGATTGGATGTCTCCATGGTGGAGGTGGCTTGTGCTGGTGGAAATTGTGATGAACTTTGAGTATTCAATAATTGAATTGCTTGAAGAGCAGTAGCTCCTAAATATTTGCCTTGCACCTGCAGGCCACCTGCACCATGTGACTGGAAGTTATTGTGTAAAGATTTATGTAAAATAAGGGTTGTGTCTACTGTTGGGGGACGCCTTTTATAAGGTGTATGTGACCCACCACCAAATCCTGCTTACGTGCACCCGGATAGACATGTTGCATTGTTTGGTTGCCTCTCCTCGGAATAGACCCTGGAAAGGGAAATAAAGCGGAATCAGATTCAGTATCTTCATCAGTGGTAGATTGTACATTGCTATTATTTTTTGGCATACGATAATTATTTCTAGGGTTTCTTGTCTGGGACACAGATTGCCACCGATAGGCAAAGCCTTCCATGAAGGCTAGTCTATCCTTAGAAAGTTTGTTTTGTTTCTTATAGATGATATCTTTGGTGATTCTAGTAACAAAATCTTTGATTTCTTGCCACCGTTTGGTGTAGAGAGAGTGGGTCTTTATGTTTTCATTGGTGGATTGCAAATGGAGGATATCCTGATCCAATATTATTAATTATGATTGATATTGAGTGATCAGGAGTTTCATTAGATTGGTACTACAGGTGGTCAGGATGTCCTCCCATGTAGTTTTAAATTCCATTGTGGCATTTTGGAAGGTCGGGTAGACTTGTACTCTCAAACCCAAAGGGCTACCGTGTTTCCCCGAAAGTAAGACAGTGTCTTACTTTCTTTTTATCCCTAAAAGCCCCACTATGTCTTACTTTCGGGGTATGTCTTACATTATGGGGCACATAGCACATTATGGGGCAGATAGCACATCAGGGCACATCATGGGGCACATAGCAGATCAGGGCACATTATGGCACATTATGGGGCACATAGCACATCAGGGCACATTATGGGGGACACAGCACATCTGGGCACATTATGGGGCACAGCACATCTGGGCACATTATGGGGCACATCAGGGCACATTATGGGGGACACAGCACATCTGGGCACATTATGGGGCACAGCACATCTGGGCACATTATGGGGCATGGGGCACATTAGGGCATCAGGGCATGGGGCACATTAGGGCATCAGGGCATGGGGCACATTAGGGCATCAGGGCATGGGGCACATTAGGGCATCAGGGCATGGGGCACATCTGGGGATCTTACTTGCGAGCAGAGTAGTGCAGGAAGCGTCTATCTGTCATATGTTTTCTCTCATGTCACGCTGCCCGCTCCCTGGCGGCCCCTCCTCTCTTCTCGTCTATCCCAGATGATGTCTCAAGCCAATGGGGATTGACGAGAAGAGAGGAGGGGCCGCCGGGGAGCGAGCAGCGCTGAGTGACATGAGAGACAACGTATGACAGATAGACGCTTCCTGCGCTACTCTGCATCTCATTCGGCTCTGGTCTCTGCAGGCAAATCCCCCGTGTTTCCCCGATAGTAAGACGTATGTCTTACTTTCGGGGTACGGCTTACATTAGCTGTCCCCTCTGACACTCCCGATACGTCTTACTATCGGGGGTGTCTTACTATCGGGGAAACACGGTAATATTTTCTCTAACATATTTGTTGAGAAATTCAATATGCCAATATAAATTTGATTTATTTTTCAAAAGACGTTTCATTTTAGCCATATATTGGTTTATACCAATCTCTTGTTCAGTATCTACATTACAATTTGTCTGGATCTCGGACATATAGCCTGTCCATGCAGTGCCTACAAAGTAGTAATACCCAGTACTAACTGAAGTAGTTTTATGGGTATAATGGATCTAGCCACAATATGGACATTTGAAAAGGCCATATGGGTTTTGCCCGGGTGCTTCCACCCAATAATTGAAACAGAGAAAATTGTATCCTTTAAAACAGTGTGGTACTGTGGATACCAGATATATACTAATGTGCCACGTCATAAACAATATATACGAAAAACAAGGAGGGGACTTGGACTTTGTAGGCACCATACAACAAAGTATTTAAACAAAGACATTTTTAATATTTAAAAAGAGATTACATGTACATAAATAAATGCTTAAACACATTTTCTTGCCACCATTAATGTATTAAATAACCGCAGTTGCATCCTGATGTATATAGCCATGGGGACACAGGTACACCAACTATAAAAGTTGACTATCCGATAATCGTAGAATGTCCAACTGTAAGGCAGGGTTGCAATGAGGCGGTGATGTCATCATATAGCACAACACAGGCTCTACATGTTTTGCGTACAAGATAACGCTTCATCTGGAGCTGGGTATATAGTGACTAACAAAAAATGAGATCAAAAAACATAATGAATATACATGTACAATATTCAAATTTTTATGAAAAATATTTGAAACAACAATTAAATAATATTACAAAATTAGTACAGCATGTCAATCCTGTAAGTGCTTCAGTGGACATCAGTCCAAACAGACCAGACCACACAGTGGGGGCATAGGAACCAAAAACACAGTGGGGGCGTGTATAATATAATTAAGATCAGCAGTATTATATATATATATATATATAGTTATATATATATATATATATATAGGATATATATATATATATATATATATATATATATATACTATGATCAAAAAAGGACTTACTGAATAGTTAGTAGCAAGGCGTGTAGTAGATAGAAAAGATAATCCCCAGGAGAAAGGGCCAAAAAGAAGGGCCTAGGCGTCGCTGATGTGACCTACCATTCAAGATGCGTATAAAGCACGTGGGAATACATATTTGAAGGAGATTATTTTTTTTTTTTTGGAGGGGGGTTGTGTGTCTCAACTTAGCAAAACCACATTATTAACATTTGTATTTCTTGCTTAAATTTACTAGGAGTTTGTTGGTTGTTGGTGCCCCTTGTTAATTCTACTTTAGGATTAGTGAAATGTACCTGCCTACTCAAAGAAAAACTGTCATTGTAGAAAAGTAAAACACAATAGTCAATGCTTATTTCAAATCCAAAAAATTTTTATTTCGGTCTCAGCAACAAACCAAAGAGGAACGCAGCCATGGTGAAACTTGGGGAATTTGCAAAGCCTTGGACACCATGGCAACCATCATTTTTCACGCTTAAAAAAATTGGGGGCCTGAAGAGTACCTATCTAAATAATAAGGGAGCGCAATCTGGTCCTGAAGTCCAAAACATCCGGAACTGCAGCAGATGCCATCTAGGTCCCCAGGCTCTGGTCCTACGAGAGGCTCCATCTTCTCTCAGACCAGACTGAATCAAGGTCATCACTCTCTTGTCTTCCTTGTACGCTTCCTTCCACGCCGTGGTGCTGGTGCTGGTGGGGTGGCAGAAAGAGGAGGAGGAGGCGGAGCAAGGTCACTCTCGCAAACATGTGTGAGTGGGGTCATCTCCCCAGCCATCCCCTCATTTAGTATTTTGAGGATGACATCCTCACACATGCTGCGTTGCCCCGCCTCCATACCCGTCATTTTACTGCCAACCAAGGAGGCAAAGGCCTCCTCGTAGGTGGGTGTGGCATATAGGGAGGCTGAGGCATCTCGTATCAGCTGGAGCGCTGACTCTCCCACCTCCCCCATGCTTTTCGCCCTTCTGTAGGGAAGGCGGAGGGGAGGGACTTGGGAGACAGTCAGGCTCCTACGCCTACCCCCCTGTTGGCTGCCACTAACCCCTGCCTCCTCCTGACTGCCACCTTCCACAGCCACCTCCTGGCTGAGGTCTTCCTGTGTCTGAAAAAGGGACATAGTTTCAGTTATTTGTTCATCAAACACACACAATTCTCATCTAGTGACTGTTGCAAAATGTTTACAAATAGAAAACCATACAATTCTCAGCCCTGCAGTTTAAGCCCCATACACACGCTCGGACAATCCGCGGACCAGGTCAGTCGGACTTTGTCCGACGTACTTTGTCCGATGTTGGCGTTGCGTACACACGGTCGGACAAAGTTGTCGGAATATCCGGTCCGGAAGAACGTCGTGACGTAAGTCGTCGTCCACGAGATTAGAAAAGGGAAGTTCAGCACCACGTCAGGCACCCGTTGGGCTCCTTCTGCTGATCCCGTGTTTATCGAGAGTTAGTGGAAGTTTGGTGACTTAAGATTCGCGCTTCTCAGTTTTCTGACTCAGATCGTTACTGCTCTTCAGTTTGTGCTTGTCGTGCGTATCTGTTTATTAGTGCGTGTAGTCAGTTCGCATTTGTTGGTCATTGCGGCCTATATCTTGATATAGGACGCTTTGATTTGCACTGCTTATTGTCTGCTCGTTGCTGCTATTCACTTCGTTCTTTCAGGCCTTGCTGTTTATCGGTGCTTTCTGTTTGTCCGTTCTGACCAGCCGACCTTTTGTGACCTTCTGAGCGATGTTTCCCGTGCGTACTCGTCGCCGAGTTCGTGCTGTACGCGGAATTGGTGTCGGGCTTTTAGCTTTGACCCAAGACCCGTCCATGAACAGAGTGACGAGGAGTATGTGGACCAAGAAATTGGTTGCTTCAGCGTGACCAGTTCTCGCACATGCCTTTGCTTCGTGAGATCCGGGAGAATAATCCTGATGATTTCAGGAACTTTCTCAGGATGACGGACCCCGATTTTCACCGTCTTTTGGCTTTGCTGACCCCCTTTATCAGCCGGCAGGATACCTGCATGAGACAAGCCATTACTCCGGAGCAGAGGCTTGTTGCCACGTTGAGGTACTTGGCGACAGGGAGAAGTCTTCAGGATTTGAAGTTCTCTTCAGGTATCTCTCCCCAGGCCCTGGGAATCATTATTCCAGAGACCTGTTCTGCCATCATTCAGGTCCTGCAGGAGGACTATATTAAGGTAACATTTCTACTTTACTATTCCCTTCTATGTATGCTCTGTTTGCTAATGACTTGTATTTTTGACCTCCTTCCCTAATTACCATGATTGCAATATGTTCTAATATGCTGTGCCCCTTTTCTCCTTCATGCATTTTTCCCTTCACTTACCTCACCAGCATGCTCTTCTGCCCCAATAGACACCTATGGCCTAGTCACTTAAGCAATGTCTTTTGTCTGCTGCATAGTATTGTTTGCCCCAAAACACCCCCTAAAATATGCACAAATGTTTGCTGTGTGGTTTACTTCATGTAGAGCCCCCTTTTTTTGTTCTTTTGGTGGGGGGGGGGGCAAACTCATTAGGAACCCCCTCCCCCAACTGCTCTGTCAGATGGTACCAATCCTTTATCTGCTGGCTTTCCCAAGGTCCATACACACTATATACCTACCTCTTTATAGTGCGCATCTTTAGGGATGAATTCAGCAAAGCATGTAGTGCAAGGGACTGCCTCCATACATTCCATTTCCTATTTTTTTGTCTTCTTTCCCTCCTATTAGCTTGCTTGGTAATGTAATAATGTCACACTGTGCCTGCCTTTTTTGGGGGGGGGGGGGGGGGGGGTTGAAATGTTATTTGATCTTTCCTGTGGCCTGCCAATAGTGTTAAGTACAGAGGGTCTGGCCAAACTAGCCCACATTATTGAGCCATTTGCCAATCAATGAAGTGCAGAGGGTTAGCTGTCCACCACCCCCCCCCCCCAAAACCCCTAGTTATTGCCAATGGCCCATCAGAAGTGGGGGGATTGATGGGGGGGTGAGTAATCTGTGAAGGGGAGCCTCTACTTTTCTGTGCAAATACTTTCCAGCCTCCAATTTTAGACAATGCTCTTGTTCCAAGATGTTGATTGTCTAATCTGCTTGCAATGTTTAGGTGCAAAGTGACTAATTTTTTTTTCTTGTTTCACTCCACAGTTCCCTTCCACGCCACAGGAATGGCAGACTGTGGCCTCCCACTTTGCCAGCCGTTGGGACTTTCCTAACTGCGGAGGGGCAATTGATGGGAAACACGTCCGCATCGTCCCACCGCCCAACTCGGGGTCCTACTATTATAATTATAAAGGGTTTAATAGTGTAGTGATGTTGGCGGTGGTGTCGGCAACATACGAGTTTATGTATGTGGACGTGGGGATGAACGGCCGGATATCGGATGGTGGGGCCATTACGCACACGGAGTTCTACTGGCGTCTCCAAAGTGGCAGTCTGTGCTTGCCACCTCCAGAGGAGAATGCCGAAGGACTCCCCTTCGTCTTTGTCGCAGATGAAGCGTTTGCGTTGACTCCCCATGTGATGAGGCCGTTCCCGATGAGGACCCTCACCCCGGACCAGAGGGTCTTCAACTACAGGCTGTCCAGAGCCAGAAGAGTTGTGGAGAACGCTTTTGGCATCCTGGCCAGCCGCTTCCGCCTGTTCCTGACGGCATTTAACTTGGCGGAATACAAACTGAACCACATAGTTCTTGCCTGTTGCATATTGCACAACTTCCTCAAAAGACATAACAGGAACTATGTGGTGCCCGTTGGCCCAGATGTGGAGGGCCCTCCAAATGCCGAACTCACAGCCCTTCGAGTGGCACGTCCAGGCTTGCCCCCTCTAAATGCCCGTGTGGTCCGGGACCAATATATGCAGTACTTTGTGGGTAGGGGGGCCATTGCTCTGCCTGACGATGTGTGAGAGGCATTTTTTAATAAATCTGATATTTTAACCAACCTATGATTTCATGTCATTTCAGTCTTCTTTTTAGCTTATTTTACTTTGACATTTTTTCCCTTTGCCTTCGACAGTGGGAATGCACTTTCTGGGCAAAAGGAGGTAACAGTCTCTTCTTCCCAAAAAGATTATTCTCATGTTGTGTGTTTGCTACCTAATCTTTGGTCTAGAGAAGGTTTGTACTGCATAACTGACACCCAAAATACTCCTTTTCATCACCAGGTCTGACATGTGTGTATTCTCCAAAATGCTGTGCTCCGTGTTTTCGTACAAAGCACTGTGGGTGTCATTTACATAAGTCAAATCCGCTATGCTCTACAAGTGCATTGAAAAAGTTCCCCGGGAAAGAAAATTGGAGTGCAAAGTGGATTTGCCTTTAGTAAATAACACCCATTGCCCCCCATATCCTTTTCATTTTACATACATAATGCATTGTGTTTTTTAAATAAGGAAGCCACACATTTAGAAAAATAAAAGTTTACTAGGAAAACATTCCCAAGTGCGTTTACAATCTTCACGCCAAAAATGACAACATCTTGGTTATTTACAACATTGTTTACAAACATTCCGCAATTGGTAAAACCAGGCATGGAGCAAAACAGAACCTAGGAACTTGGAAAGTTCAACTTTGTAAAGTGAAGACAAGATCAGACATGACTATATGTTCAAAGTGTGTTTGATCTTGCCTTCATCACATGGGGGGGTCACCCCCGAAAAGTGGAAATTTGGAACATGCACACAATTTGGGACTGAAAATGGTCATTAGATGGTAAAACACATGCCTAGAAGCTTCAAAAGTGCCATTTTCCATCATGGGGATGAATGGACGTTTTTTGGGGGTGCAACCCCTTCACCACAACCACTTTCGTAGTTCGTAAAGTGTTTGCACCCCCAAAAAAACGTTGCCATTCATCCACCATGGTGGGAGCTAGCACATGTGGACACAATGTGTGCATGTTCCAAATTTCAGACAGTTTTTAAGTTGCAAATGTGTTCTGAAGCTGGCACAAATGTGTGTTAATTACTTGGTGCGTTTTCATATTTTTCCTAAAATATCAATGATGTTCTTCAATTTTTGTTGAACATCATTGATGTTTTGCTTTATGTCATCTAGATCTCTATTGCAGACCATTATCTCTCCGATGAGTACGTGGGCACTCTCTGTGGTAAAGTGCGATTTTTCTTCCACAACATCCACGTCACCTAAAAACCACAAACAAACAAAAATGGGGTGTTGGAAATGAGGCAGCCATACATGGATTAGCTTACCAGTAGCTGTGTTCTCCCACACTCACCTGTTGTGGTGACAATTTCTCCAAGTTCGATGATCTCTCCTTCCTCCTCCTCCTCCTCCTCTGCTTCTGCTCTTTCCCCTTTTTTGGTAGGTGTTGGTTTGGGGGTTTCCTCAGACGGCCCAAGTTTTCGCTCCCCTATGAGAATGTCCAAAAGGAAGATTTAGCAACACAAGCTATTGAGGGCAGAAATAGGAAATGACAAACATTGCTTGAAAGTGACGGACACTATTTTAGTTTGGCCAGTTACAAATGTCAACTACATGAATGAAGTCACTTTGTAAAAGTGCTAAACTGACTAGCTTTTTGGTAGAAGTTTGTGTGATGGAGACCCCCCTCTAGTATCCACTGGAGCACATGTGTGGAAAAGCATAATAAAAAGGGGGTTTGGGTGTCCCAGCACTAGTGCTCTAGAGTCCAGATGGGTAAACAGCTACTGAGTGACCTCTCCTTTACATTGAATAAATTGGCTTTACATTCTTGATGACATTTCTAGTGAGAACAAACTTCCTTTCCCCAAAAAAACACCAAACATCGTATTATAAGTGGCCGAACGATCGAGGTTGCGTACGATCGAATGCACACACACACGACCATGACAGTGGCAGAAAGATCGAGGCTGAGTACGATCGAATGCACAGACGAACCTGAAAGTGGCCATTTTGGAATGTACAACTTGGTAAAAATCAAAACACAATGGAGCAGTATGCAAGCAAGAAATCAAACACAAAACACAACTACTTACTTTTTTGAAGAATTCTCTTGATCTTTCTGTACTGATCGGCCTCCCTCAGTTTCAGGTCTGACCAGCGTTTCCTGAGTTGCTCCTTGGATCGTTGTACCCCAAAATTATTGTACAGCCTTCTCACAACTTTAGACATGATCTTGGCCTTGCGGACATTGGGGTTGAGGTAAGGCCCATACTTCCCATCATAGTCGCTCCTCTTTAATATGTCCACCATCTCCAACATTTCTCCAAATGACATATTGGAGGCCTTGAATTTCAGGTTCCGGGATCGGGACGTTTCTGCCTCCGGACTTTCCTCGTCCTCCTCCTCGTTGGTGGGATATTTGTGGCGCACCTGCTGTGTCCCCGCCATGTGCTCTCCCCACTACGCCGTAAAGAGAAGGGGTGGGGAATAGACGAGAAAGATCGTCAGGGGCGGGCGGAGTTTGAAGCATGCGCAGTGTATATAAAACGTCACACGCCTGTGTCGTAGCCACGATCTGGGAGACGAGGGGAGAGAAAACTCACACGAGACGATCGCTACAAACGAAGGTACAATTTAACGTTGGTACATAACTAGCCTAGACTGATTTGAACTTGAGGCTTCTTTATGGAGAAGATTAGGAGAGTTTAGCCTGACATCATTTATAGGGTTTGGTGTGTTGTTGTGTCTTGCAGAGATTGATATGAAGGGATTCAACGACATGAGTTTTCTCCCCCTCTTCATTGCCAAATACAGGGATTTTCCCATATTGTGGCAGGGTATACACCCACATTACACCAACAAACCAAAGAGGCACGCAGCCCTGGAGGAACTTGTGGAATTTGTCAAGCCAAGGTTCCCCACGGCAACTGTTGATGATATTAGAAAGAAAATTGGCAGCCTGAGGAGTGCGTATATCAGGGAGAGGAAGAAGGTCGTGAAGTCTGAGGAAACTGCAACTTCAGCAGATGAGGTCTATGTCCCCAAGCTCTGGTACTATCAGAGTCTCCATTTTCTGAAGGACCAGGCTGATGTCACGGAGCCAACCTCAACTCCTCCTTCCACGCTTCCTTGCGCACAGCCCACCCCTGATGAGGCTTCCGAGGAGCAACCTGGGCCTTCCAGTCTGGAAGAGGTGGAGGAGCCCAGCTTGTTCCAGGTATAGTAGTTTTGTTACCATTTATGGGAATAATGAATGATGTTCACTTAATTCAGGATCGCCAATTGCTTAGTTCCTAACGTGTTTGACATATCAACAGACAGTGGTGTTGGAGACATTTGGGGCCAGAATCTAAACTGCTGGGCTGAGAATTGTATGGTTTTCTATTTGTAAACATTTTGCACCAGTCACTAGATGAGAATTGTGTGTGTTTGATGAACAAATAACTGAAACTATGTCCCTTTTTCCTACACAGGAAGACCTCAGCCAGGAGGTGGCTGTGGAAGGTGGCAGTCAGGAGGAGGCAGGGGTTAGTGGCAGCCACCAGCTGGGTAGTGGCAGCCAAGAGGGGGCTAGGCCTCGGAGCCTGACTGACACCCAAACCCCTCCCCTCCGCCCTCCGTACAAAAGGGCGAGAAGGGGGGGTTATGCGGCACAGTCAGCGCTCCGGATGATCAGAGAGGCTTCAGACTCCCTACATGCCACACCCGCCGACGAGGAGACCTTTGGCTCGGTGGTTGTCACAAAAATGATGGGTATGGAGGTGGGGCAACGCAACATGTGTGAGGGGCTCATCCTCCATGTCCTAAATAAGGGTAGGGCTGGGGAGATGACCCCACTCACACATGTTTGCCATAGTTACCATGCTCCGCCTCCTCCTCCTCCTCCTCCTCCTTCTGCCACCCCACCAGCACGACAGCCACAGCGTGGAAGGAAGCGTGGAAGGAAGACCTGAGAGTGACGACCTGCAATCAGTCTGGTGTGAGAGAAGATGGAGCCTCTTGTAGTACCAGAGCCTGGGGACCTAGATGGCATCTGCTGCAGTTCCGGATACTTTGGACTTCACGACCAGATTGCACTCCCCTTAATATACGTACTCCTCAGGCCCCCAATTTTCTACGCTTGGACAATGATGGTTGCCGTGGGGGGCCAAGACTTTGCAAATTCCCCAAGTTTCACCATGGCTGCGTTCCTCTTTGGTTTGTTGGTGTGACCTAAATAAAGGTTTTTTTGATTTGAAATAATCATTGACTATTGTGTTTTACTTTGCTACAATGACAGTTTTTCTTTGAGTAGGCTGGTACATTTCACTAATCCTAAAGTAGAATTAACAAGGGGCAACAACAACAAACAACCTCCTAGTAAATTTAAGCAAGAAATACAAATGTAAATAATGTGTTTTTGGTAATTTGAGACACACAACCCCCCTCCAAAAAAAAAAAAAAAAAAACATTAAAATATGTATTCCCCAAAAAAAAAAAAAAAAAGACAAATCATGGTAAAAAAATAACAAAGATTCTTTTTCCGTTCAGAGTAAAAATAAACATGTAGTGTATAAATGCTGCAAAGTAATAAAGAAGTAAGTTTGTGAGAAGTGCGGGTGAATAGGAGCAGCTAAAACATGTCATTCTTGTTGCATTGTAAAGAAAAAGAGAATGCGCTGCATTAAAGACATTTTAACATTGCAGCGTGACGAATGTGCTGTGTCGATTAGGAAAGGTAGTTTTACCTGACCGAGCGCTTCCGTCACAGAATTTCTTCTGAGCATGCGTAGCACTTTGTCCGTCGGACAAGCGTACACACGCTCGGATTTGGTGTGATCGGACCGGGTTGACGGCAAATCATTCCAGCAGGAGATAAGACTTTGTCCGACGGACAAACCGACGAACACTGTCCGATGGTGCATACACACGGTCTGATTTTTCAACAACCTTGTCCGATCGGACCAAATTGATGAAAAAGTCCGACCGTGTGTATGGGGCTTTAGAGTCTTCCCAAAAATGTCTCCAACACCACTGTCTGTTGATATGTCAATCACGTTAGGAACTAAGCAATTGGGGATCCTGAATTAACTGAACATCATTCCTTATTCCCCAAAATGGTTACAAAACTACTATACCTGGAACAAGCTGGGCACCTGCACATATTCCATACTGGAAGGCCCAGGTTGGTCCTCGAAGCCTCATCAGGGGTGGCGTGCGTGGAAGGACACATTCAAGGAAGAGTCGAGAGTGACTTCCTGACAGTAGCCTGGTCTTTGAGAAAGTGGAGCCTCTCATAGTACCACAGCGTGGGGACATGGACATCAGCTGCTGCAGCTCCAGATGCTAGGGACTTCCGGACCTTATTGCGCTCCCGGAAATAGGTACTCTTCATGTTGTTAATCTTCACTTTTAAGTTTGCCACGGTTGCCATGGGCAGGGTTGGCTTTACAAATGCCACAAGTTTCAGCATGGCTGCGTACCTCTTTGGTCTGTTGCTGTAGTCACGGTGCTTTGGTAGCCATAAAAGGGGAAATTCCCTGTATTTATCAATGAAGAGGGGGAGAAAACTCACGTCGTAGAAGGCCTCCATCACCTCTGCAAGACACAACACCACACAGAACAATATAAATAATGTCAGCCTAAACTCTCCTAATCTTCTCCATAAAGAAGCCTCAAGTTCTAATCAGTCTAGGCTAGTTATGTACCAACGTCAAATTGTACCTTCGTTTCTAGCGATCGTCTCGTGCGTGAGCTTTCTCTCCCCTCGTCTCCCAGATCGTGGCTACGACACAGGCGTGTGACGTTTTATATACAGTGCGCATGCGTCAAACTCCGCCCGCCCCTGACGATCTTTCTCGTCTATTCCCACCCCTTCTCTTTACGGCGCAGTGGGGAGAGCACATGGCGGGGACACAGCAGGTGCGCCCCAAATATCCCACCAACGAGGAGGACGAGGAAAGTCCGGAGGCAGAAACGTCCCGATCCCGGAGCCTGAAATTCAAGGCCTCCAATATGTCATTTGGAGAAATGTTGGAGATGGTGGACATATTAAAGAGGAGCGACTATGATGGGAAGTATGGGCCTTACCTCAACCCCAATGTCCGCAAGGCCAAGATCATGTCTAAAGTTGTGAGGAGGCTGTACAATAATTTTGGGGTACAACGATCCAAGGAGCAACTGAGGAAACGCTGGTCAGACCTGAAACTGAGGGAGGCTGATCAGTACAGAAATATCAAGCGAATTCTTCAAAAAAGTAAGTAGTTGTGTTTTGTGTTTTATTTCTTGCTTGCATACTGCTCCATGTGGTTTGATTTTTACAAAGTTGTACATTCCAAAATGGCCACTTTCATGTTCGTCTGTGCATTCGATCGTACTCAGCCTCGATCTTTCTGCCACTGTCATGGTCGTGTGTGTGTGTCCATTCGATCGTACGCAACGATCGGCCACTTATAATACGATGTTTGGTGTTTTTTTTGTGGAAAGGAAGTTTGTTCTCACTAGAAATGTCATCAAGAATGTAAAGCCAATTTATTCAATGTAAAGGAGAGGTCACCCAGTAGCTGTTTACCCATCTGGACTCTAGAGCACTAGTGCTGGGACACCCAAACCCCCTTTTTATTAGGCTTTTCCACACATGTGCTCCAGTGGATACTAGAGGGGGGGTCTCCATCACACAAACTTCTACCAAAAAGCTAGTCAGTTTAGCACCTTTACAAAGTGACTACATTCATGTAGTTGGCATTTGTAACTGGCCAAACAAAAATTGTGTCCGTCACTTTCAAGCAATGTTTGTCATTTCCTATTTCTGCCCTCAATAGATTGTGTTGCTAAATCTTCCTTTTGTACATTCTCATAGGGAGCGAAAACTTGGCCCGTCTGAGGAAACCCCAAAACCAACACCTCCCAAAAAAGGTGAAACAGCAGAAGCAGAGGAGGAGGAAGGAGAGATCATCGAACTTGGAGAAATTGTCACCACAACAGGTGAGTGTGGGAGAACACAGCTACTGGTAAGCTAATCAATGTATGGCTGCCTCATTTCCAACACCCGATTTTTGTTTGTTTGTGGTTTTTAGGTGACGTGGATGTTGTGGAAGAAAATTCGCACTTTACCACAGAGAGTGCCCACGTACTCATCGGGGAGATAATGGTCTGCAATAGAGATCTCGATTACATAAAGCAAAACACCAATGATGTTCAACAAAAATTGAAGAACATCATTGATGTTTTAGGAAAAATATGAAAACGCACCAAGTAATTAACACACATTTGTGCCAGCTTCTGAACACATTTGCAACTTAAGAACTGTGTGAAATTTGGAACATGCACACATTGTGTCCACATGTGCTAGCTCCCATCATGGTGGATGAATGCCAACGTTTTTTTTGGGGGTGCAAACACTTTACGAACTACGAAAGTGGTTGTGGTGAAGGGGTTGCACCCCCAAAAAGCGTCCATTCATCCCCATGATGGAAAATGGCACTTTTGAAGCTTCTAGGCATGTGTTTTCCCATCTAATGACCATTTTCAGACCCAAATTGTGTGCATGTTCTAAATTTCCACTTTCCAGGGGTGACCCCCCCATGTGATGAAGGCAAGATCAAACACACTTTGAACATATAGTCATGTAGTCATGTCTGATCTTGTCTTCACTTTACAAAGTTGAACTTTCCAAGTTCATAGGTTCTGTTTTGCTCCATGCCTGGTTTTACCAATTGCGGAATGTTTCTAAACAATGCTGTAAATAACCAAGATGTTGTCAGTTTGGGCGTGAAGATTGTAAACGCACTTGTGAATGTTTTCCAAGTAAACTTTTTTATTTTTCTAAATGTGTGGCTTCCTTATTTAAAAAACACAATGCATTATGTCTGTCAAATGGAAAGGATATGGGGGGCAATTGGTGTTATTTACTAAAGGCAAGTCCACTTTGCACTGCAAGTTTCTTTTCCAGGGCACTTTTTCACTGCACTTGTAGAGCATAGTGGATTTGACTTATGTAAATGACACCCACAGTGCTTTGTACGAAAACACGGAGCACAGCATTTTTGTGGAATACACACATGTCTGACCTGGTGATGAAAAGGAGTATTTTGGGTGTCAGTTATGCAGTACAAACCTTATCTAGACCAAAGATTAGGTAGCAAACACACAACATGAGACTAATCTTTTTGGGAAGAAGAGACTGTTACCTCCTTTTGCCCAGAAAGTGCATTCCCACTGTCGAAGGCAAAGGGAAAAAATTTCAAGGTAAAATAAGCTAAAAAGAATAGTGAAATGACAAGAAATCATATGTTGGTTGAAATATCAGATTTATTAAAAAATGCCTCTCACACATCGTCAGGCAGAGCAATGGCCCCCCTACCCACAAAGTACTCCATATATTGCTCGCGGACCGCGCGGGCATTTAGAGGGGGCAAGCCTGGACGTGCCACTTGAAGGGCTGTGAGGTCCGCATTTGGAGGCCCTCCACATCTGGGCCAACGGGCACCACATAGTTCCTGTTATGTCTTTTGAGGAAGTTGTGCAATATGCAACAGGCAAGAACTATGTGGTTCAGTTTGTATTCCGCCAAGTTAATTGCCGTCAAGAACAGGCGGAAGCGGCTGGCCAGGATGCCAAAAGTGTTCTCCACAACTCTTCTGGCTCTGGACAGCCTGTAGTTGAAGACCCTCTGGTCTGGGGTGAGGGTCCTCATCGGGAACGGCCTCATCACATGGGGAGTCAACGCAAACGCTTCATCTGCGACAAAGACGAAGGGGAGTCCTTCAGCATTCTCCTCTGGAGGTGGCAAGCACAGACTGCCACTTTGGAGACGCCAGTAGAACTCCGTGTGCGTAATGGCACCACCATCCGAGATCCGGCCGTTCATCCCCACGTCCACATACATAAATTCATATGTTGCCGACACCACCGCCAACATCACTACACTATTAAACCCTTTATAATTATAATAGTGGGACCCCGAGTTGGGCGGTGGGACGATGCGGACGTGTTTCCCATCAATTGCCCCTCCGCAGTTAGGAAAGTCCCAACGGCTGGCAAAGTGGGAGGCCACAGTCTGCCATTCCTGTGGCGTTGAAGGGAACTATGGAGTGAAACAAGAAAAAAAAAATTAGTCACTTTGCACATAAACATTGCAAGCAGATTAGACAATCAACATCTTGGAACAAGAGCATTGTATAAAATTGGAGGCTGGAAAGTATTTGCACAGAAAAGTAGAGGCTCCCCTTCACAGATTACTCACCCCCCATCAATCCCCACACTTCTGATGGGCCATTGGCAATAACTAGGGTTTTGGGGGGGGGGGGGTTGTTGGACAGGTAACCCTCTGCACTTCATTGATTGGCAAATGGCTCAATAATGTGTGCTAGTTTGGCCAGACCCTCTGTACTTAACACTATTGGCAGCCCCCAGGAAAGCTAAACTAACATTTCAACCCCCCCCCCCCCCCAAAAAAAAAGGAAAGCACATTGTGACATTATGAAATTACCAAGCAAGCTAATAGGAGGGAAAGAACACAGGAAATGGAAAGTATGGAGGCAGCCCCTTGCACTACATGCTTTGCAGAATTCATCCCTAAAGATGCCCACTATAAAGAGGTAGGTATATAGTGTGTATTGACCTTGGGAAAGCCAGCAGATAGAGGATTGGTACCATCTGACAGAGCAGTTGGTGGAGGGGGTTCCTAATGAGTTTGCCCCCCCCCCCCCACCAAAAACAATAAAAAAAAAAGGGGCTCTACATGAAGTAAACCACACAGCAAACATTTGTGCATATTTTAGGGGGTGTTTGGGGGCAAAAAATACTATGCAGCAGACAAAATACATTGCTTAAGTGACTAGGCCATAGGTGTCTATTGGGGCAGAAGAGCATGCTGGTGAGGTAAGTGAAGGGAAAAATGCATGAAGGAGAAAAGGGGCACAGCATATTAGAACATATTGCAATCATGGTAATTAGGGAAGGAGGTCAAAAATAGAAGACATTAGCAAAAAGAACATACATAGAAGGGAATAGTAAAGGAGAAATGTTACCTTAATATAGTCCTCCTGCAGGACCTGGATGATGGCAGAACAGGTCTCTGGAATAATGATTCCCAGGGCCTGGGGAGAGATACCTGAAGAGAACTTCAAATCCTGAAGACTTCTCCCTGTCGCCAAGTACCTCAACGTGGCAACAAGCCTCTGCTCCGGAGTAATGGCTTGTCTCATGCAGGTATCCTGCCGGCTGATAAAGGGGGTCAGCAAAGCCAAAAGACGGTGAAAATCGGGGTCTGTCATCCTGAGAAAGTTCCTTAAATGGTAAGTATCATAGTAAACCCTAGAACTGATCCTAACAGGAATAAGGAATGAACAAGGTAAGCTAGGCAGAAATGTAATAGACAAACATTGCCGTGCATGTATATAGTAAACTTACCAAGGATAAAAAGTGTTGCTGAACACAGCTAAATAGTCTAGGATTATAGACAAAAAGTTCAATAGGCTGGGTATTTTGAGTGCAACAAAAATGTCACCACAACAGTACCACAGTATATCCAGAGTACATCAGATCACCCTGACCTGAACAGTCAGGTTATATGTCTTTAATATAAAAAGAAAAGGGGGATATTGTAAGCCCCAGCAGCTGGGCAGCAAACGAAATCAAACAGTGATAAAGCTATCACCATATATTGAAAGGGGGGAGAGTGGGGTTAAGACTTACCAAGACCATAATTGTTAGAGACTCAGACGGCAGCACAGGAGCGACGCTGATGGTGGGGGACGCTGAGCCATAGCACATCTTCGTGTGCTTTTATATACACGTCCCATCTGGAGTATGTCGCTCGGCGTGACGTCATCCGGACCGGCCGAAGATCACAGTGCGCATGCATGAATGGAGTTGCCGTGCCTGCGCAATGGGGCGCATTGGCTCCAGACTAGCTGCGCAACAGTGATATGCAGATAAACCTAGGCAGCATCGGAAAGAGCTACCCCTGGTGGAATCTGCAAGCGTCACAAGAAGGAATACATGACTCTGGGCGGCCGCACTGTGTATTGGTTAACCCCCACGATAAGGCATGTGTGTGAATGGAACTGATAAACAAAGAAAACACATCAGAATGGACAAATTATAACAATAAGTTACAATGGTATAACATAAGTTATGAAATGAAAAAGGGGGTATTTAGTTAGCAAAAATCAATATTATTAAATAGTAAATTAGATATTTATTTGTAGGCTTCAATGGCATAGAACAAAGGATGGCTATTATGTTTTGTGACCGCATAATATTAATCCATCTATATATAGAAAAAGATGGATGAACACCAACAGTATTGTTTTGACTGGGAGAGAATAATAGGGTGATTAACAATTATGGCTCTATATTCAAACCACAATAAAGTAATGTTACTATCCTAGTTCAGTTCTCCCCTAGTAGTTAGAGGGAGGGGGGGGGAGGAAAAAGGGGGGGGGGGGGGCAGGGGGAAAGGAAATTAGGCTCTAAAAGGTTTTGTTTATGTTTTTTAGCTACAAATGCTGGTCCTTAAAAATTGACCATATATTGATCAAGTAATACATCCCAGTATTGAGTGGGCCGATATTATAGGAAGGGCTTGTATGACTGTGCCTCATTTATGCCCGGCGGTCGAGTGGCATTCAAACGTTCAATCCAGGTAGTCTCGTTTCTTAAAATTAGTTTGTCCCATTCACCGCCCCATGGATCCCTAGGAATCACAGCTAGGACGATGAATGAGACAACTGATGTGTCAAATCTATGATATAGATCGAAATTTCTGCTTACTAAGGTGATCATCTTCCCCCCAGAGGAGTAGTATACGTGGTCCTTTATGTGGGATCGAAGATGGCGAGTTGTTTTACCAACATAGAAAGCACTACACGTGCATGTCATCAGATATACCACTCCTTGGGTTTCACAATCGGCGTGAAATCTGGGGATAAATGTTTCCCCATTGGGGAGAATGAATCTAGTACCAGTGTTAACCCAGGGGCAATAGGCCCATCTACCACAACGGGTGATCCCATGGCTCCGTTGTCCAGATAGTGTTTTTAATATACATAATGACTGGAAGTAAGTTTGTCATGTAATGAACGTGACCTCCTGAATGTAATGGTTGGATTGGGTTCTATGTATTCGTTTAGGATGGGGTCCTCACAGAGAAGAGGCCAATGTTTGGTAAGGATATCTCGTAATCCCATGTGTTGTTTGGAATATCTTGTAATGTATCTGACTACCTCCTTGGTCTTGTTAATTTTTTTATCCTTGGTAAGTTTACTATATACATGCACGGCAATGTTTGTCTATTACATTTCTGCCTAGCTTACCTTGTTCATTTCTTATTCCTGTTAGGATCAGTTCCGGGGTTTACTATACTTACCATTTAAGACTTATTAGGACTTATACGCATCTTAAAAGGTAGGTCACATCAACGACGCCTAGGCCCTTCTTTTTGGCCCTTTCTCCTGGGGATTATCTTTTCTATCTACTACACGCCTTGCTACTAACTATTCAGTAAGTCCATTTCTGATCATAGTGTGTATGTGTATGTGTGTATATATATATATATATATATATATATATATATATATATATATATATATATATATATATATATATATATATAATATAGTGCTGCTGATCTTAATTATATTATACACGCCCCCACTGTGTTTTTGGTTCCTATGCCCCCACTGTGTGGTCTGGTCTGTTTGGACTGATGTCCACTGAAGCGCTTACAGGATTGACATGCTGTACTAATTTTGTAATATTATTTAATTTTCTGTTTCAAATATTTTTCATAAAAATTTGGATTAATATTGTACATGTATATTCATTATGTTTTTTGATCTCATTTTTTGTTAGTCACTATATACCCAGCTCCAGATGAAGCGTTATCTTGTACGCAAAACATGTAGAGCCTGTGTTGTGCTATATGATGACATCACCGCCTCATTGCATCCCTGCCTTACAGTTGGACATTCTACGATTATCGCATAGTAAACTTTTATAGTTGATGTACCTGTGTCCCCATGGCTATATACATCAGGATGCAACTGCGGTTATTTAATACATTAATGGTGGCAAGAAAATGTGTTTTTTTAAGCATTTATTTATGTACATGTTATCTCTTTTTAAATATAAAAAATGTCTTTGTTTAAATACTTTGTATGGTGCCTACAAAGTCCAAGTCCCCTCCTTGTTTTTCGAATATATTGTTTAGGACGTGGCACATTAGTATATATCTGGTATCCACAGTACCACACTGTTTTTAAGGATACAATTTTCTCTGTTACATAATTGTTTCCTGTCTCAAGTGAGTCTGTGGAAATTTGGCATGCCTGGCTGTGCAGGGCAGATGATCCCATTTTACCTGAGGCTTCTTAGGGGGTGCGCTACATATGCATGATACATTTACAAAGAGTTATTTTTTTGTAGTTAGTTGAACAAGCTGAAACTAAGAGAATGCATAACAGGAAAAATCAATCTAAGATGGTCATAAGCACATGGTTCTGTTTTATTGCAGAACCTGAAAAGCTGAAAAAACACTAAGGCCGCGTACACACGAGCGGACTTTCCCGCGGGATTGTCCGCCGGACAATCCACCCTTGTGTGGGCGGCGGCAGACTTTTTCCTCCCAAAAGACGGGCGGACTAAGTTTTAAGTTCAGACTTAAAATTGTCCGCTGGACTTGAAGTCCGGTGCCTCCCCCACCCCAAAGCACCTTGTCCCCATGTTGATGAGGGCAAGGGCCTCTTCCCGACAACCCTGGCCATTGGTTGTCGGGGTCTGCGGGCGGGGGGCTTATCGGAATCCAGGAGCCCCCTTTAATAAGGAGGCCCCCAGATACTGGCCCCCCACCCTATGTGAATGAGTATGGGGTACGATGTACCCCTACCCATTCACCTAAGGTGTAAAAGTGTAAATAAAAAAAACACACAAATTTTTAAAATATTTTATTGCACAGCTCCGGGGGTCTTCTTCCGTTTTGGGGGGTCTTCTCGCCGGACACCTCCGCTATCTTCTTCTCTTTTACCTAGCTCTTTCACGAGCGGAGGAGACCGGCTTTCTTCTTCGTTGCCGCCGTCGTCTGGGGGTCTCGTTCTGCCTTCGGGGGTCTCTTCTGTTCTTGCCGGTGTCGCCGCCGCCTTCTGCGTCGCCTTCTGCGTCATCGTCTTCGTCTTCTTCTTCTGATGTTGATTCAACGCTCTCTCTGGCCGGAATGGCAGAGACACGCGGTGTTGTGACTTATATAGGGATAAGGGGCGGGGCCACCGGCTCATGTCACATGGAGACCCCGCCCCCATATGATGTCACAGTCCCAGCATCCTCCGGGACTGTGACATCATATGGGGGTGGGTCTCTTCCGGCCAGAGAGAGCGTCGAGAAGACCCCCCAAGATGGAAGAAGACAAGAAGAAGACTGTGCAATAAAAAATTTTTTTATTTACACTTTTACACCTTAGGTGAATGGGTAGGGGTACATCGTACCCCATACTCATTCACATAGGGTAGTGGGCCGGTATCTGGGGGCCCCCTTATTAAAGGGGGCTCCTGGATTCCGATAAGCCCCCCGCCCGCAGACCCCGACACCCAATGGCCAGGGTTGTCGGGAAGAGGCCCTTATCCTCATCAACATGGGGACAAGGGGCTTTGGGGTGGGGGGGCCGCAGGGCCCCCCTTTCCCCAGGGCACCCCCCATGTTGAGGGCACGTGGCCTGGTACGGCTCAGGAGGGGGGGGCGCTCACTCGTCCCCACCCCCTTTCCTGGCCGGTCGGGCTGCATGCTCAGAAAAGGGCCTGAGATGGATTTGGGGGGACCCCCACGCCATTTTTTTTGCGTAGGAATTCCCCTTTAAATCCATGCCAGGTGACGGGGCTCGCTCGGCGGCATTTACTGCCTTCACTAGTCCCGTCTACCTGCAGTCACGTTCTAAATGAACGGACTTTCCGATCGTGTGTCGGCAAGTCCATTCATTTCAAAAGTCCCGCGGACTTTTTCCCGCGGATTGTCCGCCGGAAAAGTACGGGCGTGTGTGGGCAAGTCCACACACTTGGAAAGTCTGGCGGACCTCCGCTGGAAAGTCCGGCGGTTTGTCCGATGGACTAGGTCCGGCGGACAATCCCGCCGGAAAGTCCGAGCGTGTGTACGCCGCATAAGGGGTATTTTTTTATAAAACATCTCACCTCCGGTGATAGAACATTGATCTGCCAGTCATGTGGATTTAACACAGGATCCAGCTTTTGTGACACTAGTGCATCTAAAGCCATCATTAAACTGTTGACGCTTCCATTTCTGTGCATGTCTAACATCCCCTCTTTCTCTTGACAATGAAGTCATCATGAAAAAGAAGCAGCCAGCAACTCCATAACATCAAGCGTATTTATTGTAAAGTCTTTACAGTGAGTACAGTCAGCGGCAGACACGTTTCAGAGATAAGCCTTGTTCACAGCACACATAAATGTTGAAAAACATGAACATATATACATAAAAAAACTATCACGTGACTGATGCTCCCCTCCAATCAACAGTGCATTCAATTAAAATCAGGTGATTGATTGCAGATTACCAACAGATGTAAACTCGGCAGGTGAAAAGCAAAAAGTCTAGCTATAGTACAACACATGAAATACAAACCGTACAAAGACTATCTTGACATGTGAAAAAATACATATATTAAAAACTCTATTGCCGCGTACACACGGTCGGAATTCTTGTCGGAAAAAGCTCTGATGGTTTTCCCATCGGAATTCCGACGGAATTTCGCTCAAACTGTCTTGCCTACACACGGTCACACCAAATTCCGACGGTCAGTAACACAGCGGCATAAAACACGTTCGACAGCACTATAAAAGAGAAGTTTAATGCTTCCGAGCATGCGTCAAATAGTTTCCGAGCATGCAACGGAATTTTGCGTGTCGGAATTGCATACACACGATCGGAAAATCCGATAGAAAGGTTTTCCATCGGAAAAATTGAGAACAGGTTCTCAATCCAAAGTCCCTCGGAAATTCCGACAGAAAAAGACCGATGGGCATACACACGGTCGGAAAATCCGTTTCCATCGGAAATTCCGACCGTGTGTACGCAACATATGAGAAAGTCTTTAATTAAAAATTCATGAAATATAGAAATAAAGACTATGCATAAAAGATAGTACACATTCGAACTGTTTATGAGCAATGGGCATGATGCAATACCCATGACTCCAGGACTTGTTTAGGACTTATTTCATAAAAAGGTCCACATCATAGCGGTGGTTTATTCCCACAGGTACCCTTGTCTGTAGGTTGAAAACACGGTGGATGTCCCCCCCACATATAATTTAACTCTTTCTAAACCTGAGTACGAAAAAGATGCCATGTTACCCTTATCTTCGTACTTAAAGTGCTTAGACTTAGGGGAATACAAAAACACTGAATTTCAAAAGAGCTAATTTTCCCTTAACTACAAACCTTGCTAGAAGGCATAAACTGGGATAAAATCTTAAGAGTAGGGATGGGCTAACAGAGCCATAATTGGCCAAAGGCAGGGTGCCTTTGGCCAATTATGGCTCAGGGTGGCTCAGGGCTTGAGGATGGATGACTGGCCAGAGCTTGCACAGTATGCAATTGAGCTACTGGCCTGTCCTGCATCCCACGTTCTTTCGGAAGGCACATTCAGTGCAACTGGAGGCTTTGTAACCGATCACAGAGTGCGCCTGTCCACCGACTCGGTTGATCGGCTCACCTTCATAAAAATTAATCAGTCTTGGATCACCAGCTACCAAGCACCAGATACTGATGTAACCGAATCATTTTTTTATGAATGTGAGATCCCTTGAAGACTGTCTATGCTGATGCTGAGTGACTATACTCTTATGCTGAGTGACTATCCTATTCCTCATCAATGTTCATGTTGATAGCTTATAAGAACATTTTTGGTTCTGGGCACCACCACCAGTGGCTAAGGCCCAATTGTTCTGCCCCTGTTTAACAGGGGTGTGTAATTACAATTTTTGCTGTAATATTTTGCAGCAGGGCTCGTTCCTGCGCCCACCAAGAGTAACTCTGAGGTATTACAGTGTTGTGGCACCACCACCACACCACCACCAAAGGCCCAATTTGTCTGCCCCTTTTTAACAGGGGCATGTAATTACAATTATTGATATAATATTTCACAAAAGGGCCCATTCCTACGCTCAACAAGAGTATCTGTGAGGGGTTGCAGTGTTGTGGCACTACCACCACTGCCTAAGGCCCAATTTTTCTGCCCCTGTTCAACAGGGGCATGTAATTAACATTTTTGATCAACTATTTAACAGCAGGGCTCATTCCTGCACTCAACAAGAGTATCTGTGAGGCTTTACAGTGCTTTGCTTAAACAGGGGCATGTAATTACAATTCTTGATATAATATTTTTCAAAGCAGGGCCCGTTCCAGTGCCCAGCAAGAGTAACTGTGAGGGCTTACAGGGTTCTGGTACCACCAACACCTAAGGTCCAATTTTCCATATAGGGCAGGCCGTATAGTATATACAGGCGGTCCCCTATTTTCAAAAATCTGACTTCTACTTACAAACAGGGGGAGACAACAGGAAGTGAAAGGAAATCTACCCATAGGAAGGGAAATTCTCTCCTGTAAGCCTTAATATGGGAAAAGGGTGTCTCCTCCACTGATTTATCACCAATCCTTGTTTTCCTTAAAAAACACAATCTTCTGAACGGGGGCACAGACAGCAAAACAAATGTTACAGGGGTGATAACCCTTCCCTATGTTTTCCAAAAAGCTTTAAAATAGATTTTTTGGCTGGAGCTACACTTACAAAATGTACCTGTTCCAAATTACAAACAGATTCTACATAAGTGCAAACCTACAGTCCCTGTCTTGTTTTCACCGCCTGTATACTGCTGTTCAGAGTATATAGGGCCTAGGGGCCCAACGCCTTTTCATTTTTTAATTTGGGTGCAGGGTTCCCCTTAATATCCATACAAGACCCAAAGGGCCTGGTAATGGGCTGGGGGGGGGGGTACCCATGCTGTTTATCTCAATGATTTTCATCCAAATTGCTGGGACCCGACATTACATTAAGGCCTCAAGCAGTTTTAAATTACTTTTATTCCTTTAGAAATGTAATTTTGTGCAGGGACTGTTCTAAGCACGGAAAACATGTGCCACTTTACAGGCATACCATTGAAACCCCCCAGGTACGATATTTAAAGGAATATTTCACTTTTATTTTTTCACTTTAAGCATCATTAAAATCACTGCTCCCAAAAAAATGTCTGTTTTTAAAACTTTCTTTTCCATTGATACATGTCCCCTGGGGCAGGACTGGGTCCCGGGTCCCCAAACCCTTTTTAGGACAATAACTTGCATATTAGCCTTTAAAATTTGCACTTTTGATTTCTAACGTTCGAGTCCCATAGACTTTAACGGTGTTCGAATGTTCACGCAAACTTTCGGTCCGTTCGCATCTTCTGGATGCGAACCGAACCGGGGTGTGTTAAGCCCATCCCTATTTAAGAGCATATTAAATAAAGGGCATTAGCCAAAGCATCCCATTGGGCAATACATTTAAAAGAGCGAACAAAAGTCCTAGATGGCTTAACTCCAATGTAAAAATGCATACAAAAGCAGAGAAGTCCTTCAAAAAATACAAGGTTGAGGGATCATCATCAGCATTCAGACTTTATAAGGAATGCAACAAAAAATGTAAGGGTGCAATTAGGGAGGCTAAGATAGAACACGAAAGACACATAGCGGAGGAAAGAAAAAAAAATCCCAAGAAATTCTTTAAGTAAGTAAACAGTAAAAAAGGGAGGACAGACCATATTGGCCCCATAAAGAATGAGGAAGGTCATCGGGTTACAAAGGATGGGGAGATGGCAAAGGTATTGAATTTATTCTTCTCTTCAGTCTTCGCAAGGGAATCGGGGGGCTTCAGTAACCAAAACTGCAGTGTTTATCCTCATGACACATCACAGGAAGCATCTCAATGGTTAACAGAGGACAGAATTAAAATTAGACTTGGGAAACTTAACATTAATAAATCACTGAGACGAGATGGCTTGCACCCGAGGGTACTCAGGGAACTCAGTCAAGTAATTACCAGACCATTGTTCCTAATTTTTACTGACAGTCTACTGACTGGAATAGTACCAGCTGATTGGAGAAAAGCCAATGTAGCACCAATATTTAAAAAGGGCCCAAAATACATTCCTGGGAATTAAAGACCAGTTAGCCTAACATCAATAGTATGCAAGCTCTTGGAGGGGATGATAATGGACTATATACATGATTTTAGTAATGAGAACGGTATCATTAGCAGTAATCAGCATGGGTTCATGAAGAATTGTTCTTGCCAAACCAATCTTTTAACCTTCTATGAGGGGATGAGTTGCCATCTAGATAAAGGAAGGCCTGTAGACGTGGTGTATCTGGATTTTGCAAAAGCATTTGACACAGTTCCCCATAAACGTTTACTGTACAAAATAAGGTCCGTTGGCATGGACCATAGGGTGAGTACATGGATTGAAAACTGGCTACCAGGGCAAGTTCAGAGGGTGGTGATAAATGGGGAGTACTCGGAATGGTCAGGGGTGGGTAGTAGGGTCACCAAGGGGTTCTGTGCTGGGACCAATCCTATTTAATTTGTTCATAAACAACCTGGAGGTAAACAGTCAAATCTCTGTATTTGCGGATGATACTAAGCTAAGCAGGGCAATAACTTCTCCACAGGATGTGGAAACCTTGCAAAAGATCTGAACAAACAAATGGGGTGGGCAACTGCATGGGAAATGAGGTTTAAAGCGGAGTTCCGCCCACACCTTTGTTTTGTTTTTTAATAAATAGTACTTTTGCATAATGCATATTGATCAACTATAATTCATGTCATTAGTGCTGCCTTTATAAGATAATTATCGTAAGAAATACCTTTGGTTTTTCCATTCTTGTGGATTCTCATCTCACTTGTGGGCAGGAGAAGCCCACAAGCAGATTCTTCCGGGATACGGCTCTGTTGTATTCCCAGCATGCACCGCCCATTCTCACGCATGCGCAGTAATAGCACGGAAACTATACAGGTTCCCATCACAACGGGCAGTGAAAGTGCCTGCCCCATTGTTATGGCAACCTAGCCCTCAGCGTTGCCCCCTGACTCCTGGGAAATGATGACCTTTTACAAACTAAAGTGAGTATTGAGACTATAAGTCCTAACCACAATGTTACACCTATTAATTGTGGGACTTCAATTCCCGCAATTGGGTATCATTGTACATTATTGTATATAATTATCAGTAAATTAGTGTAATTGAACACAATTTCAATTGGTTTATTTGCTAGGTCTAGTGTCTCTCCTGCTCCCTTTTGGCCAGTGCTCCTCTGGCGACTCCGCCCAAGCTCCGCATTTTTTCAGTCAACACCTTTTGGTGTATACTAGGTAAGTGCCTTTGGATGTTGGGCCACCGGGTATGATGGGGGTTGATAGACTCTGTCTGCTGTTTGTTGTGCCCAGCTACGGAATTCTTTGCTCTAAATAACAAAATGTCTTTTCCAACAAACTTGTGCTCATTTATTATTTTACATTTAGATAAATTAACCGATTAGCAGGCCTACCCTGAAGAAGCCATTATAATGGCGAAACATGTCGGCAAATCTATGGCCTGCTTTACCAACTGAGTCCTACGCTGAATTGGACTTATGGTTGTATTGAACTAAACCTAGTAACTGTATTCATGTATTAATATGTATATTTTTACTGTAAATTCATTATACCATTGTTGAGTGCACAATATAATTGGGGGCCTAGAGCACTATTATGTATACAAACAAACCATAGTCAATGAAACTGTTCAAAAAATAATTTTAATAATAATATTTTTCTAATAAAGTTTTTGAAAAATGCATTGCATTGTCGAGAAACATTTATTTGGCACTGTCATAATCCCTTTGGTCCACTCCTTCTATATACACATACTATTATATAGGGATGAGGTGCTGTATACCGTTTTGGACCCATTCTTGCACTCCTGGGAAATGTCACATCTCCCAGGAGCAGTAGCGAGCAGAGGAGCCAAGGGAAATGACGTCAGGAGCCACAGTGAGGAAGGGGAATATTACAAGGGACCACATAGCAACAGCGATTAACCACTTGCCGACCGGGCTATAGCCAAAAGACGGCTACAGCGTGGTCAGGTTTTTCTGGGAGGGCGTCCATGGAGTCCTCCCAGAATCTTGCTCTCGCGCGCCCTCTGGCATCACAGTTTGCGGTAAACAACCGCTGGTAGCAGCCATTTACCACGTGTCATCTTGTAAACTTCTTTGTTTACAAGATGACGGAGCGATCACTTGTAAACAAACCAGCGTAATGTCGGTACAGTGCGAGGGGGAGGGGGAGAGATTGCAGCAGCGCTGTGGGCTGGATGTGTAGTGCCCACAGCGCTGCTCTGTGACAAAACTCTGCAGTACTCTGCCCATACTGTGCAATACTCTGCCAATACTCTGCCAATACTCTGCAACACTCTGCCAATACTCTGCAACACTGCAATACTCTGCAACACTGCAATACTCTGAAATACTCTGCCAATACTCTGCCAATACTCGCCAATACTCGCCAATACTCGCCAATACTCTGCCAATGCTCACAAATACTCGCTAATACTCAATATATTTTAACAGAAACAAAGAATTTATTTTATTTTTTTACTGAATTTTCAGTCTTTTTTGATTTATAGCGCAAAAAATAAAAAACCCAGCGGTGATTAAATACCACCAAAAGAAAGCTCTATTTGTGTGAAAAAAAGGACAAATTTCATATGGGTACAGTGTTGCACGACTGAGTAATTGTCATTCAAAGTGTGAGAGCACCGAAAGCAGAAAATTGGTCTGGTTAGGAAGGGGGTTTAAGTGCCCTGTGGTTAAAAGGTAAGCAAAAAAAAAAAAAAAAAATGTCTCTAAATATCATTTGTTATGTTAGTTGCTGCACATTTATGTAAAATTGCTTTTTTGGGTAGAACTCCGCTTTAATGTAGAAAAATTTAAAATAATGCATTTAGGTAGCAAAAATATGAATGCAATCTATACACTGGGGGGAGAACCTCTGGGGGAATCTAGGATGGAAAAGGACCTGAGGGTCCAATAGATAATAGGCTCAGCAACGGCATGCAATGCCAAGCTGCTGCTAACAAATCAAACAGAATATTGGCATGCATTAAAAAGGGGATCAACTCCAGAGATAAAACGATAATTATCCCACTCTACAAGACTCTGGTCCAGCCGCATATAGAGTATGCTGTCTAGTTCTGGGTACCAGTCCTCAGGAAGGATGTCTGGAAATGGAGCGAGTACAAAGAAGGGCAACAAAGCTAATAAAGGGTCTGGAGGATGTTAGTTATGAGGAAAGGTTGCGAGCACTGAACTTATTCTCTCTGGAGAAGAGACGCTTGGGAGGGGATATGATTTCAATTTACAAATACTGTACTGGTGATCCCACAATAGGGATAAAACATTTTCGCGGAAGGGAGTTTAACAAGACAGGTGGCCACTCATTAAAGAAAATAGGTTTAACCTTAAACTACGTAGAGGGTTCTTTACTGTAAGAGCGGCAAGGATGTGGAATTCCCTTCCACAGGCAGTGGTATCAGTGGGGAGCATCGATAGTTTCAAAAATGTATTAGATAAGCACCTGAACGACCAGAACATACAGGGATATGCAATGTAATACTGACATATAATCACACACATAGGTTGGACTTGATGGACTTGTGTCTTTTTTCAACCTCACCTACTATGTAACCAGGTAGACACATTGGATAATGTCAGTACTGTAAGATGCACCATGGACATAGTTTCTGATTCTCATTCTCAGCGGTCTCATGGTGCATCCTACATATTGTTTATTGCATTCTTCGCATTCTATAACATATACAACATTACTGGTGCCGCAGTTGATATATTCCTGAATTGTGAATTCTCGTCCTGTGGCACATGAAACTAATGTCTTATGTTGTCTTGAGTGTCTACTGCAGAATCGGCATGTATTGAGCCCACGGTATTCAACCAAGTTTTTTTAATGTGTTGCTGTGACTCAAACAAACTTGGGAACAAAAGGCCTCCAAGTATTTTGGCATTGCGACTGGAGAACCTGCAGCCCACATAACTATTGATGCCAAATCTCCATCCGTGGAAAGTATGGGTAGGTGTTGTTCCCACAGATGTAAGAGCCCACAGTATTTATCCGCAGTATTCAGCTTTGACAGTCACAAGGATACCATCAATTTTCTAGACCTTACTTTAACAGGCTGTGCAGCTCAGGGCTTAGTTACAACCTGCACCTATTGCAAGGCATGTGCATGCAACTTTTTACTTTTGGCTACTAGTTGCCATCCTGTACACACACCAAACGATCCATTCCGATGGAGTTCACCAGGGCAAGATGCAACTGCTCTACTAAAGAAGGATGGAGATTTGGCACCAATACTTATGGCGGGCTGCAGGTTCTCCAGCCGCCGTGCCAAAACACGTGCCTTTTGTCCAAAGGTTTTTTATTGTGTTGCTGTGACACAAACAAACTTTAAGATGAATTCATTCAATACTGTGGGCTCTTACATCTGTGGGAGCAATACATGCCAATTCTGCAGCTGACACTCAAGACAACAAAAGACAGTAGTCTCATGTGCTTATGCAACATGTCTAAGCACTTTAAGTATTAACATAAGGGTAACATGGCATCCTTTTCGTCCTCCGGTTTAGAAAGAGTTAAATTATCCTCAACTGGGGGGGACGACAACCATTGAGATACTGGGATTCTAGGGTTTTTACATTTCTCAGTTAGAAAATCTAAATCTAACCTTTTCAAGCTGGCATCTCTTTGATGATTTACTAACGAAGAGTTGTAGACAGGTAAGGACCATTAAGCATTTACATATTCTTAACGAGCAGTACATGAGCTTTAAAACAAGCTGTCACTAACCTCTGTAGCTGCAGGAACCTTGAAGCATTTAATCTCTAAGCTCAGGGCTGAAGTAATAAAGTCATTTAAGTCATTCAGGAAACTGTTATGCCACTACTGCTGTGAGCTGAACTGCTGGAAAAACATGAGCAACTTGAATTTTGTGACTGGATTGCTCCACAGTGCCCGCAGTTACAGAGGCCAGTGAGGGCTTTTAAATTTACTTGCTACTTGTTTAGGATATATAGTATAGAATGGCTATAGTCTGGACAATAGTCCATTTTTATATTCAGGCATTCCCAAAACAATTTGCATTATAAAACATCATTGTTTCACATCTCTGCTGTTGTTTTTTTTTTTTTTTTTTTTTTAATTCTTCATAGCTTTAAGATATGCCATGTGCTAACCTACTTGGCCTAAACAATATCTTTTTCCTGTGCATCAAACCTAAACCCTATGACCGCTACCAAGAAACCTGTATCCGCCTTCATTCTGCATATGTCAGCCAGGTGCTCCAGCCCAGAGGTCTTTTCACTCTCCAGCACACTTTACAATCCAATAAAGCAGCAGCAGACTGAAGACATCTTACTCTAATGCCCTGTACACACGGTCAGATTTTCAGACGGAAAATGTTCGATGGGAGCCTTTTGTCAGAAATTCAGACCGTGTGTAGGCTCCATCGGATAGTTTCCATCGGAATTTCCATCGCACAAAATATTCCGACAACAAAATCCATTTGCGTAAATTGCTATCGTGTGTACACAATTCCGACGCATTTGTCACGCATGCTTAGAATAAATTACGAGACGGAAGCGTTCGGTCTGGTAAAACTACCATTTGTAATGGAGATAGCACATTCGTCACGCTGCAATTTTTTAATTAGTTTAATGCAGCGCATTCTCTTCTTCTTTAGAATGCTAGAAGAATGAGGTTGTTTTGCTGCTCATATTCACACAAACTGATTTCTTTATTATTTCTCTTGATCTCATGAATAATATTACAATTTTTTTTGTCAGATCTCCATAATAATGTTTTGTTTTTTATCAAAATCTCTACTATTTTTTCAAATTTTTTTATAGTGATCTCCCTAATATTTGTTCTCGTTTTGTGTGTCAAGTTACCACAACACCATTATTATCTTGTATTTTTTAATCTCAAAGAGGTTGGTTTGTGTTGGTGTCCCTTGTTAATTTGACATTGTATTTTTGAAATGTACCAGCCTAATCGCAAACAAACTGTCCTTTTTGAAGCTAAACACATAGGCAAGTATTTGTGAAAAAGAAATAGCAATAGCATCTCCCTAATATTTGTTCTCGTTTTGTGTGTCAAGTTACCACAACACCATTATTATCTTGTATTTTTTAATCTCAAAGATGTTGGTTTGTGTTGGTGTTTGTTTTTGTGTATTTTTTGAAAATTTTTATTATGGTTTATCATGTACATAACAAAGAAGAAACAAGTGTAACGTATACAACAATAAAAAAAAAAAGTATACCGTGAGCCATTGAACAGAAAAAATAAAAGTATCACATCAGCTTGATATAGTAACCGTGGATGTCATCTCAATCAGTGGGTATCCGTCCCTGCCGACCAATAAGTAAAGATCCATTGTACCCCAACCTTCCGTGACCGTGAGCCAGACCTAGAAGAACCCTGAGAACCCCGTGCTCCTAGGAGCCCCAATTGGGATCCTGCTGCAGCCCAGGAGTCGAGGACACAGAGCGATCCCATGCAAAATGAACCCTGGGTCCATGTCAGAGCGGAAGTGGTGATGTAATATCCACCATAAAGTTACAGATTCAGATAAAGTGTCGAGAGTCCAATCCATAAGATAGCATGGAGGTGAATGTACTCGCCAAGAGAGGCGATAAAAAAAAAAAAAAAAAAAAAGGGGGGGGGGGGGGGGAGAGAAAAACGTGTGAGGGGATAGAAAGGAAGGAAGGAAAACAAAGCCAAACTCATCTATTAGAGCTTCGGAAGTTCATAGCTCCCGGGGGTACGCCAGGGATGAGGGAGATATTACTATGGGTCGCCCAAGGTTCCCAAATGTCCCTGAATTGCTCAGTTTTGTCATTGAGTTTAGCACCATTTTGTTCTTGAACCATGACCCACGTAACCTTTCTTTTTAAACATCCGAAAAGAGATGGTATGTGTCTTCCAGGCCTTGGCGATAGTCATTTTAGCACCTAAGAATAAGAACAAAGACAGCCTCTGTGATGCTTTGGATAGCTTCGGGATCTGAAAATTAAATAGTGCCCACCGAGGGTGCGGAACAACCATAGTGCCCGTCAATGAACTAATAGTGCGGAAAACTTTGTGCCAAAATGATCGTATGCGGGGACAGGTCCACCAAATATGGATCATTGAGCCCTCCAATCCACAACCTCGGAAGCATACCGGTGATGTGCCTGGGAAAAGAGTCGCTAGCCTGGAAGGGACATAGTACCATCGTGTTAGAACTTTTAGACCTGCTTCGATAAGAGAGATGTCAAGTATACCTTTAAATGCTCTTGTCGAGGCGCGAAACCACGTCGTAGTATCCCAGGACTCGTCCATGTCGTGCTCCCCGGCTTGGGCATAGGAGGGTTTGGACTGTTTAGTCATAAGTGCCATATAAATCAACGAGATACCTCCCTTCTGATCCTCCGTAGTGATACACCAGTGTTCAAAAGGAGTAATATTGGGGGGCAGGGGTTTGGTGTTCCAGATTGAGTGTATAAAGTGTGAGATTTGTGCATGTCTAAATAGTTCTGAGTCAGGTAAATCTAATTTCTTCTTATAGTGTGTCAGTGAGAGGGGCTCTGCAGGGGAAAAAAAGTGTCCAATACGATATAGGCCTTTGTCGGTCCACCATTTAAACGCTTCAATGTTCATCCCAGGGGGAAAATCAGGATTGTGAAATATATGAGTTAGGGGTCTCAGTGGAGAAATTAGGGAGCTAAGGGAAAAAAGTTTGGAGCTAAGTGCTATAGAGTGAGAAAGAGTGGGTGCCATAATGGCCGGTCTGTCTTTCGGCACGCAGCCTAAAAGAAAATCTATCGTGTTCAATGGGACAGAATGTCGTTCCATAGCAAGCCAATCTGGCTTGTCATGACACGAGTAGGCTAAGGATATTTGTGCCAGTCTAGCAGCCTGATAATATCCCCACAGGTTGGGTAGTCCCATTCCCCCCTGCGACTTTAATCTATAGAGTGTAATGGAAGGACACCTGTAACCTTTATTACCCCAAATAAAACGTAATATGTCTGACTGTAGTTTCGTAAGAAAGCGTTTGGGTATCGGGATTGGTAGTGAGCGGAAAAGATATAGGAGCTTAGGTAGCAATGTCATTTTGACCGCATGAATCCTACCCAGCCAGGATAGAGCACATCTAGACCATCTCTCCATATCCTGTTTACATTTCTGTACCATATTTGAGGTAAGCTTGATACCCAAGTATGGAATCTGGTGAGGTGCCCAAACAAAAGAGAAATTTTCCGTGATCTGTTTGAGAAGGTCCGGAGGAAGAGTTATATTCAAGGCCAGTGATTTATTCATGTTAACCCGTAGACCTGAAATTCCACTGAAATCACGAAGAATCTGAAGGATCACTGGCATTGAAGTCAGGGGGGAAGTGACAAAGAGGAGAAGGTCGTCTGCATATAGTGCACATTTGTGCTCCAGGGGGCCACAATTAACCCCTTTAACGTCTGGGTTTGTTCTCAGTGCAATGGCTATAGTTTCTATTGCTATCGCGAATAAAAGCGGCGATAGAGGGCACCCCTGTCTGGTCCCTCGGCCTATAGGGAAGGACTCTGAATATCTGCCTAATAGGCGCACCTGCGCCGTAGGAGCAGAATAAAGGGAATCAACAAGATTAAGAAAATATTTGCCACATCCCCAGCGCCGTAGGATTTCAGACAGGTATGCCCAATCTATTGAGTCGAATGCCTTGTGTAAGTCAATTGAAAGTATAAAACCCTTTTGTGCAGGACCCCCATCCCATTGAGAATTGAGCAGTGATATAATGTCAATTGCCCGCCTGATCTGGTCTGGACCTTGTCTCCCAGGGATGAAGCCTACCTGATCCTTGTGAACATATGACGAAATAAAGCTGGAGAGCCTATTGGCCAGAATCTTTGTCATTATTTTCATATCATTGTTAATAAGAGATATAGGGCGGTAATTGCCCACCTCACTAGTATCCTTATCCGGTTTCGGTATGACTGAAATGTAAGCCGAGTTCAAGTCCGGATTCAGAGTGGCTCCATCCCTGAGGGAGTTGAACAGTCTAGCTAAATGGGGTACTAGGCAGTGTCCAAATTTCTTATAATAACCCGTGGAGAGGCCATCCGGACCCGGTGAGGAGCCCAGCTTAAGGCATTTAATAGTGTCCAGAACTTCCTCGTGGGTGAACGGGCTCTCCAGGAGTTCAGCATGATCTTTATCCAGGGAGGGCAACGGGAGGTTATTGAGGAAAGTATCCCTCAGAGCTGTGGAGGTACTGGGACTACATTTGTAAAGATCTGTGTAAAAATGTTTAAAGGTGTCCATTATCTTGTTTGGATTCTGTGAAAGTTCCCCAGAGGTCACTTTTAGTTTAGGGAAGGCCTGCGTGCGTATTTTAGGGGAAAGTTTAGCCGCCAGTCTGGATCCTATCCTATCCTTCTGCGCATAAAATTTGGCCCCAGTCCAATTAAGGTGTTGGGCTGCCGAGGTAGTCAATGACAAGTTTAGGTGGGCCCGTGCCGTATCTAATTTAGCTAACGAGTTAGCAGTGGGGTTACGTTTGTGCTCCTTAGATAATCTACCGAATTCCTCCGTAAGTTTCACTGTGTCAGCCCTATGTTCTGCCCTGATTTTAGAGGATAATTGAATCAGTTTACCCCTGATAACAGTTTTGTGAGCTGCCCAGATGGTAGCAGGAGATATCCCTTCTGTCGAATTCAAAGTAAAGTATTCTTGTATAGCATTTTCCAGTAACATACATTGTACAGGGTCGTTCAATAGGGTTTCCCGTAAACGCCAACGTGGACGGCTGTCAGTGCCCGCTGGTCTACTTGTCAATAGGGATACAATGAAGTGGTCCGAGAGAGACGTATCAATGATCCTGGAGTACTTAATGAGAGGGAGTGTAGTGGCCCGAGTGAAGATGTGGTCTATCCTGGCAAAGGAGTTGTGGGGAACTGAGAAATGTGTGTAGTCTCTAACATGTGGGTTGGTCTCCCTCCAGATATCGATCAGGTCCGCCTCATTGAGCATTTTAGCAATTTTAACACTCTGCTTAGTAGGGCGTTTGGGTTTGGACTTTCCGTCAGCCAGCTTGTCCAAAGAGAAGTCGAATGCCATATTCGTGTCCCCACCCATGAAAACCGTCCCCTTGAGATGCGTATGTAGATTAGTAAGGAGGGTTTCCAAGAAGGATTTTTGACCCTTGTTCGGTGCATAGTAGGACACGAAGGTATAGAGTTCCCCATCTATAAAGCCGGAAACTAGAATATAGCGTCCCTGGGGATCGACTATAGTGTTCGTGAGGGAGAGGTTTATGTGTTTAGCAAAACAAATCGCAACCCCTTTAGTTTTGTTCTCAGCCGATGCTAAAAAAAATTGTGAAAAGCGTTGATGTAAAAAAGTGGGTCTAAAAGTAGAGGGGAAGTGTGTCTCCTGAAGCAGGAGGACGTCAGCATGCAAAGAGTGATAAAATTGGAAGATTTTCCTACGCTTAATCGGGGAGTTGAGACCTTGCGTGTTGTGAGATGATTTTTAGGGTAGTTGACAATGTAGGTGTATTAGGCATAGATCAGAAGGGGGTGGACTATACAGACATTTTGTGACTTACCCTGCCAGCATAGGAGAGGTGACCGAGTTTATCCCCCGGAGCATATAGAGAAGTACCTGGAACCTGGGAGCGACGACTGGAAGAGACTGTGAGATCCACGAACTCCGCCTAATGTGACCGGGAAAAGGAAGAGCAAAGAGATGAAAGGGAAAAGGAGAGAAGTAAGAAAAATAAAAACATTAGTAACAAGCTGATGTGTCCTTATGACATTAGACTCATAACATAAAAAAAAAAACAAAGGGGTCCCCTGACCCCTTCCCAACCCCAAGTCGGTTTGGATTCTCCAAACCCACTCTAAACCCTGTGGTACCTGATTTTCCTATCAAGGAAAATCCGGAGGAGGATTCAGGTATGCCAAATGGGCTCCTGATCCAATTGAGGGCGCACTGGGTCCACCACAGCCCTCCCACCTCAACTCAGTAGTGTCTTAGGGGTCCAAGAAGTCCCTTTATGAGCAAATGCTAGAGCGCTCCCAGGGGGAGTGAGCTCCATTACTACTTAGAAAATACCTCACATGTTAGAGTCTCGCCGTGCGACTCTCCTTAGACTGGCCCGTCCTGCAGCCCCCCCGCAGCTGTAGGAGCCTGTGAGCGAGCCAGACTTCAGCAAATAAAATAATAATAATAAAAAAAAATATAAAAAAAAATATATATATATATATATATATATATATATATATATATATATATATAAAACAAGAAGTAAAAAAGGGAATAACTTGAACATACAGTAAGCTCCTATATCCCGGTGAATCCCCCAGAGCGACCCTGAGTGTACCTGAACCCGGGTAGATTGATGTGTATCAAAGAAAAAAATAAATAAAATTCAATAGACTTGGTAATACATATTCACAACCTAGAGCTAGAAAAATGCCCTATGACCAGGCATGCTAAAAGGGAAAAAGCTGAACCATGAACAAAGGCAGTTCTTACTGCAGGGAAGGTGGACCCCCCTAATCCTCCCTCTATAAGAAAGAGGGGAAGAAGGGGGAGTCCTAACCAGTCCTTCACCCCATGTAATGTCCCAAAACCGGGGGGGGGGGGGGGAAGTCCAGTGAAGAACACATGGAGGAGGAAGGAGATTGCTCAAGGCGGTACGTTTTCCTTGGTGCGTTTGGGACCTTGCTTCATCCAGGATCTTTGCAGAGGGCTTGCTGGCGGGGGTCTCTTAGATGAGGAAGGTGGTCCTCTGACGGGCAGAGCAGGTGTAGGTTCCAGCTGAATCAGGCCAAGATGAGTGAGGAGACGCTCGCCTTCTTGGAAAGAGGAGAAGCAGAAACTTCTGTTTTTGTAGGAAAAGTTCAAGCGAAGCGGGAAAGACCATCTGTAAGCTATTTCTTTATCTAGTAACACCTGCAGCAATGGTTTGAAAGATCGTCTCTTTTGAACTGTTAAAAGGGGAAAGGTCAGCGAAGATCTGAATCTTGTGCCCGAGTAAAGTGAGATTATCAGAGTATCGTGATTTCCTCATAACTTCTTCCTTGACTGAGTAATGATGTGGTTTGACAATAATATCTCGGGGCAGACCGTCAGAGCGGGGGGCCTGTAGTGCTCTGTGTGCTCTGTCAAGCTCAAAACGTTGATCAGGGATGTCAGGGATAAGGCTTTTAATCAAGGATTTAACCGCTTTATGCACGTCCTTTTCCGATTCCGGGAGCCCCCTTAACCGAAAGTTATATCGTCTCGACCTATTCTCGAGGTCGTCGATTTTGGCAAATGCCGTTTCCAATTGATCTTGTACTTCTTGCAATCTGGCAGAGTTCTGGTTAATCTGAGCCACTGCTTGGTCAGATTTTTGTTCTATGGTGTCTATCCTCATCCCTATTTGCTGCAGATCAGCATGTAGAGAAGCTTGTATAGATGTAGTGATTTGAGCAGCGTTTAGGGCCAGACTTTTAGATAACATTTGTGAAAAAGCAACCATCATAGATGGGAAGTCAGTGGGGGTAGGTATGTCCTCCTGTGCTTCACTGACTGTGAGCAACATGCCTGTGTTAGGATCCATCTGTGGGGTTGTGGGGTAGCCTGGGCACAGTCCCCCCTAGCAGGGATTCTGTTGAGGAGGGAGAACTGACTGCCTGCAGGGGGGGGGAATTCGGTACCTGAAAACAGATGCCCATCCTGGTCCTGGTCAGCAATGGAATGTGTAATCTCCTCAGAGGCCTGCGGGCTTCGTGTGGCCGACGCCATCTTAGCATAGCTGAGGGGGCTGGGAACGGCTGTCATCAGGCACACTGGAGCCCTCCTGGGCCGCGGTATAGCAAGAGCTGGGTCTCTGTGATGTCCCCCTATGCGGATGGCTCAAAGAGAGGGGCAATTGAGCGCTCTGGTTGCTCCGTTGAGCAGTGTCAGGCTGTGGAGGAGCGGGGCTTCAGACGCCGGCGGCCATTTTAGATCCTCTGAGGGGGCCGGGAACGGCCGGTATATGGCCCGACGGAGCCCTCCTGGGCCGCGATAGATATAGCGCTGGGTTCCTGGGGTGTTCCCCTAAATGGATGGCTCGAGGTGTGTTTAAATCGAGCCCTCTGTCAGCTCCGGTGGGCAGCGGCGGGCTGTGGTGGAGCGGAGCTTCAGATGACGGCGGCCATCTTGGAAGCGCCGCGCATGCGCACTCCCAAACTGTCCTTTTTTAAGCTAAACACATAGGCAAGTATTGGTGAAAAAGAAATAGCAATTCATTCTGGGTCATAACAAAATAAAGAAAAAAAACTGGAGGGGGGGCTGGGGGGGGCGGGGGGGGGGGGGGGGGGAAATAGCAATTCATTCTGGGTCATAACAAAATAAAGAGGAAGGCAACACTGGAGAAACTGCTGAAATTGGCGAAGCCTTTGTACCCCAGGGCACACATCAACTATTTTCCAGCCAAAATTGGTGGCCTGAGGAGTCCATATAATAGTGAGCACAATCCAGTCTAGGACTCCAATAGACCAGACTGAACCCAGGCCATCATTTTTTGTCTTCCTTACACACTTGCTTCCAGGCTGTGGCTGTGGTGTTGGAGGTGTGGCAGGAGGAGGAGGATGGTCAAACTCACACAGGTGGGTTTTGGGTGTGAGTTGGCCCCTCAACCCCCTATTTTGGGTGATGACCATAATTGCCTCACACAAGAGGCGTTGGCCCTCCTCCATTTGCTGCATTTTGTATGCAGTCATGCACGCAAAGGCCTCTTGGAGAGTGGGGTTGGTTCTGAGGGCCTCATTAGCATCTCTAATCAGCCTGAGCACTGCTCCACGTTTCTCCCCTTCCTGGCCCTTTTGGATTGAAGGCGGAGTGACCTGAAATTGTGTGAGGCTCCTACTGGGCATGGCCACCTCCTGGCTGCCACTTCCCCCCGCCACCTCCTGGCTGCCACTTCCCCCGCCACCTCCTGGCTGCCACTTCCCCTGCCACCTCCTGGCTGACACATTTCACAGCCACCTCCTGGCTGCCACTTTCCACACCCTCCTCCTGGCTGAGGTTTTCCTGTGTATCAAAAAGGGACATCGTTTTTTAGTTTTTGGTTCATCAATCACACACACTTTTCAGCTCATGACTGTTGCAAATTGAATGTTAATAAATAGAAAAGACTATCCTTCTGACCCCAGCTTTTTTTATTCGTGTCCCAAACATTTGTGGCCACTACTGTCTATTGATATGTAAAACAATTTATTAAATCAGCAATTAGTGATCAATAACATCTAGTTACCACCATTTATTTTACAACAAGAAATATGTTGAACAATGCTCTACCTGACTCCAGCTGGGCTCCTCCACATCTTCCTGGCTGGAAGCCCCAGGGTGGGCATTGAAAGCCTCAGCTGGGGTGGAAGGAAGCGTGGAAGGAAGGGTTGAGAGGGATTCCCTGACTTCAGTCTGGTCTGCCAGAAAATTAAGTCTCTCATAGTACCACAGCCTGGGGACCTAAATGTCATCTGCTGCTGCTCCTGATTTCATGGATTTCTGGACCTTAGTATGCTCAAGATTATATGTGCTCCTCAGGCCATCGATTATTTTTTTTTAAATAGTTGATGTCTGCCGTGGGGATCTGTGGCTTCACCAACTCTAGCAGTTTCTCCATTGCTGCCTGCCTCTTTATTTTGTTATTATAATGTGGATGTTTGACCTGCCACAGACAGGGCAGCTCCCTGTACTTGTCTATGAAGATTGGGAGAAAGCTGTTGTCTTTGAACCCATCCATTTTCTCTGCAAGACACAACACAAGAAAAAAACCTAATGTCAGGCTAAACTCTCATAATCTTGCCAATATAGGCCTTGATCTAGAAGCAGTATAGGCCACTAACGCACCAAGTTCAAATTGTACCTTCGTTGGAATGATTGTCGCTTCCAATAATCCATCCTCCGCTCACAGATTGTACGTACGATGCACGCGTGTTACGTTTTATATACACTGCGCATGCATGAAACTCCACCCACCCCTGACGTTCTTTCTAATATATTGACCACCCCTTTCTCTTTCAGCGCAGTGGGTAGAGAACATGGCAGAGACACAGCAGGTGCATGCAGAGGAGAGCAGCAATGACGACGAAAGCCCGGAACCACGAATGTCCCGATCCCGGAGGAGATTTAAGGCCCCAAATATGTACTTTGAAGAGATGGTGGAGATGGTAGACATCTTGAAAAGGGCCGACTATGATGGGAAGTATGGACCTTACCCAAACCCTAATGTGAGAAAGGCCCAGATCATGGCTAAAGTTGTGACGAGTCTGTGCCGGAATTTTGGGAGACAGACCTGTAATTGGGGGAGCACAATCAGTACAGAAGAATCAAGAGAGTTCTTCATAAAAGTAAGTAGTTGTAGTGTGTTCCTATTCTTCTTCTTACATTCGTGCTGCTCCATGTGCTTTTATTTACTGCTGTACAGTTTAAAATGGCAACTTTCATGTTAATGGGCACAGTAATTGGTCGTAGGAAACATCGTTCGTTCGCCCACTTATAAGATGTTTTTGGCAGATACAGGTTAACTACATTTGTTCAGGCCTATTTGTATTAAAATAAGTTTGTTGTCTAGATGGGTTTGTAACTAGAATGAAATGCAAACTTGATTCAGTGTAAGGAGAGGACACTCAGCAGCTGTTTTACACATCTGGACGCGGAAGCACTAGTGTTGGACACCAGAATCAAACTTTTTAGGGTGTTAACAAAAAAGGTAAGTATTCCAGCTTTTGAAAGGAAATATAATGTTCTTCAGCTTGGAACTCTGCCAAAACAGACAATTGTACGACACTTCCAAGCAATGTTTCATATTCCTATTTCTGCCCTCCAATATCTGTGTGCTAAGTATACCTATTTTTTATTCACATAGGGGAGAAAAGACTCGGGAAATCTGAGGACACCAGGGACCCCCCCACCTCCTAAAGAAGGGGAAATCACAAAACCACAAGCAGAGGATGAGGAGGGAGAGGTTTATGAAGTGGGCGAAATTGTCACCACAATAGGTGAGTGTCTGAGACCACAGCTTCAGGTAAGAGATCTTTGCCAGCATATTTCTAATACATGCTGTTTTTTTTTATTTTAGGTGATGTGGATGTTGTGGAAGAAGTATCTCTCATTTTACCAGTGAAAGTGCCCAGATCCTCATCGGGGAGATAACGGGGTGCAATCGTGATTTAGAAAAGATAAAGGAAAACATCAATGATGTTCAACAAAAAATGAAGAACATCATTGATGTTTTAGGCAGAATATAAAACACACAAAAAAATATAGTTTTTTTGTGTATTTTTGCTTTTAAAAAACAGTTTTAAAGTATTTTAAAAGCCAAATTTTGAAGATGCACATGGGTGTGTCAACAAGTGCTATCTGCCATCAAGGGATATCAAGGTACAGGTTTTGTGGGTGCAACCCCTTCCTCGCAACTAGTAGGTGAGAGGAAGGGGTTGCATCCCCAAAACACCATTGATCCCCCATGATGGGAGCTAGCACATGTTGACATTAGGCATGGGATCAGGAGGGAAATCCCCAGTTTGAATCCCAATTTGTGTGCATCTTCAAAATTTGGATTTTAGAGGGGTGACATCACCCAATTTGATGAAGGCAATATCAACACAGTTTGGACATACTCATGTCTGATATTGCCTTCACTTTATCAAAGTTGAACTTTTTAAGTTCCAGAGTTGTGTATGATATGTTTGGAAACATGCCTGTTGACCCAAAAAAAGGATATTTCTAATGTGACCAAAACAAATGTAATACACCAAATATGTTGGTTTGTTCAAAAACCCTTTTCTAACGCACATGTGAATGTGCTTTGAGTAAAAAGTTTTCTACTCCACAATGTGTGGCTTCTTCTTTCAATGCTCAAAAGCAGTTTTTGTAGTACGTTGGTGTTTACAGTGCCAATGGGGGTTATTTACTAAAGGCAAATGCACTTTGCACTCCAAGTGCACTTTCATTGCAGTTTCAAGTGCACTTTTGCAGTGCACATGGAGTGCAAAGTGCTTTTTAATTTGCCACAATCACGCCATTTTCGTGACTACCAAAAAAATCACAAAAGAAAAGAAACACAAGCAGTAAATACAAGGAAATATTATTTCAGTTTATCAAAAAAATATTTATTTTTATAGTGTTTCTTGATTGTGTGGCATATAAATGGTCCCCCTACCCGCAAAGTACTCCAGATATTTTTGTCTCACTTCATGGGCGCTTTGGGGGGGGGCAAGCCAGGATGGCCAGCTTCAAGTGCCATCAGGGTTGAAGTATCAGGAAAGCCGGCCTCAGTCCCAACTGAGGCCACATAGTTTGTTGCATTTTTCGAAGATAATTGTGCAGAATGCAGCAGGCAAGCACAATATGGTTGAGTTTATATTCCGCCATGTGGATTGGTGTCAGAAATGGGCAGAACCGGCTGGCCATTATCCCGAAAGCGTTCTCCACCACTCTTCTGGCCAGCCGGTAATTAAAAACCCTCTGGTCCGGGGTGAGGGTCCTCATAGGGAATAGCCGCATAAGATGGTCCCCCAGTGCAAATGCTTCATCCGCGACGAAGAAGAACGGGAGTCCTTCCACATTGTCTTCTGGAGGTGGCAAGCCCAAGCTGTCTGGTGCGATGACTCCACCATCCGACATCTGGCCATTTTTTCCCACGTCCACATACAGAAAATCATATGTCGCCGACACCACCACCAACATCCCTATACTATTAATCCCTTTGTAATTATAATATTATGACCCCGAGTTGGGGGTGGACATGTTTCCCATCTATTGCCCCTCCACAGTTGGGAAAGTCCCAACGCTGGGAAAATTGGGAAGCCACAGTCTGCCATTCCTGTGGCATTGAAGGAAATTGTGGAGTCAAACAAGAAAAAAATTATTTGTAATTTTGCACATAACATTGCAAGCAGATTAGACACAAACATTCTTGGCCAGCATCAGTATAACATTTATTTAAAGGAGTATTTAAAGACAGATATATAAAGTAGTAAAAAATATAGTTGCGCTAAAGAAAAAAAGTGAATGATGAATGAGAGTTAAACCTCAATTAAGTATAACAATCAACCAAAAAGAATAGTTCATAAGGCAAGCCATGTATTACATGCCCAAAATTCATAAGGACCCGGCCCATCCGCCGGACAGGCCCATCATTAGTGGAATCGATTCCCTGACATCACGGGCAGGTAAATACATTGACGGGTACGTTCAGCCACTTGTAAAATTGTTGCCAGCTTATATTAAAGATACCAGACACACTATTAATATACTTAAAAGATGTGACTATAGGGAGGGCTTCTGGGTGGTTACAGTGGATATAACATCCCTGTACACCATCATTTCACATGAATGGGGGTTGGCATCAGTGAATTACTTCTTAGACAAAAATTCTACTTTGCCAAATAGGCAAAAGAGATTTACCATGACACTCCTGGAATATGCCACCACGCATAATTTCTTCTGGCATGCCAATAAGTATTATCTTCAGAGAAAGGGTGTGGCCATGGGGGCCAAGTTTGCCCCCAGCCTGGCCAACCTTTTTATGGGTAAATGGGAGGAGGACGTCATCTATACCGATATGAGACCAGAGTTGGCCATCTGGGCAAGGTATATTGATGACGTCCTCCTCCAATGGAACGGGAGTCTCGAATCATTGGAGAGATTTATGATTGAACTCAATGCCAACGATAGAGGTATTGAGTTTAAATATGTAGCCAGTCAACACACTATCAACTTCCTTGATTTAACCATTTGGAATGAAGGCGACACACTTGTGACTTCTACTTATTTTAAGACCACGGACCGAAATGCGTTTATCCCTCGGGATAGTTGTCATCATAACGCATGGCTGGATTAGGTCCCTAAGAGTCAATTTATTCACATGAGACGTAATTGTGCATGGATGGAAGATAATGACATACAAGCCAAAGTTCTTGCAGACAGACTAGTGGCGAAAGGCTATGATGCTGTGGCTCTAAAGGACAAATGCACAGAGGTACGTGAGCTTGATCATGAAATTCTGCTTATAGAAAAATCAGGAGGAAGACAGGGCGACAGTATCAATAATAATTTCCAATGTCTGTTCATCACGCGATACTCTCAGCAACATTTTTCCATCAAAAACATTATACAAAAACATTGGCACATAATTAAGAATGATCAAGTATTGGGAGCCTCCCTCCCTGAAAGGCCACAAGTGGTGTTTAGGGGCATTCCTTCAATTAAACATAGTGTGGCACTTAATGTTTCTGATCCACCAACAACTAAACCCATGTTCTTTCAAAACTTGATATGTTTTTATAGATGCAATAATTGCAAAAAAAATGTGCTGTTTGCTCGATCAATTCCATCAAAGAAAGGAAAACCACAAATTTCTCTTTGTTGAATACAAAACAGGTCTTCCCCATCAAATCATGTATAACATGCTCAACGACTGGCGTGGTATATCTCCTGACCTGCCCGTGTGGGCTCCACTATGTGGGTCGCACTGTTCGCCCACTTCGGGTTAGGTTGGGGGATCACTTGGGGAATATTAGGAGTAGGGATGAGCCAAACATCCCCCGGTTCGGTTCGCACCAGAACCTGCGAACAGACCTAAACTTCAAGTGAACTTTAGAACCCTATTAAAATCTATGGGACTCGAACGTTCAAAATCAAAAGTGCTCATTTTAAAGGCTAATATGCAAGTTATTGTCCTAAAAAGTGTTTGGGGACTCGGGTCCTGCCCCAGGGGACATGTATCAATGCAAAAAAACCTTAAGCATTATTAAAATTACTGCTCCCGAAAAAACAGAAGTTTTTTCGGGATACATGTCCCCTGGGGCAGGACCCAGGTCCCCAAACACGTTTTATGACAATAACTTGCATATAAGCCTTTAAAATTAGCACTTTAGATTTCTCCCATAGACTTTTACAGGGTGTTCCGCAGCGTTTCGAATTTGCCGCAAACACCCCAAATTGTTTGCTGTTCGGTGAACAGGCGAACAGGCAATGTTCAAGTCGAACATGAGTTCGGCTCGAACTCGAAGCTCATCCCTAATTAGGAGAGGCTTTAAAGGTCATCCCGTTTCTAAACATTATTTAGAAACACATCATCAAAATCCTAAGGGGACCTCTATGATTGGAATTGATAAATTAAAACTACATTGGAGGGGAGTCCAAAGAGGAGAGCAATCTCAAAAATCGAAATTAGTTGGATTTATAAAATGAAATGCCTTAGGCCTCTCGGTTTAAATGTGGATATAGAAATAAACGCGTTTATCGATAATGCCTGATTTTTGATGAAATGGTTTATATATGGATGGAAGGTCTAAAGCTATTTAGTTGGACCTTCGATATAAGGACAGGTATAAGGAGGTAGGGTTGTGTCAGAACTCCATACATGATTAATTTGCCGATTTATATTATCATATATGATTGATTTGCTGTTTACTATTCATGTATTTGGACTGTTTATATCACAATGTCTGCCATTTCTAGCATGAATAGGAGTGATGGGACGTGGGCCTAGATGGGACGTGGGTCTTACTTATAATATTTATTTTATTCTGTTATTTAAATTCTTTTCTTCTTAGTTCCTCTTTTGCATATATGTTCTTTTAGGAGGGGTTAATCACATCCCGATCGACACATGGTATGCAGTTATATGCAGCTTCTTGGAATTTTGACCAATTGGTTGTATTCGCCCTTGGGAAGGGTTAATCTCATCCAGATGGACATATTCTATACAGTTATATGCGCTTCTTTGCAATTTGAATTTATGGTTGCATTTATTCAATTGAATGGGTCTTATTGTAGCCATAGAAACAACAGTATCAAAATGAGGTCTGGTTCATTCCTGTGCCATGCTTTGATAGTGTGAGTCACAATATGGCCCCCAGATGAAAATGAGGCTATGCTTTGATAGTGGGAGTCACAATATGGCGCCCAAATGAAAATGAGGCTTGGTTTAAGCCTGAGTGTATTTAAGTGATGGATCAACATATCACCTGTGCCCCAGGAGGACGTAAGGTATTAGGCTTTCAAGTGAACATGTCGGGCGTAATATGTTGATACCATCATGCTCTATGTGACCCCCATGCATGGGTGTTATTTGTTTTTATATTATTTAACCGTTTTTTTAAATTGTGTGTGTGCAATATTTTTGTACCTTGACCGTATGTGGTTAATACCACCGGTCTGTTTTAAACATTAAAAACTCTACTCAAGCGGTATTTCACCATTGGAGTTTGTTTTTTCCTTTTTTCTTTATCCGCACTCGCGGCCGGCCAGTCCGAGTGTGTTTTCCTTTTAGATGAGCTGACTTATTGGCTGGGAAGCTCGTAGCTATTCCCCTTTGTCTGAGAAATCCCGGGGTCCCTTCCTGGAGTGATACCCCGGATCAGAACAGCGATTGGTGAGCCTGCACGTCAGCCTGTTCACGCACCGCCTCCTGCTGCCTGTGTCCCCTCATTCATTTCCGGATTCCGCCGGCGGAGCTCGTGTCAACCATGTAGTGAAAGGGCCTGCCTGAATACTTTCAAATGGTACTGTTTAAAGTTTTGGTTTAAAGATCAACCTGTCCCTGCAGAGGGTTGTATCTGCCTGCGCATCTGACTCACAAGGGAGTCCACCCGATCCGGTATGGACCCTCATTTACTATCTCTGCAAAGTCGCTATTGGTCTTTGCTGCTGAAGTTTGATAGAGCGTCTATGTGCCTGCATTTTATTTATCACGGACATCATTTCCAATTGATATTGTGTCAGAACACGAAAGGACATTTTGGTCTAATTGGACTTTCACTTTCCTTATGAACTTTTTGCTTGATTGTTATATTTAATTGAGGTTTAACTCTCATTCATCACTCACTTTTTTTCTTTAGCGCAACTATATTTTTTACTATTTACATTTACCATAGGGATATTTGATGGTGTTTAGTTGCAGCTTGTTCTAATATATATATTTTTTCTAGCGCAATATTTTTTCTCCTTTTTTATAAATATATAAAGTACACATATCATATTCCTAACCCCCTCTGATGGGCCATTGTTACAATTTTAGGGGGAGGGGGATGTTTTGGCCAGGTAACCGTCTCCACTTCATTGAGAGCTGAATGCTTAAATAATGTGTGTTACTTTGGCCAGACCCTCCTTAATTACACTATTGGCAGCCCACTGGACAGGTAAGAAGTGTCATAATACAAAAATATGAATACACCCTGTACAAATTGAAGCACTTTTTTACATTCTGCAATTACCTTTCAAGATAATAGGAGAACAAAACTTTAAACAGTAAAATTAGAAGGTATTCAGGCAGGCCCTTTCACTACATGCTTTGGTGAATTCATCCATAAATATGACCACAAAAGAGGTAGGTATAGTGTGTATGGGTTTGGCAAAGTCAGCATATAGAGGATTGGTATCGGTTGACTTAGCGGTTGGGGGGGAGGGAGGGTTCCAAATGAGTTTGGGACCCCCAAAAAAAGCCTCTGGCACTCTGCATGAATTTAAGCACACAAATAATATTTCAACACATTTAAGGGGTCTTTAGGGTAAAGCACTACTATGGAGCTGACAAAATACATTGTTAAGTGACTAGGCTAGGTGTATATGGGCCCAGGATAGCATTCTGGGGAGGTTAGTAAAGGCAAATATGCATGAAGGACAAAAAAGGAAGTTTCAAAAATGCCAGCATGCATGACGACAAAGGGGACATTCACAGCATATTACAATCAGGGTAATTATGGAATGATGAAAGAAATATAATACATTAGCAAACATTGAATACATATAATGTGATGTGCGAGAATGGTAGAGAGGGTCCAAACCGTTATACAGCACCTCATCCCTATATAATAGTATGTGTATAGAAAGAGAGGACCAGAGGGATTATAGCAGTGCCAGAAAAGGAAGAGTTGTTGACAATTCAATGCATAATTCAAAAAGTAATTTTATTGAAAAAGTTAAAAATATAGAATTAATTCCACAAGCTGATTAGCATATAGATAAATGGGCTCAAGGCCCCCAGAAAGGAATTAAATTGAACAAACAGTATTAAACTTTGCAATAAATAGGTAGATCAATACATATGTTTTGGATTCAGTACTAATACAACCATGAGGTCAACTTGAGAGGAACCTCAGTTGGTAATGCAGGCCATTTTATTGTCCGACATGTTTCGCCATAATAATGGCTTCTTCAGGGTAGGCCTGCAGAGCAAATTAATGAATCTAAAGAGAATAGATAAATAATAAATTTAAAGAAATTAATATATAATATTTGTTAATCAGAGTTTCCAAAAGCTGAGCGAAAGGGTGGAAGGGGGGCAGAATCTGGCCAATCCCCCCCCCCCAGGATGGACCAATACCCTCCCCAAATAAGCCACACTCACCCAAGGTACACCAACTTAGGTGTATAGCTGAAAACGTGCAAAGTCAGGGCAGGGTTACTAGATGGGCGCCGGTCAATGGTAAGCAGGAGACACGCTAGACCTAGCAACAATTTAGTAAGTGTATTGCATTTAATAGTGCTACTTTTGTATTTGGCAAAAATATATATATACAATGTTGTCCAATTGCGGGGTTAAAACAAACCGCAATTGCATGGCATATCATTGTAGTTAGGACTAATTGTCTCAATACTTACTTTAAATTGTATAGAAGCTAAAATAAAGTAGACACGGACAAGGTAATGAAGATGTCGTGACTGCGACATTGCGGGGGAAACATCGGACAGTTTTGACACTATTTTGGGACCAGCGACATTTATACACAATCAGTGCTATAAAAATGAACTGATTACTGTGTAAATGACACTGGCAGGGAAGGGGTTAAACACTAGGGGGCGATCAAGGGTTAAGTGTGTCCTAGGGAGTGATTCTTATGCCGCGTACACACGATCAGACATTCCGACAACAAATGTTCGATGGGAGCTTGTTTTGGAAATTCTGACAGTGTGTAGGCTCCATTTCCGACAACAAAAATTTGAGTGCTGGTTCTCAAATTTTCCGACAACAAAATCTGTTGTTGTAAATTCCGAGCGTGCATTCCAAGCGAGACTATTCCGATGCACAAAATTCAATGCATGATCTGAATCAAGCATGAGACGGAAGCTCTTGGTCTGGTAAAACTAGCGTTCGTAAAATCTTCTTCTTTATAATGCTTATGAAGTTGTTTTGCTGCTGATATTCACACAGAGTTCTGACAAACAGATTTCTTTATTATTTCTTGTGATCTCATGAATATTATTATATATTTTTTTTTCAATAAATGTTTATTAAAATTTTTCAGATATACATTAAATCACAGTTATCAGGTAAACAGTGAAACAGAAGCTATTATTACAATCAATAAGTCGTACAATAAACATGTATAGCAGAAATATTTCAAGTTCAAAACACAGCCAACTGAGCCTCTAACTAGGTCACTTCTGCAATGGTGGTGCAGGTGAAGTTCCGACCCAGTAAAGTATGCCTATGGTAAAGCGGGAGTATAATAACTGAGGATCATTAAGCATCTCTGTGTGAGGGAGAAAGGGTGGGTGTGGGGGTAGGGGTCCAATCGAGGTAATGTTATGAACCGATCAAAGCCACCCTTGAACCCATTCACCCCTAAAGGGTTCTAACTGTGAATGGGTGGGGGCCATGTGTAATAATGAATGTGGTTTAAACCTTTTCGGTACCCATATGTTTGAGGGAAAGCTCTGTAGTAGTAATGTGTTATCTAGGAGTGAGGGGGGAGTAAGGAATCCAGAAACCGTTAGGAGGTATGTTGGTGTCAAGTTGCGAGGGTGTGCAGATCGCCTAAGTAGGATGAGTGAGGATCAATTGGGTAAGAGGAAGGGCATGATAAGCCAGACACTATGATGCTTCAGAGACAGATCAATATCTATCATGGCTGAGAGGTTGGGCCACCGGGCGGAATTGTCTGCGTCGAGGAGTCTCTAAAGTGCAACCAGCAAGCCCATGTTGTACTAAATTATGTCGGATTGTCTTTTGCTTGGTAAATTCGTTTTTCCATCTCGGCCGCTCTATCGACTCTTTTGAACCATTCAGCCACTGTGGGTGGTGTGGAGCTCCTCCAGTGGACCGGGACACAGAGATTGGCTGCATTGATAAGGTGTAGGGTAAGGGATTTTTTTGTAGGAGGAGAGGGGTATGGAGGTGTGATGGAGCATATATTGGGCTGGAGTGACGTCTGGGGCGTAGGAGGTAATTTGGGTGATAAGGCAGTAAATTTCCATCCAGTACGGTAGCATAAGAGGACACTCCCACCAGATATGAATAAGGGTGCCATGCGCTGCATTGCAACGCCAGCATGTGGAGGGGACCGAGGGGTGCATTTTGTGGATCTTATCAGGTGTCCTGTACCAGTTGGTGAATGTTTTGTATCTGTTTTCCTGGGTGGATACATTAATGGAGCCCTTATGGATATGGTTGTGTATACGTTCCCCTTCAGTGGAGGTTAAATCTATGGACAAATCTGATTCCCAAAGTCGGATAAGCTTATCGTCTTTAACTTTGTGAGTGGAAAATAAGAGTGCATAGACAGTTGAGATCACGTTGAAAGGAAAGATTAAAGGTAGATTATCTAGGGGTGGTTTTAACCCACAATATCTCTGGTAAGGTGTGATTTTCAATACCCACAGGCCTGTGAGATTAGCCCATTGAGACAATGACACAAGACAACAAAGTCTCTCCGAGCAATTCTAATCTTTATTCTTTTGGTGTGAATATTTAAAGGGGATTTCAGAAAGTACCGCCCTTTGACAAATTATCCAATCACATACAGAGACATTTTATGACCAAAGTGAAACTAATTATTTCTAAAATATCACGTGCTTTACAAGAAACAAAACACAAGAAGAAGAAGATAACAGTAACATGAAAAAACGAAACTTGATTAGCAAGACTTGAGCATATCTATTTGTGAAGTGGATGTTATAGAGACACAAAATGGAAACTGATTATAATACAAAGAAGTAGTTAAGCCAAATATCCCTTCAATCCCCTCTTAGATCATATAAGATGATCTCTACATTCTATGTTGGGTTTTAATACTTCTTTGGGGTTGTGGCATAGATTTCCTGATGACTCTTCATGTATGTCATGTAAGATAGAACCTTATCATCAGGAGATTGAAGGCGTGCAATTATGCAAGTGCAACACTTAAAGCAGAGGTAAAGAATCAGAGCAAGGATAAATATCATAACAAGGACAATCTCTTTTAACCATGAAAATATACCTCCAAGCCCAAATCCTGCATTGGCAAATGGGCTCCACCTACGTTATCAGAGAAAAAAGAAAAGCTATGCAAAGTACGGTTTAGCCCTGGATCAGATACTTGAAACAGTGAGCAGGCAGGGGCAGAGACTCTGAATTTGCACATGGAGATGTTAAATATTGACCTGCTGCAGAAAGAAGGGCTAGTCTGTGTCTCATTCCCTAAATCAGGGGTCTCAAACTGGTGGCCCTCCAGCTGTTGCAAAACTACATCATGCCTCTGCCTGTGGGAGTCATGCTTGAACTGTCAGCCTTGCAATGCATCATGGGACTTGTAGTTTCGCAACAGCTGGAGGGCCGCCAGTTTGAGACCCCTGCCCTAAATTAAAACGCCAATCAGGGGAATGACTTCTACCTGCTATTGGAAAGGTAACAATGTTTATGTACAGAGTGGATATGTTAGTCAAGAATACAGGAGGAGTCTCGTTGAAAAAGGAGGGATATTTAAAGGTACAGCCAAAAGGGCAATTCGGGCAGTGTTAGGATATAATTTGCTACATAACCAACATTCTTCGTACCCTGATTTTTTTGAGCATAAGCATACTTAAATTTTAGCAAAAGCATCTTATCAGTAAAACTATCTCCAATCTCTCTCTTGGTTCTAGCTTGTGTCAATGTAATGTTCTCTTGTGTGTGTGTGTGTGTGTGTGTGTGTGTGTTCCCACAGATACTTTTAATTGCACCCAAATCTTCAGGGTGGTAGATACAGTTAGTGATGATCCAGGTGGATAGGAACACTGTCAGAGAGATCAGGATCAGTAGGCAGAATGCCTTGCCAGAAGTCTGTGGTGAAATAAGTGAGGTCATCTTCTCTGGCCGGACCTGCTTTCCCAGGAACTCCTCCTTCGTCTGCTTGGACTTCTGCTTGAGGGCCTCCTGTATCCAAGATCTTCTTCCTGCTCTTGGGGCTTTGGGCAACCTTTTTCACTCTGTTGGCATGGATCCAGGACTGGCAATTTTCCACTAGGATGGCTGTTCTGGTCACTGCAACCACTGGGGTATGAGGTCCAAAGGGATACTCTTGCTTCTTATTTCTGTTCAGCTGTTGGACCACCACGGTGTCTCCCAATTTGAAGGGGTGAGTAGCTTCCTGTGAAGAAAAAGGAGAGGTGCGAGCAACATTTCTCTCAACTGTATTAAACGTTTCAACCAATTTCCTTACATATTCTTCCTGTAATAAGTCTAAATCTCCCTTTTCTATCATTAAATGTGCTCTGGCCCATGGGGTTGGGAAAGGTCGACCCATCAAGACTTCAAAAGGTGAATACACAGTTGTCTTGGAAGGGTCATTCTTATTTCTGCCAGGACTGCTGGGAGGACCTTCTTCCAGTTGGCAAAGGTTCCCCCTGTGGCCTTTCTTATTTTGTCTTTTATTGTTCTGTTCATTCTTTCTACTATCCCTGAGCTTTGAGGGTGGTAGGGAATGTGACACTTCCATTCTATCTTGAGAGTTTTTACCAATTCCTGGCAGACCCTTGATACAAATGAAGGTCCATTGTCTGAGTTTATAAGAAGTGGGCATCCCCATCGAGGAACGATTTCCTGAACGAGGATCCTCACTACTGTTTGTGCATCTTCTTTTGTGGTTACAAAAAGTTTAACTCATCTTGAGAACTTGTCCACAATTACCAAAAGATATTCCTGTCTTTTGCCTAGTTTGGGTATGTGTGTGAAGTCAATCTGCAAATGTGTAAAAGGAGTTGTTGGATATATCAGGTGTTCATGTTTGGCCTTGTGTGGGTTGTTTGGATTGTTCCTGATACATGTGATTCATCTTGCTACATAATCTTTAATCGGCCAGGAAAGTTCTGTAATGTAAAAGTCTTTCTCCAATAGTTCACAAGTGGCTTCCCAGCCTCTGTGACCTATTCCATGGAACTGGGAAATAAAAGTGATGCACTAATTACTGGTATTCATGGCTTCCCCTCTTTGCAGAGAAGTCCAGTCTTTGGATCTTTCTGCACACCTATTTTGTCCCAATCTCTGAGATCAGCTTCTTCTGCACATCCCTGCAAATCTGAAAGAACCTGATCAAAAAAGGGCAATTCTGGTGCTAGCATGGGCATTTGGATCTGTGCATTTTGTGAAGTAGCAGCTTGTTTAGCAGCTAATCAGCCAGAGCATTTCCCTTGGCTATCTGTTTGCTGGCCTGTGTATGCTCTGTAGTGTTGTGGAAGATAAATCAGACCTGGGTGATGGGTCTTGGTGAATGAGGTTTATGCAATCATGTTGTGACACAACCTCATTCTGCTCTCCTTTTAATCCTAAAAGGGCATTTGGATTGGTGCTTGTCCTGTAGTGGGAGAAGCATATTTGATGTGCAATTTTGGATTAGACAGCAAGATCACCTCCTAGCCGCTCAACCTTTGAGCAGACATGTGCTGTGTATGTACATTTTTCAACAGGATTGATACATTGTGGGTGGTGTGAAGTGTAGTGTCGTGCCCCAGAGTGAAAGAAGTGGCCATCTCAACCATCATCGAATAGGATGCTAAAGCTCTGAGACACACAGGCATGCCTTGAATCTGCACCGGAACCATCTTTGAAAAAAAAAAAGCAATAGGGCGCAACTTGCCTCCATGCTCCTGAGCGAGGACACCTGACAAAGTCCTTACAATTTTCCCTTGCAAACAAATGAAACATTTTTCCATAGTTAGGGAGGCCGAGCCCTGGAGCCATTACCATAGCATTTTTAAAATACACAAAAGCATTGCACATTTCATCTGACCATTTTATACAGTCTGGCATGTCTGAACCTGTGGCTTGTCTCAGGAGATTGTAGTAGGAACAGTCAGGTATCCATTGGTGGTAGTAAACAATCATACCAAGAAAGTTGAACATGTCTTTCTTAGTAAGTGGGCGGGGCAGACCCACAAGAACCATAGCTCTTTTGTGATTGACTTTCCTTTCTCCTTTTGAGTACAAAACCAAGATATTCAACCGTTTCCTGACACCATTGCAATTTTTTCTTTGACACTTTGTGACTACTTTCAAAAAGACATTTCAAAAGATCCCTCCCATCCTCCAGGGCGACCACCCGAGTAGAACTGCAGATGAGGAGCCACATACTGCAGCAGGGATGAACAGTGTCCTGGTATCCAAGCTCTGAGAGTAGTTTGGAGGACAATGAAATAGACTGCAGGGTAGTCTATATAGCCCTGGGGCATTCTACACCATGTTAGTTGGCAGGTTTTTTAAAAACATAAAGCAAAGATTGGCTGTGTCTCCTCATCCACAGGGACAGAAATAAAAATGCGTTCAATAAATCAATCAATCGCATAAATCAAAATACTCTGCATCGGAATGTATGGCGGTAAATATTGATGGCACATCAGACACTATTGGGGCAATCGGTACCACTAGGCTATTGATGGCCCTTAGGTCTTGTACAAACCTATTGTCACCATTTGCCTTCTTTACTGGGTTAATGTTAATGTTGGGCGAGACAATTTCCCTTTAAGATCCCTTTTTTTAAGAAATCCTCAACTATTGGCTGTAAGCCATCCTCTTGGTTGTCTCTGTGTGTAACCCCCTCTTCTCTTTTTATAAAAGTTTCCCCTTTGATTTCCTGAGAAATCATTTTGATAATGTGTCTGCACTGGTGTTTGCTTAAGGATGTTAAAACATCCTGCAGCATCCTTCGCTGTCAGAAATCAGTTATTGTGCTTGTAGCCCACTCTGATATTTGGTGTGTGTCCTCATGTGATGAGGTCTTTCGTGCAGATCTTGATCTGGTTGTGGAATGTAAGGGGGAGGAGGCAGGGCGCATGGTACAGGCATAGAGAAGGTTGGTTTAACCCTTAAATCCACCATCCCATGACTCTGTTAAACCCATCGTGGACAATGTTTGGGCTAGGATGCTATAGGGAGCCACGGTCCAGCCGGGGATCTCCACAGCATTTTTTATTTTCATCTTTCTTTTTTTTTTTTTTTCTAAACATTCTGATTAGGTTCTTTTATTTTTTTCTTGGCAAAATGCCAATAAGCACTACTTATGGCCAGAGGTTCCCCTGATCACAAGCAAGCTTTGTACGTTATTACTTTTCTTATTTTTTTATAACCAAACAATTTTTATTTATTTAAAAAATTTTTTTTTGGCAGAGTGCCAACAGGTTCAAACAGTACTTGCAATTGTTGTAGTACTAATGCCGCAAACAATTCCCCACTATCTATTATGGTCAGTGAGATATTAGCACTTGAAATATGTTGGCAAAAAGCCAAATATCCAAATTTTGCACCTGACTTCCCCTGTGCAAGAGATGCCAGTATCAAAAAGAATTATTCAAATATCATGTTTTTATCAAAAGTTAACGTCAGAGTATCCTACGGACTATGTCAATTTATGTATTACCTTAAGAAAGTGTTATTAACACTGCTATTACGCTCACTATCTCATACTATAGAGTCAAAGCATTCATATGTAAATCATTAAGAGTAAACATCAATACATCACCTGATACTGTAGCATTACTCTACATTTCGATTGGGGAACTTCCATCAATCACAAAAAGGAGACGGGAGTTCACCGCAAGACACGTCTGTCGCCTTAATTTAAGTCCTATTATAACACAGTGCAGTGGAAGGCGTCGTCTTACCTTACAACGCTGACAAATTCCACACAGACAGTTTACAAATTATCTTACAAACTTCTACGCGATAGATGAGATAAGCAAATAGATCAGGTTTTGTCCGGCACACCTTATCAGACTTTTTCTTATAATTACTGTACTGTATAAATCATTTTCCTACGGACTTCTCAGAGTCCTGGAAAGCCCTCCCAGGGCTTTCTCACTGTTCACCTGGAACAAATGCTGCTTCTTAAAGCAGTCTTATTCTGTGGACTTCTCAGAGTCCTTAAAGCTCTCCCAGAGTTTTTTTTTTTTTTACTGTTCACCCAGAACAGCCTTTATTACTGCTTCTCAGAGCAGTTAACATATTATCGAGGTCTAAAAACAACTTCTACTTAAAACTACAGGTCCCTTTAAAGGAAACGATTTCTAAATAGGTGTCACGGTGAGAGAAGATACATATATCAATTCTACTCACCAGACAGACATTATTATAATCAATCCCGGACCGAGCCCCCAACTGAAAGGAAATGTAGATTATCTAGGGGTGGTTTTAACCCTCGATATCCCTGGTAAGGTGTGATTTTTCAATCCCCACAGGCCTGTGAGATTAGCCCATTGAGACAATGACACAAGACAACAAAGTCTCTATGAGCAAATCTAATCTTTATTTTTTGGTGTGAATATTTAAAGGGGCTTTCAGAAAGTACCGCCCCTTGACAAATTATCCAATCACATACAGAGACATTTTATGACCAAAGTGAAACTAATTATTTCTAAAATATCACGTGCTTTGCAAGAAACGAAACACAAAAGAAGATAACAGTAACATGAAAAAATGAAACTTGATTAGCAAGACTTTAGCATATCTATTTGTGAAGTGGATGTTAGAGAGACACAAAATGAAAACTGATTATAATACAAAGAAGTAGTTAAGCCAAATATCCCTTCACACGTGACTTTGGGGTTCTGGACTATCACATAGCAATTCAAAGGGTGTGCGCTCTCGGTACCATAGTGAGATGGATTTGGTGTCAGCGAATAAGTGTCTTATTTGTAGTACTTGTAAAAGGGGATGTTGTATTCAGTGAGTTTGGCTGCCATGGCTTGGTAAGGGAGGAGTTCACCATTTTGGAAGAAGTGGTGTGCCCTGATGAGGGCTGTGCTTGATTCCCTGTACAGATCTCTTAAGGCAAGACCAGGCAGGAAATGAGGATTACGGACCAAAGGGGTCATAGGTTCTGGGTGAGGTGTGAAATCAAGTGCTTTGCTGGCTAATTTAAGGTGGGACAATGTGGCTCCAATAAAGGGATGTGTCACCAAATCTCTAGGAATGGAGTTGTGATTAATCCAGGGTAGATGTGACATTGGGATTTAGCGAAAGAATCCTCAAGTGTGATCCAGGCTTTATTGGAACGATGCAGATGCCAATCTACAATCCTAGTTAAATGACATGCCCAGTGGTACTTTTGAATGTCGGGAGGCCAAGGCCCCCAAGTAGTTTGGGGAGTACCAGTCTATCCCAGCTTAGTCTGAGGGTCTTGGACGCCCAGATAAAAGTCCTACACATTCGCTTGTATGATGTAAAAAAGGAAGTGGGTAGCTTTATGGGGATTGCCTGGAAAAGGTAAAGAAGTCTGGGCAATACATTAATTTTTAATATGGCTGTCCTACCCAACCAGGAGAATGTGCCGAAATTTATTTAAATCATCTTGTATGTTTTGAAGCATGGGTTGGAAGTTTCTCATGTAGAGATCCTGTAATTTAGTAGGTATTTGATGCCCAGGTATGTAATGTCCTGTGATTCCCATGTAAAGTGGAAGTTCTGCTTGCATTGGGTGACCAGTGTGGCTGGTAGGGTAATGTTCAGTGCTTTCGATTTTGTTAAGGTAATTTGAAGGTTTGACAAGGTTTTAAATAATGAGAAATCCTTTAGAAGATTGGGGATAGTGACGATAGGGTCTGTGAGGAAGAGCAAAATGTCGTCCGCATAGGCTGCTAATTTATAGTGATTATCACCAATGTTAATGCCTTTGACGTCAGGGTTGTCTCTTAATCTGTGGAGCATTGGTTCCATAGTAAGGATGAATATGAGCAGGGATAGGGGGCATCCCTGACGGGTTCCATTTGAGACAGAGAAGGCGTTCGACAGGCGGCCATTGATCCTAAGTTTAGCTGTAGGTGCAGAGTATAGTGCCAGGATCATTTGGAGTAGATGCGATGGGAAACCCATTACTCTTAAAGTCGCTTCCATATAGTCTCAAGCAACCCTGTCGAACGCCTTCTCTGCATCCAAAGACAGGAAAAAACCTTGTGTGGATGTTTTGGAGAGCCAGTGATGGATATTTAGTGCCTTGGTAGTATTGTCCCTGGCCTCCCTGCCAGGGACAAAACCTACTTGATCAAGAGAGATCAATTTGGGTAACAGAGGGAGAATGCGGTTTGCCAACACTTTGGCGTAGAGCTTTAGGTCTATGTTCAGGAGTGAAATCGGGTGGTAGTTAGAGACCAATGAGAGGTCTCTGCCTTGCTTGGGGATGAGAGTGACGTGTGCTTCAAGGATGTCCCTCATTGTATTAGAGGTTGGTGATAGATTATTGAAGGCTTTGGTGAGGTGGGGAATGAGGGTGTCTGGGAAGGACTTATAATAGCTAACTGTCAGACCATCCAGGCCAGGGCTTTTGCCCAGTTTCATTTGTTTTAATGCAGTTAGAATTTCATTTCCTGAGAGTGGGAGATCAAGGTCCGAGGATTCATCAGGAGAGAGGGAGGAGGGACAGTATTGTGCAAGGAAGTCTGTAATGGTTTTCAGTCGGTCCGAGGTGGCTGCAGGGGGGAGCGTGGTGGGGAGGTTGTATAGTTTGGAGAAGTACTGAACAAAATGGTCAGAGATGTCTTCAGTGGTAACAAGGGTGTCGCTGGATGGTGTTGTAATTTTGTGAATTGTATGGGCCGCTTTCTTAGCTTGAATCGCTCTGGCTAAGAGTTTACCCGACTTGTTGCCAAATTCATAGAATAGTTTTTGGGTCATGGCATAATTACGTTTCAGTGTGTGTTTGAGTTCCTCTAGGAGTTTTTCTCTGGCCTGAGTCAGTTCCGTCAATGAGGAAGCTGCTAGCGATGCTTTGTGTGCTTGTTCAAGTGTTAGTATGCGATCGTCAGCTCATTAATACGTGCTTTTCTAAGTTTGTTTCGTTGGGCCGCAAGGGAGATAAATTTCCCCCTTATGACGCATTTGTGTGCTGCCCAAATGGAGATGGGAGAGGCGTCGTCTGTTGTATTTTCTGCAAAGTATTGGATAAGGCTTGTGGTAATTTGTTGTATATGGTCTAGGTCGGTGAGTAGAGAATTATCAAGTCGCCATATATTGGATCTACCAAGGGTCTTCGGAAGGGTTACAGTTATAGTTATGGGGTTGTGGTCAGAAAGCACCATGGGTTCAATTGTAGCCTTTGAGAGGTGTGTGAGATCATTTTGGAATAAGAAAAAGTGGTCTATTCTGGAGTATTTGTTATGAGGTGCAGAAAAGAAGAAGTCCTTAGTGTTGGGGTGCAATGTGCGCCAGGCATCATGAAGTAACAGGTTGCCGAGTTGCAATTTAATAGCTCAGAGGGCTCTGTAGGTTAGGGATGATGCACCATTGGATGTGTCAAGGGAGGGATTCAGAGCATCGTTGAAGTCGCCTCCTACTATCAGAGTACCCGATTGAAAGCTGAGAAGTTGCTGGAAGGTGTCTCTAAAAAAGGCCACTTGTTGCGAGTTTGGGGCGTATATGTTAGCGATTGTGACAGGCCTGTGGTGCAGAGTGCCTTTGATGAATAGGAATCTCCCTTGGGAGTCTCTTTGGACTTCCGTCACCTGCAGGGGACATTGTTTGGAAATTAAGATTGAGACTCCTTTTGGATTTAGCCTCGGTGTTGGAAGCGTGGTACACCAATGGGAATTGGTGGTTATACAGTTTAGGGATTCTATCCGTCCTGAAGTGCTACATGTATTTTCGATCATTGTAGGAAATAGAACAGTTTAGACCTTTTCTCTGGGATGTTAAGGCCTTGTATATTGATTGAACAGAGTTTGAGTGTCTGTAGGTGCTTATGTAGGTCAGGCAGTGAGGCCCGGGGGTCTGTGTCATCCGCCATAAGTACAAGTGAAGGGAGGGGGATGACCTAGGCGATCAGGATGTAGGTCTGTTCGGTGTATGGCAGGCTTTAGTGCAATATTAAGGTAACTGGGGTTAAACCGATGAGGTTTGGGGGTGACTTGCTCCCCTACCTCTAAACTGTACAGTATCGGTAAAGTACAGTGCGGGCACGATGTGTGCACCCTGAGGGGTGTGACAGCACCGTGACTCACAACTGTGTGGGGGTTGGCAATCACCAAGAAGTGAAGGAGGACTGTAGGTAAAGGAAAGAATGGTATAGTCTGCCGCCACAGGGTCTTCAGGTGATAAAGGGGAGGAGGTTTTAGGGAACGTATTTTCTGGGGGATATATAATAGGGCAAGGGGAACTCTCAAAGAAGCGGGAGTGCTGGGTGGTGATATTTGGGTGCGTAAATGCATCAGTACAAAAACAGTATGTAAGAACCATCATATAGAAACATTATATAGAGAAAAAGAGGCCTAGTGTGCATGACACGGCCGGTACCCCTAAGGGATGTTAAAATTGATAGACACAGACAGGATATATGCAATATAAAACATTTATTGAAAATTGTCCATGAAAGGACATATGATCATGAAATATAATATAATATAACAATATTGGGGATATCAAAAAAGCATACAATATTGACAAAGCCAAAAATGGGTGTACAATATACATATACACGGAGGTTACAGACTTGTCATGGATGTGGAATCTAGGAAAACACCGACATGTTTCGGACTTTTGTCCTTTTTCATAGGCGAATTTAAATCCTTGTCAGTCACATCTAATGGTGTGAACAAATGAATATTAGTACAGTAAAGGCAGTACAATAAGTAAGGCACAGTGTTTAAAACGCCATAGCATTGAACAACAAACAGTAAGAGGCTGGTGTGGTACTTGCATGCACGAAAGAACCCCCTGTGTTGATAATGAACACCAGAGCCATAAATGGGCTAATGGCAAACGTATGCTGAGATATGCTGTGGTATATCTAGGTGTGGGCATGTGAAATGTCACATGAATGGCGACGGGCTCAAGGGCCTCCTATGCTGCAAGACTTCTAAAAGAGACAGGGGATCAGCCTGTGTCTTAAACGCCTTCGGCCAGTAAAATGGAAATTCTATAGATAGGTGAGACAAGATATGGAATAAAGGGCAATGAGTATAAGCACATAGGGCTTATTGTCACAAGTATATGCAAAAATTAGTAAAGAAACTTTAGTAAAGGAAATTACCTGTAATACGGAGTATCCTCACATAATGCCCAGAAACTCCAAGAACCGACAGCATGCTCAATGCTGCCGGTTCAGGCCAAATATAGTGGACAGGGTGAGGAGAATCAGCTGTGAAAGGGCGCCAAGCGGAACCCTCACAGCTGATTTGAATGGGCCTGATCGGCGGACCGCTGCGCCATTGGCTGCAGACGGTCCGTCTGTGGAAGTCTCTGGCGCACACGGCGCTGGGCAGAGCCAGGCCCACTATGGGCAGATTCGCGTCCAGCGTTGTGACGTCACCGGCGCGTGTAATGATCCCTTGGCCGTCTGCGCTTCAAGCTGGAGCGCAAACAGGAAGAGGGCACCAAATATGACAGCGCCCAGGGGAAGAGCATGCGCAGAATGGAAAAAACGAACGTGCAATGTCTCCCACGCGCCGGGCAGCATATTAAGGGGTGCCCTGCGAGTCGCTGTTAATTGTATTGGAGTAGATAAAGGCATCACAGCAGGAAATACCAATGATGCCATTTAAAACAATGTATAAAATAATTCAATCGGGGGTAAGATTATCGTGCATGTGTCACCACAACAGCATCTGAAAAAAACAGAATGTATTAGAGAATTATGCACATATACAAGGGATGCAGGTACCAGAAAAACAGTGTATACAATTGATGTTAACATGTATTCCATGTAATTCATTGGATTATACAGTAGCAAGCTATTTTGGGAATATTCACAGTACAAAGTTTTTACAGATCGAGGGGGAATACTGCTGTGCAAAATATAAGCACATTGTTTCCCTGGAAGCCCAGGTTCTGAATCTGGGGAAGCAACTGTCAGCACTGAGAAGTCCCTCCATACTAAAGGAGAGCCGGGAACATACATGGCTGGTGCCGGCAGGGGCCAGCACAGAGGTGGGTGGAGACAAAGAGGTGCAGGCACTAGAAAATAGTAGATGGGTGACAGTCAGGAAGGGTAGAGGGGGAAGGGCCAGGGAGGCCGATCCAGGGCTGGAGCATCCCAATAAGTATGCTCCATTGAATGACATTGGTGACACCAGTCAGGGACCAGCACTGCTGGAGCTGAGGGACTCTCCTAGCTGCCAGGGGAAGAACTCCTCCAGTGAGATTGGGGGGGAGCAAAGGGAAAGGAAAGACAGATTCTGGTGATAGGGGACTCAATTCTTAGAAGGACAGAGAGGGCAATCTGTAACAAAGACCTGAAGCGCCGAACTGTATGTTGTCTACTGGGCGCTCGGGTTCAGCACATCACGGATCTGGTGGACAGATTACTGGGAGGGGCTGGGGAAGACCCAGCGGTCATGGTGCACGTCGGCACCAATGACAAAGTCAGAGGCAGATGGAGTGTCCTAATAAACGATTTTAGGGAATTGGGAGCTAAATTGAGGAAAAGGACCTCCAAGGTAGTATTCTCAGGAATACTACCGGTACATCGAGCCACACCAGAAAGGCAGAGGGAGATTAGGGAAGTAAACAAGTGGCTGAAGAGCTGGTGTAGTAAGGAGGGGTTTGGGTTCCTGGAGGACTGGGACAACTTCTCAGTCGATAACCGGTACTATAGAAGGGACGGACTGCACCTAAATGAGGAGGGTGCAGATCAGCTGGGAATAAGGATGGCAAAAAAGTTAGAGGGGTTTTTAAACTAGGCGATGGGGGGGAGGGTCCAGAGATAGGAATAGTCAGCGTGGAACATATTCCAGAGGGTAATATTAGGGGTAGGGTAACCAAAGCACATAAACCCAAAGTAAGTATAGTAGCAAGTCCTAGTTGCAATCTCGGAACACCCAAGAGGATAGTATGTAACTGGTCAAAATATAGTAATGCATTAAAGTGTTTGTTCACCAATGCCAGAAGTCTGCCAAGCAAAATAGGTGAGTTGGAAGCTCTGGTGCATCAGGAGAGCTATGATGTAATCGGTATTGCTGAAACCTGGCTGCAGTCCTCACATGACTGGGCTATAAATATTCCTGGCTTTGCACTCTTTCGGAAAGACAGAGTTAAAAGGAAAGGTGGAGGGGTCTGTCTGTATGTGAGAAAGGATCTCAAAGCGAGTGTGAAAGAGGACCTGAGGGATGGAGAGTGTGGTGAGTCTGAAGCATTATGGGTGGAACTGCATACAGATGTGCGTAGTTCAAAGTTAATCATTGGAGTTTGTTATAGACCACCTAATGTTAATGAGGAGGTGGATACTCAGCTCCTTGCACAGATGGAAAGGGCTGCAAGGGCTGGGACAGTGATAATAATGGGGGATTTTAACTACCCAGAAATTGACTGGAATAATGGCACTGCTGGGACAGTTAAAGGACAAAAATTTATAAACCTATTACAGGACAATTTTATGGTCCAGTTTATTGAGGCCCCAACCAAGAATGATGCTCTGCTGGATCTGGTAATCTCAAACCATGCAGAGCTTATTACTAATGTTCAGATAAAGGAACATCTGGGTAGCAGTGACCATAACATGATTTCATTTGATGTTAGCTGTAAGCAAAAATCACATACAGGAAAGATAAAAACACTTAATTTCAAGAGAGCACATTTTCCAAGGATGAGGGCTGCTCTCCAGAACTTCGACTGGGAGAGAATATTGGCATTAATGGGCACAGAACAGAAATGGGGATTCTTCAAAAAGACTGTTTGTGAACTCACTGCAAAGTATATTCCCATGGGCAATAAATTTAAAAGGCTAAAAATAAAACCTATGTGGCTCACGGCCAAAGTTAAAAAAGCTATAAACTATAAGAAAAGAGCTTTTAAAAAATATAAAAATGAAGGATCACTAGTGTCATTTAAATGCTACAAAGAACATAACAGAATATGTAAAAAGGAAATCAAGGATGCAAAAATTCAAAACGAAAGACAGATTGCAAAAGATAGTAGGACAAACCCCAAAAAATTCTTCAAATATATTCATAGTAAAAAAGGTCAAGTCTGAGCATGTAGGCCCTTTACAAAATAATCTAGAGTGGGTGACTGGGGACAAAGAGAAGGCTAATTTATTAAATACTTTCTTCAGCTCTGTGTATACAAAGGAGCATGGGGGAGCTCATGTCCATATCGGGGGTGGTAGTGACACAGCCCCAAATCCACAATGGCTCAAAAGTGATATGGTCCAGAAATATTTAGACAGAATAAAGGTGGATAAAGCACCTGGACCTGATGGCATCCACCCACGGATCCTAAAAGAATTGAGCTCTGTAATTTCAAAGCCATTGTATCTAATTTTTAGGGACTCATTTAATGACAGGAATAGTACCACTGGATTGGCGCAGGGCAAACGTGGTGCCTATATTTAAAAAGGGAACAAAGTCTTTACCAAGTAACTATAGGCCTGTTAGTTTAACTTCTATAGTTGGGAAGATACTGGAGAGATTAATAAAAGACCACATAGACGAGTTCTTGCAGGAAAAAATTATTTTAAGCAACAGACAGCATGGATTCATGAAAGACAGAAGTTGTCAGACAAACCTCATTTCTTTTTATGAGGTGGTAAGTAAAACCTTGGACAGAGGCGTGGCTGTGGACGTGGTATACTTGGATTTTGCAAAAGCGTTCGATACAGTTCCCCACACACGGCTCATGTGTAAGGTAAGGTCTACAGGTTTGGAAATATCGGTTTGTAAATGGATAGGAAACTGGTTAAAATACAGAATTCAGAGAGTAGTGGTTGATGATTCTTACTCTGAATGGTCTAAGGTTATCAGTGGTGTACCCCAAGGTTCAGTGCTGGGACCCTTACTTTTTAATATCTTTATAAATGATATTGGGTCTGGGATCAAAAGTAACATTTCTGTCTTTGCAGATGACACCAAGCTATGCAGTGGAATAAGGTCCTTACAGGAGGTCTCCAATTTACAAGCAGACCTCAATGCTCTGTCTAATTGGGCGACTATGTGGCAGATGAGGTTTAATGTTGATAAATGTAAAGTTATGCACTTGGGGGCTAAGAATATGCATGCATCATATATACTAGGGGGAGTACAACTGGGGGAATCCGTAGTGGAGAAGGATCTGGGGGTTTTGGTAGATCATAAGCTCAATAATAGCATGCAATGCCAAGCTGCGGTATCCAAAGCGAGCAAAGTCCTTTCTTGTATTAAGAGAGGTATGGACTCCAGAGAGAGAGATATAATTTTGCCCCCCTGTTCAAATCATTAGTAAGACCTCATCTGGAATATGCAGTTCCGTTTTGGGCACCAGTTCTCAAGAAGGATATTGGGGAACTGGATAAAGTGCAGAGAAGGGCAACCAAACGGATAAGAGGCATGGAGGAGCTCAGCTATGAGGAAAGATTAGAGGAACTGAATTTATTCACCCTTGATAAGAGGAGATTAAGGGGGGATATGATTAACATGTATAAATATATAAGGGGTCCATATAGTGAACTTGGTGTTGAGTTATTCACTTTACAGTCAACAAAGAGCACAAGGGGGCACTCTTTACGTCTAGAGGAAAAGAGATTTCATCTCCAAATACGGAAAGGTTTCTTCACAGTAAGAGCTGTGAAAATGTGGAATAGACTCCCTGCAGAGGTTTTTCTGGCCAGCTCAGTAGATTGCTTTAAGAAAGGCCTGGATACTTTCCTAAATGTACATAATATAACTGGGTACTGACATTTATAGGTAAAGTTGATCCGGGGAAAATCCGATTGCATCTTGGGGGATCAGGAAGGAATTTTTTCCCCTGCTTTTGCAAATTGGAGCATGCTCTACTGGTTTTTTTTTTTGCCTTCCTCTGGATCAACTGTGGGTATAGAATGGGGTATATGGGATTGTATGATATATATATATATATATATATATATATATATATATATATATATATATTGTGAACTTTGGGGACAATAGCTCCACGGGATTAAGTGCATAAACCGTCAGTTTTATAAATAAAGGCATTTAAATCTGGAGCCACAAGCACCGGATCCCGGCACAATGCCGTCTTAAGCTTCTGGAAAGCTTTTTCGGCATCGTCATTCCACTGTACCATCACTGACTTTCTGCCTTTGGTCAAGTCCGTCAATGGTGCAGCAATGGTGGCAAAGTTGGGGACAAACCTCCGGTAGTAGCCAACTATGCCCAAAAAACGCTCTGACCTGCTTCTTGGATAGGGGGCGGGCCAGTTCTGTATGGCTTCTACCTTACTCATTTGGGGCTTCACCAGTCCTCTACCCACAATGTACCCTAGGTACTTGGCTTCCTCTACTCCAATCGCGCACTTCTCCGGATTGATGGTGAATCCTGCTCTTCTCAAGGAGTCTACGACTGCCTGAACTCGGGGAAGATGGGACTCCCAATCAGTGCTGAAAATGACTATGTCATCTAGGTAAACCGAAGTATACCGTTGATGTGGACGCAAAGTTTTGTCCATGGCCCTTTGGAATGTAGCGGGGGCAGAGTGTAGACCAAATGGCATTCTTTTGTACTGGAAGTGGCCTTCCGGGGTAGAGAAAGCTGTTTTCTCCCTGGCTTCCTTGGTCAGGGGAATCTGCCAATACCCTTTTGTGAGGTCTAGCGTGGTTATATACCTGGCTGGACCTAACCTCTCAATTAGCTCATCTACCCGTGGCATTGGATAAGCATCAAACTTGGAGATTTCATTAAGCTTTCTGAAGTCGTTGCAGAAGCGGAGGGTGCCGTTGGGTTTGGGTACCAACACGATTGGACTCGACCACTCGCTCTGCGACTCTTCAATGACTCCAAGCTCGAGCATTCTCTTGACCTCTTCAGACACTGCCACTCTATGAGCTTCTGGGATACGGTAAGGCCTTAACCGGATTTTTATACAGGGTTCCGTCACAATGTCATGCTCGATGACGTTGGTGAGACCCGGCAACCCTGAAAACATGTCCCTATTTCTTTGCAGAAACTCTTTTGCTTGCTGGGTTTGGGGCCTAGTTAGGGTAGCAGCCACCTGCACCAGGTCGATTCCTGCATGGTCCCCTGACTGTACCTCTACCACAGCGGATACCTGTTCTCTGTCTCTCCAGGGTTTCAACAGATTTACGTGATAGATCTGGTATGGTTTTCTTTTCCCTGGCTGGTGTACCTTGTAGTTCACCTCACCCACTTTTTCTATTACCTCAAACGGGCCTTGCCACCTGGCCAAGAACTTGCTCTCCACTGTGGGTATTAGGACAGCCACCGGTCTCCTACTTGAAACTGTCTAATTTTAGCCGATCTGTTATACACCCTTCTTTGGGCATCCTGAGCCTTCTGCATGTGCTCCCTCACCAGCGGCATCACCTTAGCCACCCTCTCTCGCATTTGAGAGATATGCTCTACCACGGTCTTGTGCGGTGAGGATTCACTTTCCCATGTTTCTTTGACTAGGTCAAGCAACCCCGGGGCCTTCGTCCATACACTAACTCAAACGGTGAGAAGCCCGTGGACGCTTGTGGAACCTCCCGGATGGCAAACAAGAGGGCAGGGAGTAACATATCCCAATCCTTCCGTCTTTCTGGACCACTCTTTTTAACATGGACTTTAGAGTTTTATTAAACCTCTCAACTAGGCCATCGGTCTGCGGGTGATAGACGGACGTCCGCAACTGCTTGATCTGAAATAGTCTGCACAAGTCCGCCATCACCTTTGACATAAAAGGGGTGCCCTGGTCCGTAAGTATCTCCCTGGGAATCCAGTTCGTGAAAACATTTGGAATAACTCCTTGGCAATGGCCTTAGAGGAGGCTTTCCTCAAAGGAACTGCTTCTGGATACCTGGTTGCGTAGTCTAGGATGACTAATATATATTGGTGCCCCCTTGCCGACTTTACCAGGGGTCCCACGAGATCCATGGCGATCCGCTCAAACGGAACCTCAATAATCGGCAAGGGTACCAGAGGGCTTCTATAGTGTGGCCCTGGGGCAGTTAACTGGCAAATGGGACAAGATGCACAATATCTTTTAACCTCGGCCTTCACCCCTGGCCAGTAAAACCGGTCGGTTATCCTGGCCTCCGTTTTCTCTGCCCCCAAGTGTCCTCCCAGTGCGTCATTGTGGGCTAGGTCAAGTAGCATCCGCCTATATGGTTGGGGAACCAGTAACTGCTCTACAGTTTCCTCTCGGCTTTCAGCCACTCGATAAATCAAATCCCCCTTTAATGCAAAATGAGGAAACCTTTGATCTGCCCCTGGTATTTGTGGTACCCCATCAACAACAGAAACCTGCTCTCGAGCATTGACCAAGGTAGGATCCTGCAACTGGGCGGTGCCAAACGCACCCCTGGGTACGTCCAGGTCTGGATGCACTGACCTTGAGGATGTTTCCCCTTCACCCTCCTCAACTGGGAACTGCAACGGGGAGAGCTCCTCATCATCCTCCCCCAGCATAACCTGTAATGGGAAGGCTTCCCCCCCTCAGAAGTCAACTCGGTATTGAGGCCTGAAACAGAAACATTGTCATTCAAATTAACATTCTCTGCAATATCCTTATTAGTGACAGGTATCTCTGTTTTAGAGGGGTGTGTTGTGGGGGTTTCAGACCTAGACCCCTCAGACTCCATCTCTTCCAGGCCCAGTGTCCCCAGTTCTCCTGGCAGCCCCATCTGTGCCTGGTTCCACAGTTCGAGGAATAGCGGACAGTCCCGCCCCACTATAATATCATGGATTAAACTATGTACTACCCCAACCTCTTGTGTCACTGAGGTACGTCCATAAGAAACCGTCACAGGAACCAGGGGGTACTCCCTGGTATCCCCATGGATACACACTACGCGCAGAGTTTTATTTACGGGGCCAAGTCTCCCAATCACCCTGGCATGTACCAGTGTTACCATGCTCCCGGAGTCTAGTAGGGCCCTGGCAGGAAGGTGGTTCACCCACACTTCACACTCGAACCGTCCTTCAGCCAGATCAAGATGAGTGGTACACGCTCTTTGCACATAGAAGGAGCTTCTCCGACCAGTCCCGCAATCCATCGGCTCCTCCTGAAGTGGGCATTGTGCCCGGGTATGCCCCCAGGACCTACATCGCCAACACTGTAGGCCTCCCATCCTAGGGACAGGAACCAACCTTCGAGGTTCTGCAGAAGATGGTGCAGGGTTGCGGGTTCCAATGTCTAGCAGGGCTTCTCTCCTAGGTGCTGTGGCCGGTCTTGTTGCCCTTGGTGTGGGTTCCCGACGTTTGGCAGGCCCAAGCAGGTCCTCTACCACGGTGTATCTTTCAACCAACTCAACCAGCTGGTCAGCGGTTGCAGGGTCTCCATGGCTTACCCAGCGCTGTAGGTCATCTGGCAGGGACCGCAGGTACCAGTCCATCACCACCCGTTCCACCATTTGTGGGCCTGACAGTTTTTCTGGCTGTAGCCATTTTTTAACCAGCTGTATCAGTTCATGCATTTGGGACCTGGGTGGTCGGTCAGGTTTGTACCGCCAGCGATGCACCCTCTGAGCCCGGACAGCCATGGTCACTCCTAGGCGGGCCAGGATCTCTGTCTTCAGAAGCTCATAGTTGCTGATATGTTCAGTTGGGAGGTCAAAGTAGGCCTTTTGCGGGTCACCGGTGAGAAAAGGAGAGATAATGCCGGCCCATTGGTCACGGGGCCACCCCTCTCTCTCCGCTATCCTCTCAAAGGTGGTGAGAAAGGCCTCTACGTCATCGCTGGGTGTCAGTTTTTGTAAAAAATGGCTGGCTCTCACAGACACTTGGTTGCCAACGGCAACGACCGATTGTTCTCGTCCCTGAGCCAGCCGCTGCACTGCCTCCTGTAAGGCAGTCACCTGTGTTTGAGTGGACTCCTGCTGAGCAGTAAACTGGGCGGCTAGCAACCGTGTGTTTTCCTGCTGTGCAGCTATAGCCTGTGCCAGGGCCTGCTGCTGCTGAGCCATCGCTTCCTCATGGCGACGGTTTGCATCTGCTGAAGCTTGCTGCTGGGTCACGGTGGCTTGCGCCAAAGCCCTGATGACCTCCTCCATGCCTTTACCTGCTGTTTGCAGCGTCTGAGCTGACTTCACCCACGACATGCCATTTGTACACTGTCTCTTTAAATGTCAGTTTTAAACGGTTTTTGCGGCTGCAAATGCACTTTTGCCAGCATCCAAGACACCAGTTGTGAACTTTGGGGACAATAGCTCCACGGGATTAAGTGCATAAACCGTCAGTTTTATAAATAAAGGCATTTATTTGAAAGAAAAATCAAAATAAGGCTTTCTTCAGCGCACAGGTAAAGTACCAAAAACAAAGTCCGCTTATCTTCAGCATAACAGAAAAAAAAACAGCTTATCTTCAGCACAAAAAACAAAGTTAAGGAAAACACATACAGTTTTTGCAGCAGGTTCTTTTAGCAGCCTCCAGACATCCACACAGCTCAAAACCAACAGGTGTAATCACCTACTCCTCCTCACCAACAACTCTTCCCTACTTCCTGTTTTATGAGCTGTCTTCCTGGAGGCCCTTAACCCCCTGTGCGCTGAATCATTGTGGTCAGGGAGGGAGGCTCTTTTCCCACCCGAATATCTCTTCAGAGCCTCCCAAATTCCGGGTCCCAAATAACTATTATTAACTTAGAGAGGACTGCGAGTCAGTCCTCTCCTGCTCGGCTACTCCCGGAACCCCTCACCCATTTTGGGTGACCCCCTGAGCAACGCTGCGACTCTTTTAAAGGGACCACAGCCCAAATACTGGTGCTATATAGCACCCGTCCAGGACCCAACCTTGGCGTCCTGTACAATATATATATATATAAAATATATATATTTTTTTTATTTGTGGTTGAACTGGATGGACTTGTGTCTTTTTTCAACCTAACTAACTATGCAACTATGTAACAGTGGACAGTGTATGAAAGAGAGTTATAAATCTAGTTCACAAACACCAGACTGAAAACCCTCAAGACAAGGTTTAAAATGAAATGCCTCTTGAGGCCTGGAGGTGAGGTGGCATTAAGGTGGAAAATCCACCTTAATTCATTTTGTACGAGGGCCTTATTGTAGTCGCCACCTCTATTGTTAGGAGGAATATGATCAAGGGCTTTAAAAAGCACTCTAGACGTGTGGTCAGGGTGTAACAGCTCACAATGTCTTCCAATGGGGAGATCAGGGTCTTTTTTAGTAATACTTTGTATTTGACGGTAAATGCGTTGCCAAAAAGGCAATTTAGTCTTTCCCACATAAAAGCATCCACATTCACACTCTAGGAGATAAACAATGCCGACTGAACAGCAATTGACATAATGTTGTGGGTAAAAATGTTGTCCATTGGGCAATGTGTTGTTTTTATTGGCTTTACACATATACCTGCAATAACCGCAATTGCCACAAGGGAAAGTGCCTAATAATTTGGTAGTGTGTTTAGTAGGTGCAGTATATTTGCTCCTGATAAGTTTATCATGGAGAGAAGGTGCCCTTCTGTATGTGAGCAAGGGGTGGGCAGGTACAAATGGAGAGAGAGAGTGATCAGTAGTCAATATATGCCAGTATCGAGAGAGTATATCTGTGACCTGACGGTGTTGTTGGCAATAGTTCCTTATAATCCTGAGTGGGGAACAGGATTCTTTTGTAGGTATAGAAGATATTAAAGTCTGTCGGGATTTTATTTTGGCTTTTTTATAAGCATCTTTCAACACTTTATTGGTGTAGCCACGAGCTCGGAGTCTATCTCGCAACACAGAGGCCTCGTGTTCAAAGGAGGCCTCTGTGGAGCAATTACGGCGAGCTCGAAGGTATTGTGCAAAAGGGATAGAATTAGGTAAAGGTTGGGGATGGAAGCTGGATGCAGCTAAAATCGTGTTTCTAGCTGTTGGTTTTCTATAAAGTTGACTTTGTAGATGACCTTCATGATCTTTTGTGAGCATGAGGTCTAAAAATGAAATTGAAGTAGTACTATGGGTCATGGTAAATTTCAAATTTAGTTGATTAGTAGAATTATGGTAGTCAAGAAATTGATGTAATAAATATGGTGAGCCTTTCCAGAGAAGGAGGATATCGTCTGTATAGCGACGCCAGGCCGCTATATGGCGAGTATTTAGCCTTGCAGAATCATACAAAAATAATAAGTGCTCCCACTCCCCCAGGTACAGGTTCGCGTACGCCGGGGCACAGCATGTGCCCATGGTGACGCCCTGTACCTGGAGGTAGTGGGACCCGTTAAACGAAAAAAAAGTTATGAGTGAGAATGAATTGTAGGGCCTTAATAATAAATGCAGATAAGTCTGGGGAGTATGTCAGGGTAGTGTGTAATTACACACTACCCTGACATACTCCCCACGATAATCTTACCCCCGATTTGAATTATTTTATACATTGTTTTAAATGGCATCATTGGTATTTCCTGCTGTGATGCCTTTATCTACTCCAATACAATTAACAGCGACTCGCAGGGCCCCCCTTAATATGCTGCTCGGCGCGTGGGAGACATTGCGCGTTAGTTTTTTCCATTCTGCGCATGCGCATGCTCTTTCCCCTGGGCGCTGTCATATTCGGTGCCCTCTTCCTGTTTGCGCTCCAGCTTGAAGCTCAGACGGCCAAGGGGTCATTACGCGCGCCGGTGACGTCACGACGCTGGGCGCGGATCTGCCCATAGTGGGCGTGGCCCTGCTCAGCGCCGTGTGCGTCAGGGACTTCCACAGACGGACTGTCTGCAGCCAATGGCGCATGTTTGTTGTTCAATGCTATGGCGTTTTAAACACTGTGCCTTACTTATTGTACTGCCTTTACTGTACTAATATTCATTTGTTCACACCATTAGATGTGACTGACAAGGATTTAAATTCAGAAAGAAATAAAACCGCGCTTAGATCTAATCCAAAACACTCATCTAATCTAAAAAAGGCTGCTACTCAAAAGTGGGATACACACACTGGAACAACAATAATAAAAAAGGGCAAGCAGCGCCTGGTTGTGATAATGTGCACCTATCACAATATGTTTACCTGTACACATATGTATTAGATATAACCGTGCATTAACAGTAACATAAAGTGGTACACAAATGCATACAGTGTTTATAATTCATATATTAATAATGTATAGCCAAGAAAACACTATATAAAAAATAAAGTCCTATGAAGGCAAGGAGGAAGAAAAAGGTCCCAAATGAAACGTGATGCTGCAATGCACTGATGAGCGATAACCCTGCATGTATCCAGATACAGCTTGTGATCATACACCGCAGTGACTTATATGCAATTTGTGTATTGGACCCGACACCCAGAATGTCTATGCGCTTACCAGATGGTAGAGCATAGGGTGCTCTGTATGAAAACAGCAAAGGATGTCCCCGATTTTTCCTTCTCTTATTCTTTTAACCTCCAAGAATGATGGATAAGGAATATCCTATTGAAATCATGGAGCTGAATCAATCCTGCAGGAAGCTGATGGTATCACTGGCTTTCCTTCTCCGTATCCACAGCGCAACCAGTTTAAAGTGGAGATGGCTAAAAACCCCTCTTGGTTCAATGACAGTGTGCTCAGGAAAGGAGAGAGAAGCCACCCATAGTGTAAATCCGATTTAAAACCATTTATTAAAAAACATAGCAAAACTTACAGCAAGTTCTCCTTTAGGAGCGCATTTAAAACCCATTGAAAACGACATCTGTGTCGAAACTGGTCTGGGAGGGCACGCAGTGACGTCACCACGCTAGAAACTCAGGAGGACGGGCTCCAGTATCCGGCCGGCCGGCGGATGTTTTTTAAATGCGCTCCTAAAGGAGAACTTGCTGTAAGTTTTGGTATGTTTTTTAATAAATGGTTTTAAATCGGATTTACACTATGGGTGGCTTCTCTCTCCTTTCCTGAGCTCACTGTCATTGAACCAAGAGGGGTTTTTAGCCATCTCCACTTTAAACTGGTTGCGCTGTGGATACGGAGAAGGAAAGCCAGTGATATCAGCTTCCTGCAGGATTGATTCAGCTCCATGATTTCAATAGGATATTCCTTATCCATCATTCTTGGAGGTTAAAAGAATAAGAGAGGGAAAAATTGGGAACATCCTTTGCTGTTTTCATACAGAGCACCCTATGCTCTACCATCTGGTAAGCGCATAGACATTCTGGGTGTCGGGTCCAATACACAAATTGCATATAAGTCACCGCGGTGTATGATCACAAGCTGTATCTGGATACATGCAGGGTTATCGCTCATCAGTGCATTGCAGCATCACGTTTCATTTGGGACCTTTTTCTTCCTCCTTGCCTTCATAGGACTTTATTTTTTATATAGTGTTTTCTTGGCTATACATTATTAATATATGAATTATAAACACTGTATGCATTTGTGTACCACTTTATGTTACTGTTAATGCACGGTTATATCTAATACATATGTGTACAGGTAAACATATTGTGATAGGTGCACATTATCACAACCAGGCGCTGCTTGCCCTTTTTTATTAAGGATTTAAATTCGCCTATGAAAAAGGACAAAAGTCCGAAACATGTCAGCGTTTTCCTAGATTCCACATCCATGACAAGTCTGTAACCTCAATGTATATGTATATTGTACACCCATTTTTGGCTTTGTCAATATTGTATGCTTTTTTGATATCCCCAATTTTGTTATTTCATGATCATATGTCCTTTCATGGACAATTTTCAATAAATATTTTATATTGCATATATCCTGTCTGTGTCTATCAATTTTAACATCCCTTAGGGGTACCGGCCGTGTAATGCACACTAGGCCTCCTTTTCTCTATATAATAATTGGGATGTGATAGACCAGCCTTCCACACACACCGTCACTCCATGCCTAGCCTTTCTCTTCATATAGAAACATTAGGAGTTCTGAAACCACCACCCAGCCCCAACACCTGAAGGCACCCAAATCGCCATCAAAGACTACCCCGGATAAATCCGGAATTTGTAAAAGTGGGTGCCCTCTCATGGGTCAAGTGTTGGCCTCAGAACATGTGAGGTATTTAAACAGAGGTCATTTATAGGGCTTAAAAACATCGCAAAAATCTCAAAAGAGGGATTGAACACTTTAACTGGAGTAACATGTAAATAAACAAGTAAATCGGTCAGCAAGCTGATCATGCATTCAGTGACAGATTTCCAACTAGAAAGTCTGAGTATTACTATACATGTAGACTAGAAGATTTACCGTAGAGAGTGTAAAATATACCTCATACCTCGCCGTGTAGTCTAATATGCCAGCAAGTGTTATTGGGTAAAGTTACAGGGCAGCTGGTGCACGCTGCATTATCCTTCAGGTAGGTACAGCAGCAGTTCCCAGGAGAGTGCCTGTATGGGGCATGTAGATGGTAGTCAGTGTAGGCTCCTCATTAAGTGCACGAGTCGTTGCAGCCAGCGATGGAGCGGAAGAGGAGACCGTGTGAGACACGGCTGTGGAAGTCAGCATTGAGTGCGACCATCTGTGTGAGGCGTTGTCTGAGTAACAGTCGCAGCTATCGTCGGACGTTCTTGACGTTTCCCTAGTGTCAGGGAGCTTGTAGGCAGAAATCACACTGTACAGAACTGCTGCTAGGCCAGGGGCGGTTACAAACCACAGTTTTAGGACACTCCACTAGACATATGGGCGGTGTTCCTTCTGTGGGCGAGTGCTACTGCTTTCTATCTAAACTTGCAATATCCATGACAGGGACACAATCCAAACCCAGTACAGGAATAAAACAACTATTGTGCCATATATCTCTTGAAGAAAGTCAGTCACATAAACATTGAATTCAAGGTTAACAGTGTGAAAGAACTGATTAAAGCCGAACAGGGCAAACTGAGATTTCATGGTAGTGAGTACCTGAGGCTGGCTAACGGTCTCGGCGAGCTCTCCTCAGCCTCGGCGAGTTTGTGGGGGGGCAGATGGAGACCTTCGCCTATGGTACCTGAAATCTTGCGCCTCCATAGGTTCCTCTTGAGGTGCTTTGCATACCAGTTAAGGACATCTACCAGAGGTATGCCCAGGGTTCCGCAGAAGTGTGGGAGATCCTCTGGTACTCTCAAGAGAGCCGTGCAGCCCTGGGTGGAGGCAGAAAGGCAAAACGGGAATTTCCATTTATATTGAATACCTTTCATGCAAAGGGCATCCTGCAGCGGCTTCAGATCACATTGGTGCTGCAAGGTGATTCCTGAGAGGTCCTGATAGATTTGAAGTGCTGTCCCCTCATGGAGAATGTGAGGCCTGCTTCTTTCCTGTCTGATAATTTCTTCCTTCAGCTTGAAGTCTATTATGCAGCAAATGATATCCCTCAGGGGATCCGTCTCCTTTCCCTTGGGACGTAAGGCCCAGTGGATCCTTTCCATGTTAATGGGCGTATGAGGTGGTCTATTAAGCAGACCATTGAAGATTCCAGTCACAGTGGGGGTAATTTGTTCTCCCTCGACGGCCTCTGACTCTGAGATTATGGGGCCGACCTCTGTTGTCGAGGTCTTCCAGATGGCGTTGCATATCTCTCATTTGTAACTTGTGGGAGTCAATGCGATTTGCAGCTATGCGGATAGTCGCATCATGGCGTTCAGTCACTCTTTCAACTGTAAGGACTCTGTCACTGAGCGCACGGATATTAAGCATGAGCTCCGAAATGGCGGCAGATAAGGTGTCTTTGATATCCGCTGCGATGGTCCGCAGGTCCTGCATGTTTAAGTGCGGCTAGGGTGAGAGTTCAATGCCATTTCTATCTGTGTGAGGGCTTGAAGATCCCGCGTGTGGCGGTTCTGTCAGTGCCGCCTCAGAAGCCTGAGAGAAAGAGTGCCTGTGGCTGGAAGGCGCAATCTTCCCTCTGTTGGTACGGAGCATTTCAGGAATATTATGACCCCGTCACCCATTTGTTCATGGTGGGAATGGGAGCGGGAGGCAGAAGAATTTCGTGATGCAGTCCCCATGATTTGGAGGTGTTCAGGGGCAATTTTACATCAGATTCCAGTCAGCTTTTCCCTGTGGCGCCAGGAGCTCAGGAATCAAGCATCCATCTTCCTGCTAGGTCAGGCCACACCCCCAGTATTATTATTATTTTTCATCAGATCTCCATAATAATGTTTTGAATTTATTTTTATAGTGATCTTTTTTTTTTCTTTTTTTTATGATCCTTTTTTTTTTCTTTTTTTTTTTTTTTTTATCAAGATCCTTTTTTTTTAGATATTATTTTTTCTACTGATCTCCATAATATTTTTTGTTGTTTTGTGTGTCAAGTTACCAGAACACCGATATTATCTTGTATTTTTTAACCTCAAGGAGGTTGTTTGGTGTTGGTGTCCCTTGTTAATTTGACATTGTCTTTTTGAAATGTACCTGCCCACTCACAAATACACAAGTATTTGTGAACAAAAAATAGCCATTTATTATGGGTCATAACCAAATAAAGAGGAAGGCAATGCTGGATAAACTAGTGAAATTGGCGAAGCCTTTGTACCCCAGGGCACACAACTATTTTACAGCCAAAATTGGTAGCATGAGGAGTCCATATAATAGTGAGCACAATCCGATCCAAGACTCCAAGAGCTCATTAACAGCAGCAGATGACATATGTCCCCAGGCTGTGGCCTTAAAACAGCCCGGTTCTTTTATCAGACCAGACTAAACCCAGGCCATCACTCTCTTGTCTTCCTTAAAACACTTGCTTCCGGGCTGTGGCTCTGGTGTTGGAGTTGTGGCAGGAGGTGGAGGAGGATGATGGTCGAACTCACAAACCTGGCTTTGGCTTGTGAGTTCTCCCCTCAACCCCTTATTTAGGACTTGTAAGATAACTTCCTCACAGACAGGCGTTGGCCCTCCTCCATATCCTGCACTTTGCAGGCTGCCATGTAGGCATAGTCCTTTTGAATATTGGGGGGGTTCAGAGGGCCGCAGTAGCCTTCCGAAATAGCCCAAGTTCTGCCTCCTCCAGGTTACTCCTCTTCCTGGGCTTTTTTTTTTGGAGGCGCGGGGGAGGGACCTGGGATTCGGGCAGGCTACTGGGCCCGGCCACCTCCTGGCTGCCACTTACCCCCGCCACCTCCTGGCTGTCACTTTTTACAGCCTCTTCCTGGCTGAGGCTTTCCTGTGTATGAAAAATTGACATAGTTTTCGTTTTTGGTTCATCAATCACACACAATTTTCTGCTTATGACTGTTGCAAATTGAATGTTAACAAAAAGAAAAGACTATCATTCTGACCCCAGCATTTTTCATTCTTGTCCAAATCATTTGTGGCCACTACTGTCTATTGATATGTAAAAAACTTTGTTAAATCAGAAAAAAAATTGATCAATAATATCATCTAGTTAACATCATTAATTTTTTGCCAAGAAATATGTTGAACAATGCTGTACCTGGCTCAAGCAGGGCTCCTCCACATCTTGCTGACTGGAAGTCCCAGGTTGGACGTCGGAAGCCTCAGCTGGGGTGAAAGGAATCGTTTAAGGAAGACTGGAGAGTGCTGGCCTGGATTCCCTCTGGTCTGCCAGAAAATGCAGTCTGTCATAGTACCACAGCCTAAGTACATAAATGTAATCTGCTGCAGCTCCTGACCTCTGGGAATCCTGGACCTTCTTGCGCTCCCAATTTGTCACGTACCTGGTGGTATTGAGCCTGAATTGCAGAGATAGACCTTCCCTATGGCTCCCACTCACGGCCCTCTGGAATGGGAACAGAGGGCGCAGGTGTAAGGAGTGGTATGGGTGCCTGGCAGGATCACCAGTCAGTGTCTGAAGTCCAGGAACCACTTGCAGAAGTAGGAGACTGGAACTTGAGAGCAGACTGAAACTGAAGTGCTGGACTGGAAGCAGGGACCACAGCAGGTTGATAGGTAGGAACTGGAGTGCTGGACTGGAACCAGGAATAGCAGCAGGCAGATAGGCAGGAACTGGAGTGCTGGACTGGAACCAGGAATCAACAGCTGGCAGGATCACCCAGAGAGGTCAGGCAGGCCGGTGGTCAGGTATCAGGCGGGCAGCAGAGGTACCAGGAATCAGGCAGGAGAATAGTCAGGCAGGCCGTTGGTCAGGTATCAGGCAGACAGCAGAGGTACCAAGGATCAGGCAGGAGAATAGTCAGGCAGGCCGATGGTCAGATGCAGGCGGAAGGCAGGAAGGGTCACAACAGGTAGCCAGGTCTTTAAACAGGTAATCACAGGTCAGATCGGGTTAGGGCACACAGAACGCTGTAGAGCAGACAGTGAGGACCGTCTGGGACAGACAGGCTTAAATAGCCCATCTGGCGCCAACAGAGGCGCGCGCGCGTTCCCACGAATGCGCAATGGTGCACGCGGATGTGCGCCAGAGAGCCTGGAGCGCAGATTTCTGGCACGATCTTCATGACACTATTATATGTGCTCCTCATGCCAATTGTGGACTTCAAATAGTTGATGTTGCCGTGGGAATCTGTGGCTTCACAAATTCCAACAATTGATTCAGCGCTGCCTGCCTCTTTCTTTTATTGTTATAAAAGACCTGGTTTACCTGCCACAGACAGGGCAGCTCCCTGTACATATAAATGAATATGGGGATAAAGTCCTGATCATTCAATATATCCATTTTCTCTGCAAGACACAACATAAGACAAACCCTAATGTCAGGCTAAACTCTCATAATCTTGTCCCAATATAGGCCTCAATCTATAAGCAGTATAGGCCCAAGTTAAAATTGTACCTAGTTATCACAGATCGTACGTATGACACACGCGTGTTATGCTTTATATACACTGTGCATGCGTGAAACTCTGCTCGCCCCTGACCTTCTATCTAGTATATTCCCTACCCCTTCTCTTTCGGTGCAGTGGGAGTGCACATGGCAGAGAAAGAACAAGTGCATGAAGACAGCAGCAGCAACGACAAAAGCCCGGTGCCACAAATGTCCCGATCCCAGAGGAGATTTAAGGCCTCAAATATGGCCTTTGTAGAGATAGTGGAGATGGTGGACATCTTGAAGGGCCGACTATGATGGGAAGCATGGACCTTACCCAAACCCAAATATGAGAAAGGCCAAGATCATGACTAAAGTTGTGAGAAGTCTGCAGAACAATTTTGGGGTACGACGATCGAAGGATCAACTGAGGAAACGATGGTCAGACCTCAAATTGAGGGAGCAGGATCAGTACAGAAGAATCAAGATAGTGCTACACAAAAGTAAGTATTTTGTCGTGTGTTCCTATTATTATTATTACGTTCATGCTGCTCCATGTGCTTTTCTTTACTGTTGTACAGTTTAAAATGGCAACTTTCAGGTTTGTGGGCACAGTAATCGTTCGTAGTAAACATCGTTCTTTCGCCCACTAATACAATGTTTTTGGCAGATGCAGGTTAACTACATTTGGTCATACCTATTTCTATTAAAAGTACATTGTTGTCTAGATGGGTTTGTAACTAGAATGAAATGCAAACTTTATTCAGTATAAGGAGAGGATACTCAGCCGCTGTTTACACATCTGGACACAGGAGCACTAGTGTGGGACACCAGAACAAACTTTTTAGGCTGTCCCACACAGGTGCTCCAGTGGATACTAGGGGTGTCTCCATGTGTGATACTTTACCAAAAAGGTAATTATTCCAGCTTTGGAAAGGGAAAAAATCATGTATTCAGCTTTGAACTCTGCCAAAACAGACAATTGTATTACACGTCCAAGCAATGTTTCATATTCCTATTTCTGCCCTCAAATATCTGTGTGCTAAGTATACCTTTATTTTATTCACATAGGGGAGAAAAGACTTGGGACGTCTGAGGTCATCAGGGACCCCCCACCTCATAAAGAAGGGGAAATCCCAAAACAACAACCAGAGGATGTGGAGGAAGGAGAGGTTTATGAATTGGGCGAAATGGTGACCACAACAGGTGAGTGTCTGAGACCACAGCTTCAGGTAATAGATGTATGCCGGCATATTTATAATACATGGTGTGTTTTTTAATTTTAGGTGATGTGGATGTTGTGGAAGGAGAAACACATTTCACAAGTGCACAGATCCTCATGGGGGAGATCATGGTGTGCAATCAGGATTTACAGAAGATCAAGGAAGACATCAATGATGTTGAAAAAAGACTCAAAAACATCATTGATGTTTTAGGCAGAATCGAAAACACACCAACATTTAGCAAATTGTTTCTATTTTTCTAACTTTTTTCCAAAATTTGGAAAGCCAAATTTTGAAGATGTACACAGTGTGTAAACATGTGCTATCTGCCATCCATTTGTGGGTGCGACCCCTTCCTCGCAACTAAAGTAGATGAGAGGAATGGGTTGCACTCCCGAAACACGTCCATTGATCCCCCATGATGGGAGCTAGCACATGTTGACATTAGGCATGGGATCAGGAGGGAAATCCACATTTTGTCTCTCAATTTGTGTACATCTTCAAAATTTGTCTTTCACAGGGGTGACATTACCCCATCTGATGAAGGCAAAATGAACACAGTTTGGGCATACTAATGTCTGATATTGCCTTCAATTTATCAAAGTTGAACTTTGTAAGTTCCTGAGTTGTGTATTGTTTTATGGTTTAAAAAACATGCCTGTTTACCACAAAAAAGGTTATATATACTGTCAAAAAAAAATTTTGATTTAAAAAATATGTTGGTTTGTTAAAAAACCCTTTTCTAAACTCACATGTGAATGTGCACAGAGTAAAAAATATTCTACTCAACAATGTGTGGCTTCTTCTTTCAATGCTCAACAGCATTTTTGTTGTTGTTTACATTGACAGTGGGGATTATTTACTAAAGGCAAATCCACTTTGCACTACAAGTGCATTTCAGTGCAGTTTCAGTGCACTTTCAAGTGCACTTTTGTAGTGCAAAGTGGATTGTCCTTTAGTAAATAACCCCCACAGTGCTTTATGATTTGCATCAATCAGGCCATTTTCGTCACTCCAAAAAATAAATTCATGGTGCTGAAAATTATGAATATTTTTATCAGTAATGCATTACATACACTAACAACAAAAACAAGGTGTGTGTGTAGCAGAACCACAACATAATAGTTAGCTGAAGAAGAGATTGTCACTTCATGTTTTAAATAAATTACGTTTGCACTATTGAAGAAAATGGGCAAAAAAAAAAAGCCCATTGGATAACCTAGGAGAAAGCTAAAAAAAACAAGCAGTAAATCAAAGGAAATATTATTTCATTTTAAAATACAAATTTAGTTAAAAAAGGTTTCTTAAACATTTTCTGGCATGTCAATGGCCCCCTTACCTGCAAAGTACTCCATATATTTTAGAAGGACCTTGCGGGCGCTTTGGGGGGGCAAGCCAGTATGGCCAGCTTCAAGCGCCGTCGGGGTTTGGTCTTGAAATACAGCCTCAGGTCCAACTGAGGCCACATAGTTCATAGAATTTCTCCTTAAAAAGTTGTGGAGAATGCAGCATGCAAGGATTATATGGTTACGTTTATATTCCGCCATGTTGGGGCGTGGCATGGCTTGCCGAGAAGATGGACGCTTAATTCTTTAGGTCCCGCTGCCTCACGACAATACAGCTGTTTGCCGGAGGTTTCACTTCACTCATCTCTCGCTGCTCATGGGGACTGCTTCACGGACATCGTCTGCCTCACGATCCCGCTCCCCACGGGGACATTCAGGGAGTTCTAACAGCACCATCCCTGACATGTTCAGGACTACCAGAGGTAACATGGCGCCCGCTCCCCTCAGGGGCTCTCAAGAACCACCTCCTGCCCCGACTGACATTCCTCTGCATCCTACCCCGATACAGCCGACCGATGCTAGGTCCATGGAATGTACCCTACCTGCCTCCCAGCCCCAACTTAGTATCCATGACCTGAGGGCTATAGCGGAAGATATCAAGGGCACCCTCTCGGCGGCCATTTCAGAACTGCGCCTAGACCTCCGAGCCGTCAATGACAGGGTTGCGGCCGTTGAGGATAAAATCGGCTTACAAGGCACTCAAATACAGAAAACCACCCAATGACAATGACAGGGTTGCGGCCGTTGAGGATAAAATCGGCTTACAAGGCACTCAAATACAGAAAACCACCCACTATGTAGATACACATACCCTGCAGCTCCGTGACATGGCCCGCCATCTGGAAGACCTCGACAATAGGGGCAGACGCCATAACCTGAGGGTCAGAGGTCTTCCAGAAGACATCGAAGGAGACCAAATATTACCCTCAGTCACTGGACTCTTCAATGACCTGCTGGGCCGCCCTCCTCAAACAACGATTAACATGGACAGGATCCATAGGGCCTTGCGCCCCAGGGGTAGGGACACTGATCCACCCCGAGATATAGTATGTTGTATCTCTGACTTCAAAACCAAAGAAACGATCCTAAAACAGGCCAGAGGACGCCCTCACATTACTTATTCTGGCTCCACGGTCCAGATATATCAAGACCTTTCCAGCATTACTCTGCAACATCGCAGAAATCTGCGACCGTTACTCGACACTCTCCGTGCCCATGGGATCACATACAAGTGGAAATTCCCCTTCTGTCTTTCAGCCACCTCCCAGGGCCGTACGGCACTTCTAAAAGTGCCTGAAGACCTACCGCGCTTTTGCCATGCCTTAAACATACCGGACTGGTTCTCTGAATTCCACCGTTCGGCTGTACAGAGAGATCCACCCCCAACCGAACCCATGGAAGCCCAGGGCCTGGACGGTCGACAGGCCAAACCACCCTCCGCTCCGGAAGATCGTACAGCTCGCTGGTCCTCACGTCGCACCTGCAGCCCGTACCACTCACCTGCATCCAGAAAGTCCAGGAGGGACCGTTAAAGATGTTCTCACCGGAATCCAAGTTTCTGCCACTTCATGCCGCTGTTTGTATTTTACTTTTCGCGGTCTGGCTTACCCCGCGTTCATCTACCTTCCTACTCGAACCGCTGAGAACTGCCTGATGCTGACCCGGACCAACCTCGGATATGTACCCCCGATCGCACTAGTGCCGGATCTCATGTATGTCTGCTGGTTTCCTTGCTGACTGTATCCTACCACATATGAAGTTCCATCCGGAATTGATGGCCGCCAAACGCACTGTTTCTGCTAAGGTACTGTGCTCCCTTTCCCTGACCTCCGATCCCCAGCCCTGCTTCACCCTCCAAGGCCACGCTCTATCTTGCCTCACTAACCTTAGCGCTTTATGGGAAAGTTATTTTTTAGCCGATTTGAATGCTGCATACCCCAAATTTTGCCACTGTATTGCATCGTACTAAGGGACGGCTTCATCTGCGATCCCCCTGCACTCCACACTACAAGCCCCATGGTGCATAGCGGCTAACCACCTGACTGTCGCTGAACGACGTGACGACGCATGGGCGACGTACATCCGCCCTCATCCCGGAAATAACCTACAAGACATTGCAGCCGGACCGACCGATACTCTGCTACTTCAATCTGCAAGCTCACTACGACACAGAGGACATACGAGCGGCCTGCTTCACCAATGTGACCCCCCGGATGGCAACTCTCCATAGACGTCGTTCCCGCTCTCCATACCACCTACTAGCTAGACTGGAAATCGGACTTTGCTCTCACGGTTTGAAATCCCTGCTTAATACTCTGGCCTTTCCTCTTGTTTACTCATTTACTAATAACCGCATATGTCTTAAGCCCCATACACACGCTCGGACAATCCGCGGACAAGGTCGGTCGGACTTTGTCCGACGTACTTTGTCCGATGTTGTCGTTGCGTACACACGGTCGGACTACGTTGTCGGAATATCCGGTCCGGAAGAACGTCGTGACGTAAGTCGTCGTCCACGAGATTACAAAAGGGAAGTTCAGCACCACGTCAGGCACCCGTTGGGCTCCTTCTGCTGATCCCGTGTTTATCGAGAGTTAGTGGAAGTTTGGTGACTTAAGATTCGCGCTTCTCAGTTTTCTGACTCAGATCGTTACTGCTCTTCAGTTTGTGCTTGTCGTGCGTATCTGTTTATTAGTGCGTGTAGTCAGTTCGCATTTGTTGGTCATTGCGGCCTATATCTTGATATAGGACGCTTTGATTTGCACTGCTTATTGTCTGCTCGTTGCTGGTATTCACTTCGTTCTTTCAGGCCTTGCTGTTTATCGGTGCTTTCTGTTTGTCCGTTCTGACCAGCCGACCTTTTGTGACCTTCTGAGCGATGTTTCCCGTGCGTACTCGTCGCCGAGTTCGTGCTGTACGCGGAATTGGTGTCGGGCTTTTAGCTTTGACCCAAGACCCGTCCATGAACAGAGTGATGAGGAGTATGTGGACCAAGAATTGGTTGCTTCAGCGTGACCAGTTCTCGCACATGCCTTTGCTTCGTGAGATCCGGGAGAATAATCCTGATGATTTCAGGAACTTTCTCAGGATGACGGACCCCGATTTTCACCGTCTTTTGGCTTTGCTGACCCCCTTTATCAGCCGGCAGGATACCTGCATGAGACAAGCCATTACTCCGGAGCAGAGGCTTGTTGCCACGTTGAGGTACTTGGCGACAGGGAGAAGTCTTCAGGATTTGAAGTTCTCTTCAGGTATCTCTCCCCAGGCCCTGGGAATCATTATTCCAGAGACCTGTTCTGCCATCATTCAGGTCCTGCAGGAGGACTATATTAAGGTAACATTTCTACTTTACTATTCCCTTCTATGTATGCTCTGTTTGCTAATGACTTGTATTTTTGACCTCCTTCCCTAATTACCATGATTGCAATATGTTCTAATATGCTGTGCCCCTTTTTTTCCTTCATGCATTTTTCCCTTCACTTACCTCCCCAGCATGCTCTTCTGCCCCAATAGACACCTATGGCCTACTCACTTAAGCAATGTCTTTTGTCTGCTGCATAGTATTGTTTGCCCCAAAACACCCCCTAAAATATGCACAAATGTTTGCTGTGTGGTTTACTTCATGTAGAGCCCCCTTTTTTTGTTCTTTTGGTGGGGGGGGGGGGGGGCAAACTCATTAGGAACCCCCTCCCCCAACTGCTCTGTCAGATGGTACCAATCCTTTATCTGCTGGCTTTCCCAAGGTCCATACACACTATATACCTACCTCTTTATAGTGCGCATCTTTAGGGATGAATTCAGCAAAGCATGTAGTGCAAGGGACTGCCTCCATACATTCCATTTCCTATTTTTTTGTCTTCTTTCCCTCCTATTAGCTTGCTTGGTAATTTAATAATGTCACACTGTGCCTGCCTTTTTTGGGGGGGGGGGGGGGGGAAATGTTATTTGATCTTTCCTGTGGCCTGCCAATAGTGTTAAGTACAGAGGGTCTGGCCAAACTAGGCCACATTATTGAGCCATTTGCCAATCAATGAAGTGCAGAGGGTTACCTGTCCACCACCCCCCCCCCCAAAACCATAGTTATTGCCAATGTCCCATCAGAAGTGGGGGGATTGATGGGGGGGTGAGTAATCTGTGAAGGGGAGCCTCTACTTTTCTGTGTAAATACTTTCCAGCCTCCAATTTTATACAATGCTCTTGTTCCAAGATGTTGATTGTCTAATCTGCTTGCAATGTTTAGGTGCAAAGTGACTATTTTTTCTTGTTTCACTCCACAGTTCCCTTCCACGCCACAGGAATGGCAGACTGTGGCCTCCCACTTTGCCAGCCGTTGGGACTTTCCTAACTGCGGAGGGGCAATTGATGGGAAACACGTCCGCATCGTCCCACCGCCCAACTCGGGGTCCTACTATTATAATTATAAAGGGTTTAATAGTGTAGTGATGTTGGCGGTGGTGTCGGCAACATACGAGTTTATGTATGTGGACGTGGGGATGAACGGCCGGATATCGGATGGTGGGGCCATTACGCACACGGAGTTCTACTGGCGTCTCCAAAGTGGCAGTCTGTGCTTGCCACCTCCAGAGGAGAATGCCGAAGGACTCCCCTTCGTCTTTGTCGCAGATGAAGCGTTTGCGCTGACTCCCCATGTGATGAGGCCGTTCCCGATGAGGACCCTCACCCCGGACCAGAGGGTCTTCAACTACAGGCTGTCCAGAGCCAGAAGAGTGGTGGAGAACGCTTTTGGCATCCTGGCCAGCCGCTTCCGCCTGTTCCTGACGGCATTTAACTTGGCGGAATACAAACTGAACCACATAGTTCTTGCCTGTTGCATATTGCACAACTTCCTCAAAAGACATAACAGGAACTATGTGGTGCCCGTTGGCCCAGATGTGGAGGGCCCTCCAAATGCGGACCTCACAGCCCTTCGAGTGGCACGTCCAGGCTTGCCCCCTCTCAATGCCCGCGTGGTCCGGGACCAATATATGGAATACTTTGTGGGTAGGGGGGCCATTGCTCTGCCTGACGATGTGTGAGAGGCATTTTTTAATAAATCTGATATTTTAACCAACCTCTGATTTCTTGTCATTTCAGTCTTCTTTTTAGCTTATTTTACTTTGACATTTTTTCCCTTTGCCTTCGACAGTGGTAATGCACTTTCTGGGCAAAAGGAGGTAACAGTCTCTTCTTCCCAAAAAGATTATTCTCATGTGTGTTTGCTACCTAATCTTTGGTCTAGAGAAGGTTTGTCCTGCATAACTGACACCCAAAATACTCCTTTTCAGCACCAGGTGTGACATGTGTGTATTCTCCAAAATGCTGTGCTCCGTGTTTTCGTACAAAGCACTGTGGGTGTCATTTACATAAGTCAAATCCGCTATGCTCTACAAGTGCATTGAAAAAGTTCCCTGGGAAAGGAAATTGCAGTGCAAAGTGGATTTGCCTTTAGTAAATAACACCCATTGCCCCCCATATCCTTTACATTTTACATACATAATGCATTGTTTTATTTAAATAAGGAAGCCACACATTTTGAAAAATAAAAAAGTTTACTTGGAAAACATTCACAAGTGCGTTTACAATCTTCACGCCAAAACTGACAACATCTTGGTTATTTACAACATTATTTACAAAGATTACGCAATTTGTAAAACCAGGCATGGAGCTAAGCAGAACCTATGAAGTAGGAAAGTTCAACTTTGTAAAGTGAAGACAAGATCAGACATGACTATATGTTCAAAGTGTGTTTGATCTTGCCTTCATCACATGGGGGGGGCACCCCCGAAAAGTGGAAATTTGGAACATGCACACAATTTGGTTCTGAAAATGGTCATTAGATGGTAAAACACATGCCTAGAAGCTTCAAAAGTGCCATTTTCCATCATGGGGATGAATGGACGTTTTTTGGGGGTGCAACCCCTTCACCACAACCACTTTCGTAGTTCGTAAAGTGTTTGCACCCCCAAAAAAACGTTGCCATTCATCCACCATGATGGGAGCTAGCACATGTGGACACAATGTGTGCATGTTCCAAATTTCACACAGTTTTTAAGTTGCAAATGTGTTCAGAAGCTGGCACAAATGTGTGTAAATTACTTGGTGCTTTTTCATATTTTTCCTAAAACATCAATGATGTTCTTCAATTTTTGTTGAACATCATTGATGTTTTGCTTTATGTAATCTAGATCTCGATTGCAGACCATTATCTCTCCGATGAGTACGTGGGCACTCTCTGTGGTAAAGTGCGATTTTTCTTCCACAACATCCACGTCACCTAAAAACCACAAACAAAAAAAATGGGGTGTTGGAAATGAGGCAGCCATACATGGATTAGCTTACCAGTAGCTGTGTTCTCCCACACTCACCTGTTGTGGTGACAATTTCTCCAAGTTCGATGATCTCTCCTTCCTCCTCCTCCTCCTCTGCTTCTGCTCTTCCCCTTTTTTGGGAGGTGTTGGTTTGGGGGTTTCCTCAGACGGCCCAAGTTTTCGCTCCCCTATGAGAATGTCCAAAAGGAAGATTTAGCAACACAAACTATTGAGGGCAGAAATAGGAAATGACAAACATTGCTTGAAAGTGACGGACACTATTTTAGTTTGGCCAGTTACAAATGTCAACTACATGAATGTAGTCACTTTGTAAAGGTGCTAAACTGACTAGCTTTTTGGTAGAAGTTTGTGTGATGGAGACCCCCCTCTAGTATCCACTGGAGCACATGTGTGGAAAAGGCTAATAAAAAGGGGGTTTGGGTGTCCCAGCACTAGTGCTCTCGAGTCCAGATGGGTAAACACCTACTGGGTGACCTCTCCTTTACATTGAATAAATTGCCTTTACATTCTGGATGACATTTCTAGGGAGAACAAACTTCCTTTCCCCCAAAAAAACACCAAACATCGTATTATAAGTGGCCGCACGATCGAGGTTGCGTACGATCGAATGGACACACACACGACCATGACAGTGGCAGAAAGATCGAGGCTGAGTACGATCGAATGCACAGACGAACATGAAAGTGGCCATTTTGGAATGTACAACTTTGTAAAAATCAAACCACATGGAGCAGTATGCAAGCAAGAAATCAAACACAAAACACAACTACTTACTTTTTTGAAGAATTCTCTTGATCTTTCTGTACTGATCGGCCTCCCTCAGTTTCAGGTCTGACCAGCGTTTCCTCAGTTGCTCCTTGGATCGTTGTACCCCAAAATGATTGTACAGCCTCCTCACAACTTTAGACATGATCTTGGCCTTGCGGACATTGGGGTTGAGGTAAGGCCCATACTTCCCATCATAGTCGCTCCTCTTTAATATGTCCACCATCTCCAACATTTCTCCAAATGACATATTGGAGGCCTTGAATTTCAGGCTCCGGGATCGGGACGTTTCTGCCTCCGGCCTTTCCTCGTCCTCCTCCTCGTTGGGGGGATATTTGTGGCGCACCTGCTGTGTCCCCGCCATGTGCTCTCCCCACTGCGCCGTAAAGAGAAGGGGTGGGGAATAGACGAGAAAGATCGTCAGGGGCGGGCGGAGTTTGACGCATGCGCACTGTATATAAAACGTCACACGCCTGTGTCGTAGCCACGATCTGGGAGACGAGGGGAGAGAAAGCTCACGCACGAGACGATCGCTACAAACGAAGGTACAATTTGACGTTGGTACATAACTAGCCTAGACTGATTAGAACTTGAGGCTTCTTTATGGAGAAGATTAGGAGTGTTTAGGCTGACATTATTTATATTGTTTTGTGTGGCGTTGTGTCTTGCAGAGGTGATGGAGGCGTTCTACAACGTGAGCTTTCTCCCACACTTCATTGATAAATACCGGCAATTCCCCCTCTTATGGCAGGCAAAACACAGGGATTATAGCAACAGACCAAAGAGGTACGCAGCCCTGCTGAAACTGGTGGCATTTGTAAAGCCTACCCTGCCCATGGCAACCGTCGCAAACTTAAAAGTGAAGATAAACAACATGAAGACTACCTATTTCCGGGAGCGCAATAAGGTCCTGAAGTCACAAGCATCTGGAGCTGCAGCAGCTGATGTCCATGTCCCCACGCTCTGGTACTATGACAGGCTCCACTTTCTCAAAGACCAGGCTACTGTCAGGAAGTCACTCTCGACTCTTCCTTGCACGCGTCCTTCCACGCACGCCACCCCTGATGAGGCTTCCGAGGACCAACCTGGGCCTTCCAGTCAGGAATATGTGCAGGTGCCCAGCTTGTTCCAGGTATAGTAGTTTTGGAACCAGTTTGTTGAATAATGAATGATGTTCAGTTAATTCAGGATCCCCAATTGCTTATTTCCTAACGGGATTGACATATCAACAGACAGTGGTGTGGGAGACATTTTTGGGAAGAATCTAAACTGCAGGGCTGAGAATTGTATGGTTTTGTATTTGAAAACATTTTGCAACAGTCACTAGATGAGAATTGTGTGTGTTTGATGAACAAATAACTGAAACTATGTCCCTTTTTCAGACACAGGAAGACCTCAGCCAGGAGGTGGCTGTGGAAGGTGGCAGTCAGGAGGAGGCAGGGGGTAGTGGCAGCCAAGAGGGGGGTAGGCGTAGGAGCCTGACTGTCTCCCAAGTCTCTCCCCTCCGCCTTCCCTACAGAAGGGCGAAAAACATGGGGGAGGTGGGAGAGTCAGCGCTCCAGCTGATAAAAGATGCCTCAGCCTCCCTCTATGCCACACCCACCTACGAGGAGGCCTTTGCCTCCTTGGTTACAAGTAAATTTACGGGTATGGAGGCGGGGCAACGCAGCATGTGTGAGGAGGTCATCCTCAAAATCCTAAATGAGGGGATGGCTGGGGAGATGACTCCCCTCACACATGTTTGCGAGAGTGACCTTGCTCCGCCTCCTCCTCCTCCTTCTGCCACCCCACCAGCACCAGCACCACGGCGTGGAAGGAAGCGTACAAGGAAGACAAGAGAGTGACAACCTGGACTCAGTCTGGTCTGAGAGAAGATGGAGCCTCTCGTAGTACCAGAGCCTGGGGACCTAGATGGCATCTGCTGCAGTTCCGGATGTTTTGGACTTCAGGACCAGATTGCGCTCCCTTATTATTTAGATAGGTAGTCTTCATGCCCCCAATTGTTTAAGTCTGTAAAATGATGGTTGCCATGGGTGTCCAAGGCTTTGCAAATTCCCCAAGTTTCACCATGGCTGCGTTCCTCTTTGGTCTGTTGCTGAGACCTAAATAAAGGTTTTTTTGCTTTGAAATAATCATTGACTATTGTGTTTTACTTTTCTACAATGACAGTTTTTCTTTGAGTAGGCAGGTACATTTCACTAATCCTAGAATTAACAAGGGGCACCAACAACCAACAAACTCCTAGTAAATGTAAGCAAGAAATACAAATGTTAATAATGTGGTTTTGCTAAGTTGAGACATACAAACCCCCTCCAAAAAAAAAAAAAACCTCCTTCAAATATGTATTCCCCCAAAAAAAAAAAAATCTGGGTAAAAAAATAAGAAAGATTGTATTACGATCTGAGTAAAAATAAACATGTAGTGTATAAATGCTGCAAAGTAATAAAGAAGTAAGTTTGTGAGAAGTGCGGGTGAATAGGAGCAGCTAAAAGATGTCATTCTTGTTGCATTTTAAAGAAAAAGAGAATGCGCTGCATTAAAGACATTTTAACATTGCAGCGTGACGAATGTGCTGTGTCGATTAGGAAAGGTAGTTTTACCTGACCGAGCGCTTCCGTCACAGAATTTCTTCTGAGCATGCGTAGCACTTTGTCCGTCGGACAAGCGTACACACGCTCGGATTTGGTGTGATCGGACCGGGTTGACGGGAAATCTTTCCAGCAGGAGATAAGACTTTGTCCGACGGACAAACCGACGAACACTGTCCGATGGTGCATACACACGGTCTGATTTTTCAACAACCTTGTCCGATCGGACCAAATTGATGAAAAAGTCCGACCGTGTGTATGGGGCTTTACTGACTGTTCTTTACCATGCCTTCTGTTTACAGGTACAACAGCTTGTTTGGAGCTCTTTATGAGCATGTTTTAAAGTTTTTTTTTTTTTGTTCTTTAGAATGTTCCGGGTTTTGAATGCCTTGGGTGGAACCACTGCGTTCTCCACTCTGCTTCACCCTAGAGTATAAGGTCTCTCTCTTGCATCTCATTTACCTGTAACGTCACCCTCCCTAAGGTCCAGGTGACGACCCTTAGCACCTCCCTTTACTGGGGGACTACCTTCCATCGCCCTCCACTTTGGTCTAAAGATATGCCCATGCTCATTAGACGCCTCTCTCTATCCCATGCAACTTATGCCCTTGTTCTTACCTATAATGCCTCCTGCATTTACTATCTCTCTCATGTCGTGTCCCGGCGGGACTTATTTGATTTAATTAATTCACCTATACTCTTCTCCAAGCTAAAGTCAACCCCCACACGGTAGCGGTTTCAGGCTCTTCCTCTCCACGGCGAGGAGGAGCTTTGTCCCCGCTCTGTACCTACACCGACATCTCGGATTTGAGACAGTTAGGGATTGACCCCTACTGCCTCTTCGGTTTTTTAGTGGTTCACACCACACCCCACCCTGATCCACGTGTACTATTTTGTTTCGCATTATCTCACTTTAATACTCTCCCCCCCACTTACATTAAGTCCCTTTCAACTCCAGACATGGCCTCCCAAGACACCTCGCAGAGTACACCACACCCTCCTTCCAAAATCAAAATATACTCTATAAATGCACGTGGCCTCAACACACCGGAAAAATGCTCACTGTTGCTCTCATATTTGCTTAAGTCCAAAACGCACATTGCTTTACTGCAGGAGACCCACTTCAGAGCTGACCACGTACCTAAACTTCATAACAAACATTTACCCACAGTCTACCACGCTTCCAATCTGGAAGCGAAATCCAAGGGGGTTTCCATCCTGATCTCCCGACTTTCAAATCACAGATGTCCAAAGGGACGTTAATGGCAGATTCCTCTTTCTGAAAGGGAAACTTCTCCACAGGACTGTCACCATTGGCAACCTGTACGCACCCAATACCCATCAAGTCACGTTTTTTCGCAACACCCTACATCAACTCACCGCTTTCCAATCAGGTACTCTTATTGTCGGAGGTGACTTCAACGTAGCACTCAATCCCTCTTTAGACACCTCCAAAGGCCACTCCACGCTGACCTACAGAGCCCTACGTGCCATTAAATCACTGTTCCACGACCTACTATTGCATGACTCCTGGCGCACCCTACACCCCAACGACAGAGATTTTACCTACTTCTCTCCGCCTCACAACCAATACTCGAGACTCGACTACCTTTTTATAACCCAAGATGACCTGGCACACCTATCCGCGACCTCCATTGACCCAATGTTTTTGTCTGACCATAACCCAATATCCATGACCATATATCTTCCTTCCACGACGAATAGATCTCCCATATGGCGTTTAGACAACTCCCTACTCACAGATCCAGCGAATGTTCAAACAATCTCCAAACGCCTCTCTCAATATTTTGTTGAGAACTCTTTGGATAGTTCCTCCCTAATGTCGATCTGGGCCACTCGCAAATGTGTCATTAGAGGCTCCTTTATCTCTCTGGCAGCTTCACGTAATAGACTTAGAAAAGCACACATCGAACTCTTAACTAAAAAAATTTGAGACCTTGAACAGAAACATAAAGCCTCCCTTGCTGCTGAGGTCTTGACAGAGTTAACTCAGGTCAGAGAGGAACTCCTTGAAGAACTTCATCTTAGATTGAAACTTAATTATGCTGTGTCCCAAAAAATGTTCTATGAGTTTGGCAACAAATCTAGCAAACTGCTGGCTAAAGCCCTCCAAAGCAAGAAAGCGGCTTTGGAAATACTATTCATCCGATTAGAGACACTATAGTTAACCCCCTCACCAAGACAGAGGACATTGCCGACCAATTCGTGACCTATTTTTCACAACTGTATAATCTCCCTACTCCTCCTTCAAACCCTGACCTCCCTGACCGTGAGTCTGCTATTCGAGAATTTCTACAAAAATATTCCCCCACGCCGATCACAGACTCAGAGGCCTCTGATCTTAATTCCCCTCTCACAATTCCAGAAATCCTCAGTGCCTTGAAACAATTGAAACCGGGAAAGAGCCCTGGCCCCGATGGCCTAACGGCCAGCTATTACAAATCTTTCTCCGACACCCTTATGCCCCACCTAGCTGCAGCCTTTAATAACTTCTCCCCAACTGATATAGCACATAGAGACATAGTAGAAGCACACATCACACTCCTTCCAAAACCAGACAAGGACCCTATGTTGGTGACGAATTACCGTCCCATCTCGCTACTCAACGTCGATCTGAAATTGTATGCCAAGGTGCTGGCCAACCGTATACTACCCCTTCTCTCGGGTATGATTGGCTTGGATCAGGTCGGTTTTGTCCCTGGTAGGGAAGCCAGGGACAATACCATTAAAGCACTGAACATCCATCATTGGCTTACCACCACCTCAACTCCGGGTTTCTTCCTATCTTTGGATGCAGAGAAGGCGTTCGATAGAGTGGCCTGGGACTATATGGAGGCAGTGCTCCACGCAATCGGTTTACCTCAGCTCTTTATCCGTATGATCATGCTTTTGTACTCGTCCCCCTCAGCTAAGCTTAGGATTAACGGTCGCCTATCGAACGCCTTCTCCATAACCAATGGCACCCGTCAAGGTTGTCCCTTGTCCCCGATTATCTTCCTGCTCACTATGGAACCCTTTCTACGAAGGCTCAGAGATAACACAGATGTAAAAGGTCTCACCATCAAAAATAACACATATAAAGTGGCCGCATATGCGGATGACGTGCTACTCTTCCTGTCTGATCCACTCATCACAATCCCCAACTTACTCAAAGACTTTTCCCTCTTTAAATCCCTTTCCAACCTACAAATTAACGTCTCCAAATCTCAAGCCCTGAACGTCTCCTTACCGACCTCTTTAGTATCGCAATGCAAACATAATTTCCCATTTAGCTGGGCCTCTCAAGCCATTTCCTATCTGGGGATTAAACTTCCTACTAAATTGTTGGATTTATATGCACTGAACTTCCTAAATGCACTACAATCCATCCAAGGGGACTTGCACAAATGGCACGTGGGGTCCTTTTCGTGGTTTGGAAGAATAGCAATCCTGAAGATGAATATTCTCCCTAGAATTCTCTATCTGTTACAGGCTATTCCCATCACCTTACCCCAAGCTTTCTTCACAGCATACCAACGTATGTGTAGAACTTTCATATGGAAGGCCCAAACCCCTAGGATTAGTTGGGCCCGTATGACTCTTCCCAAAATCCTGGGTGGTCTCAGTCTCCCCGACATCCGCAAATACCACCTTGCGTGCCATCTGGCTAGGGTAGTGGATTGGCATGTACACAAACCACATAAAGATTGGATACGATTAGAACAAGCTTTCTCCTCTATCCCGTTAGCTCACTTACCCTGGATCCCCAGGTCACGGAATCCTAAACCCTTCTCGTCACACCCACTGATCAATGCCACGGTACTCTCCTTCCATACTTCATGTACTCATATGAACCTTACTCCGACATACGGCCCCATGACCCCATTGACTGATAACCCTGATTTTCCACCAGGACTCGCCTTGAAAACCCATTTGACAACTACCCCTGACAAGCCCCCGCGAGCTTTCGATTTCTTTCATAATGGAGATCTTCTACTTTATCAGACGATGTCCTCATCTCTCCCGGACTATCACATTCCCTTTTTCAAATTTTTACAACTCCGTCATTTCTTCCACACATCGACTCAGAATCCACACTGGTACAGAAAACACGCACCTTTTGAGACTCTCTGCCTTAGCTCCGATCCCCAGAGACATGTTATATCCAGCACATACTCCCTACTCTTCTCCACACATATTATCAAAATATTATCAGATATTCTGATCCAACGGTGGGAATTGGATCTCGCTATTGACTTACCCTCTGAGGATTGGGAACGCATTTATCACCATATACACAAGGGCTCCGTTAATGTTTCATCCCAAGAGAATAGATACAAACTCCTATCTAAATGGTACAAAACCCCAGACAAAATTCACAAGTTTCATCCACATGTCCCCCCGGTTTGTTGGAGATGCAACTCGGCATTAGGGACTCTCCTACACATTTGGTGGGATTGCCCGCTCCTACATTCATATTGGACAGAAATCCATCGCCTAATATCCCAGATCACAACGTATACCCCGGATTTTACGCCAGCCCAATTTCTCCTACATCACACCTCCATTCCCCAGAGAACCTACAACAAATCACTAGTGTTACATCTTATTAATGCAGTAACGCATATGCCCATTGGAACCATTTATACTTATATTATTGATATTGATATTATATATATTGATTTAAACACATAAAATCTGTCAATCCATTCATGAATAACCCCCCTGTTTTCTTGATATATACAACAGATATACGAACTACTATACTCTGGTTCTGAAGAAGCTTTAAGCAAAACGCGTCAACCAGCACTTTATCAGCGAGTTTGTCTAAACATTCTGATTTATCAATAGCTATATGTATATGTACACCTTTGGATTGCAATGACCCCCCCTTTTTTTATATGTGACATGTTTTTTGTATACTATGTGTTAATAAAACTATTTAGAATCAATCTTTTGTATTGAGACATACGTCCGTTCAGGTACCGTGATAGTCCGATAGGTTGGCTAAAAACCCCCCTTCTTCGTTTTCTATATATAATTTCAGGACGAGGTACCCCCCTGAGCTTTTCCATATCCTTCTATGAGTATTGACTTCATAATGTATTGAACATGCTACCCCTTATATGCTACGCTGCCCCTTTCCAACTCATGTCTACCTCCTAGTGTCCTATCCCCGCTCACAGCCAGATCCCCGTGGGGGTGAGTGGGGATAGGTGGTGTCGGGGCGAAGTACTGTCCTAACCCTTCCCTGCTACTGTTGCCTATGTGCCTCAGGGAACCCATGTTGCACTACTATCACAATTCTACGCACCACTCCTGGTTGCTACCTTACATACCAGGTGAGACTTCCTGATGTACTAGGATTATTATTCACACCCTTTCTTCCCTGGATCACATTTAAGCCTCCTGACAACATATACCTATGTCTTTGTAATTTGTCATTGTTGTTAACGATAATACTTTTCATTGTAACTTCTGTTATGCTTTTTATTGTATTCTGTGTACGTCTTGAATTTATTGTACACCTGCAAACTTTCAATAAACTTTTCTGAAAAAAAAAATATTCCGCCATGTTGATTGGCGTAAGGGATAGGCGGAACCGGCTGGCCATTATCCAGAAAGCATTCTCCACCACTCTTTTGGCTCTGGCCAGCCGGTAGTTAAAAACCCTCTGGTCCGGGAACAGCAGACCAGCCATGTTGTCTTCCGGAGGTGGCAATCCCAAGCCACCACTCTGGAGCTGTCCGTAGAACTCGGTCTGGGCGATGACTCCACCATCCGACATCCAGCCATTCTTCCCCACGTCCACATAGAGAAAATCATATGCTGCTGACACCATCGCCAACATCACAATACTATTAAACTCCTTGTAGTTGTAATAGTATGACCCCAAGTTGGGGGGTGGGACTATGTGGACGTGTTTCCCATCTATTGCCCCTCCGCAGTTGGGAAAGTCCCACCGATGGGCAAATTGGGAAGCCACAGTCTGCCATTCCTGTGGCGTTGAAGGAAAAATCTAAGGTCCACTTATCAGATTCCTTACCCCCTCTGATGGCCCATTGTAAAAATGTTGGGGGGGGAGATGTTTTGGACAGGTAACCCTCTCCACTTCATTGAGAGCTGAATACATAAATAATGTGTGTTACTTTGGCCAGCCTCTCCTTTACTTACACTATTGGCAGCCCACAGGTAAGAAGTGTCAAAATCCAGAAATATGAATACACACTGTCCAAATTGAAGAACATTTTTACATTCTGCAATTACCTATCAAAATAGTAGTAGAACAAAACTTTAAACAGTAAAATTAGAAGGTATTCAGGCAGGCCCTTTCACTACATGCTTTGGTGAATTCATCCATAAATATGACCACAAAAGAGGTAGGTATAGTGTGTATGGGTTTGGCAAAGTCAGCAGATAGAGGATTGGTATCGGTTGACTTAGCGGTTGGGTGGAGGGAGGGTTCCAAATGATTTTGTGACCTCCAAAAAAAGCCTCTGGCACTCTGCCTGAATTTAAGGACACAAATAACATGTGTACACATTTTAGGGGGTGTTTAGGGTAAAACACTACTATGGAGCTGACAAAATACATTGTTAAGTGACAAGGCTAGGTGTGTATGGGCTCAGGATAGCATGCTGGGGAGGTTAGTGAAGGCAAATATGCATTAAGGACAAAAAAGGAACTTTAAAAACTCCCAGCATGCATGAGGACAAAGGGGACATTCACAGCATATTACAATCATGGTAATTAAAGAAGAAGAAGATTAAAGATGAAAGAAATACAATACATTAGCAAACATTAAATACATATAATTTGATGTTAAAGGAGAAAACTTACCTTAATATAGTCCTTCTGCAGGACCTGAATGATAGCAGAACAGGTCTCTGGAATAATGATCCCCAGAGCCTGGGAGGAGATGCCTGTCGGGAACTTGATGTCCTGCAGACTTCTCCCCGTTGCCAAGTACCGCAAGGTGCGACTAGCCGCTGTTCAGGAGTGATGGCTTGCTGCATGCAGGTGTCCTGCTTCATAATATAAGGGGACAGCAAAGCCAACAGACAGTGAAAAATGGGGTCTGTCATCCGGAGATAATTCCTGAAATCATCAGGAATATTCTTATGTATCTCCTGCAACAAGGCATATGAGAGAATCGGTCACGCTGGAGCAACCAATTCTTTGTCCATGAACTCCTTCTCCCCCTGTTCATGGACTGGGTTTGGGTCAAAGTACTAAGAACACCAAGCCCCTGCACAGCACAAACTCTATGATGAGTACGTACCCGCAACATGGCTTCAAAATGGTCGGCTGGTCAGAACGAACTAACAGATCGCACTGAAAATCAGAAAGGCCTGAGAAGAGCAAGCTGAAATTCAGAAACGAGTGGACAAGAACGCACTGAAAATCAAATACGTAATTTAAAACTACGCACTGAAAACCAGATACGAACTGACTACACGCACTGAAAACCAGATACAAACCCACAAACACAAACTGAAGAGCAGTAACGATCTGAAAAGCACAAGGCTCAAAAGCGCGAATCCTCTCTCACCAAACTTCTACTAATACGAGATTAGTAGAAAGAGCCCAAAGAGTGGCAAAAAAAAAGAGGAGGAATAATGACGCAAGGTATTACCAGACATTTAAAACAGCAATCGAATATGAAATCACATAGTGAATTTCTTGGAACAACAATTAAAAAGTGGTATTATAAACACATATAAATATGATATATATAGAGAGAGAGAGAGAGAGAGAGTGTATGGAAAAATATATATACACATATACTTTAAAACAAGTCCCGGCAATAAGTTAATAAGAATTGGATAATGATGGTAATATACTGATAATAAAAATGATAGGCACCAGCAGCAGCTCCCTTAGGAGTAGAAGCAGTACTGTGGAAGACAATGAATAAGGAAAACAAGGTGCGCCAATCTAAGTGCAGTATCAAAAACTTGAATGGGAATATAAATAAAAAGGAGGTGGCCAAATGGCTACTCACAAATTCTCAATGAGAGTAAGGCATGTAGACACATAAGTGATGTCCATTTTGAAACCAGCGGCTGATCTCAGTGGGGCGTCCTAGCGGTGTTTGACAAGGGTTGTCCGGATGATGATGGAACAAGGATGGAAGCTGGTGGTTCTTAGAGGGTGCCAGTAGTGGTGTAGAGCAGGGGTCGTCAACCCCCGGTCCCCGGCCCACTACCGGGCCGTGGCCCTTCTGCAGCCGGGCCGCGGGTTCGGGCGGCTAGCAAGAGAAATGCTGGACTGCCGGCATGAGATCGCTGAGTGGATGGAAGAAGCGAGCGGGCGGGCAAGCAGAGATGATGTCATCTCCCTCCGCCCCCCTGCATTACCGCTCTTTCGCCTTCAAAGCCAGTGAGTGCTCTGTCTCAGTGTTGGAGGTGCGGCGGGGAGCAGAGAGATGACATCATCTCATACTGCCCGCCCACCCGCATCACTGCTCTCCTGCGGTTCCTCGTTGTGTGACTGTAAAAGTTTTCAGCGGCGCAAATTGCCTGCCCCCCCCCCCCGGACAGCTAATCAGGAATAACAGAAGGGTAGAGCCAGAAAGTGACAGCCGAAGGAGACCCGGACCCTCCCTCTGCCAGGTGAGACCGGCTGCAGCATGAGGAGGGAGACACCCTGCTACATCCAGAGGGGCGATCCCACAGAGATGTGACATCATTAGTGACAGGTGAGCTGTGTGGGAGTACAGGTGAGGTGTGCTAGGACTTGTAGTTCACCCCCTCAGCTGTCTGCCTGACATACCACAAGGGGCGCTCCACTCACACTGCATCTGGTGACAGGCAACGTGGCAGGTGGCATGGCAAGTGACATTCCACATCTGGTGGCAGGCAGCGTGGCAAGTGACATTCCTAATCTGGTGGCAGGCAGCGTGGCAGGTGGCAATCCACATCTTGTGGCAGTAAGCGTGGCAGGTGGCAATCCACATCTTGTGGCAGTAAGCGTGGCAGGTGGCAATCCACATCTTGTGGCAGTAAGCGTGGCAGGTGGCGTGGCAAGTGACATTCTGCATCTTGTGGCAGGCAACGTGGCAAGTGACATTCCACATCTGGTGACAGGCAACATGGCAGGTGGCAATCCACATCTTTTGACAGTAAGCGTGGCAGGTGATGAGGCAAGTGACATTCTGCATCTGGTGGCAGGCGACAGTGGCAAGTGACACACTCAGTGCTTCCACTGATTCTACATCATGGTGAGTTGAACTATTTCCTTTATTACTACAATGTAATAATATAAATAATGCGCTTCAATCACCCTGAAACCATATCAAGCATGGCGCCGTGATGATGAAAACACTAACACCAGCCATTGCCCGTGAAAAATCGCGACCCCCCCCGGTCCTTGGAACAATTTCCTTCCACGCAGCCGGTCCCCGGTGCCAAAAAGGTGTACTGGCCACTGTAGAGCACTGCCGTTGGAGGTGCAGAGGGACCCGGGTGTAGCAGAGGCTTTGTGCCGTCCGTTTTGGAAAAAACGGAAGCTGAGCCGCAAAAGTGACGTGATGGACGTGTCAGATGACGCGTTTCAATGCATCAGCATTTTCTTCAGATCTAATGGGCTAGTTGGCAGTGTCGATCTTATATAGGCTGATGCCGGTCGCAACGCGACAGCGTCAGCTGATGGGAGCAATAAGTAAACATAGAAATGACCACAGGTTATGCATATATTTTTTTAAATTGATGATATAAAGCAAAGATAAAATATCGGAACCATACCATGGGATTAAGGCGGAAAAAAAACATTAGAAAACACGCATAAAAACGGAATGTTAAAATAGAGTATAAATAAAAATAAAATGAATCAGAATAAAAAGAACTAGTGGAAAACATTGATGGCAGCCTGAAGCTAAAGCTAATAATTTGATGGTAGTTGAATAAGATAATTTAATATTATAATTTTAATAACTAGACGATCAATTGATAAATATAAATAATTAATTAATTTATTAAATCCATGGATTCTAGAGGGATAATATAAAGGAAGGGGGGGGGGGGGGGGGGCAGAGCTGTAACAAAACTTGTAAAAATTTATGAAAATGTATTTTATATAAAATGAATATGATAATGATATATTAAACAAACTACACTGGGCTTGTGACTAAAGAACGTGTCTAGTGCATGTAAATGTATAAGTTCACATGCATAATACAGTCGATGTGTATAGTAAATTGGCACTATCGAAATATAAAAATGTAAACGGGAAGATTGGGTAATTCGATGACAGTCCTATGCACAGGGCCCCCTTCGCCGGCGGACATACCCCCCACTCTGCAAACACCTCTTTCCAATCCCAGGAAGTTATCCACTACTTAACAGGTCTCAACCAGCGTCAGTGTGTATGCAAGACAAGCTTAAGTCAACATCCGTCAGAAAAAAATCCCAGGATTTCATTGTTGGAATGTCCAATCGTGTGTACGCGGCATAACTGTGGGGGGGGGGGGTGGGCTCACTACAACATGACAAAGATCACTGCTCCCGATAACAGGGAGCAGTAGATCCCTGTCATGTTGCTAGGCAGAGCAAATGCCTTGTTTACATAAGCATCTCCCCGTACTGCCCCTCAGTGTCACGTGCCTACTAAGCCGCGTCTTAAAAGGGATGTACAGGTCTGCCCATTTGCCCAGCCGTGCCATTCTGCCGACGTATATCGTCGTGCACTGGACGGCAAGGGGTTAATAATAAGTATACAGTATATTTGGGAAATATCATATGGAACAAATTAAGGTCATACATGACTAAGCTAGCACCTACAGAAGGGAAATGGCAGTCAGATACCTCCTGGGTGACAGGTTTATCTGAGCTACCCTGTGTTTAGTATCCCTGGACACGAAAATTCAATGCTGAACTATTGTACCAGTTTCAAGAATCCAACCTGTACATATTGGGAAATATTAATAGTGGTAAAAAACTGGGTGTAAGGCAGTGTCATGATACTGTCATAAAAACAATGGCCTAGTTTTTAGACGCCTAATTGGTCAGATAGCCTCTGTCAACACCCCATTTGACAGTTCTCATATATACCATCAAATCAGAAACATCTGTCAAGTTTGAGAACCGATAATACTTTGTTCATTGACTAAACTCTGCTAAACCCAAGGACAATGCAAGTATTCTCCTTCTCAACTCTGTTTTATTTTTCTGTTGCTGTAATATCTCTTTTTTTCTTTGTAACATACTTTTTTCTGTATTTATTTTATTTGAACCAATTTGACCTTTTCATTATTAAACCTTTTTCTGAAAAGTGTTTACCTTGTCTTTAAATGTGCTATGCAAGCCTATCAAAAATCTCTGTCTTGTGAAGAGTGCTACTGTATAGTATAAATCCAATTAGCATACCTGTCTGTGATGACAGTGTGTGTTACAGATGTTTATTCCAAAATCATAATTGGTATTGCTAAAATTACAAATTTTCTCCTGCTCGGTCCAAAGGGGATAGTGGTAGCTTAAAGGGTCAATTGCTTAATTAATTTAACCCAGTGACAATCACTCACAGGCTGTAGATTGTGGTCCTGAGATATACCTGTCTCCTGAGTGAGCATTAAAAGGAATTGACATTGGTGGCAAAATTGTGAAGGCATGATTCCTACCCTACAGGAGTATGATATCCGGGCAGACTAAAACCCGTGGGTTCCGGTTACTTCAGAGCCCAGTTGTTCAGATAGGCAAGTAGATAGGCAAGTAGAGACTGACACTGAAGTATCACTGAATATCACCTCCAAGCTACAGCATGAGCAGGCCAGCACCTGATTGTCTGCAACCAGCATAGACTCTCCTCAGATTCAGGAAATGCTACCATCAATTTCCCTCCATGCCTGCAGCATGTAACTCAGTCTCAGGCAGCTGCTCCGTCTGACATGTCCCAGGTCTCCCAACAGAAGCAAACATCCCCTGCCGCTGCATGCCTCTATGATCATCAGTGACCAACCAGTCTGTCTCTGTCAGAGACTCTCTGGTGATCATCCCAGTATAGCCAGCTCTGCCTTACACACAATTTATTCCTTACAGCAGGGGTGTCCAATTGCTGGCCCTCTTATGTGGCTTGCCATCTCCTGCTCTTGGATGGTGGGTCAGCAAGCCCAGATTGTGGGTTCCCGACTTGCCATCCCCGAGCATCAGTGTGAAGAATGAAGCCGGCACTAGAGGAAACAAAGCCGATGCTTCCTGTATAGTGCCGGCTCCTGTCACACGAGTAGGGCAAATGGGGTGGAGTCAAGGACGGAGGCATGGGGGTGGCAAAATTAGGTTTTGCCTAGGGTGTCAAAAATCCTTGCACCAGCACTGGCTACAACGCATCAGTGGGATGGATCCTTTGGCGTACCTGCAGTTTTTCAAGCACCAGGCTGCGGCTGAGAGAGAGGAATGCCAGGCTGCGGCTGAGTGAGAGGAGCACAGGGCTTTTGCTGAGAGAGAGGCTGTAGAATGCCAGACTGTGGCTGAGAGAGGTAGCAGAGGGAGGCTGATCGGTGGCACGAACTGAAGGCTCCAGTAGCAGTGACAGAATTAGAACATTGGATCCCTAGAGTACAGGGACACCTCTCTGCCAGTGAGCCAGGCAGGAAAATTTCCAGTCATGGCAAAGGACAGTGACACTGAAGTGTATCTGTTGTTGTTTGAAAAAATTTGCCTTTAGTACCACCTGCCCCAAACAAAATGGGCCCAGTACCTGATGGCCAGGGCCCTGGATGCATATGTCGCATTGCAGCAGAGCAGGATGACAATAATGAGGCCATGAAGGCTGTGATGCTCCAAAAGTATCAGTTAACCCCGGAAGTGTACATGAAGCGATATAGGTTCTTGCAAAAGGCCTGGGGACACATATATGGATGTGGTAAGTCGCTTATGCACCACATTCTGGCAATGGACCAGAGGCTTGAAAGCCGATTCCCTGGAGGATCTTATGATTGAAGATCATCTTCTATACATTTGTCCTGCAGACGTCAGACAGTTTGTTTTGGAGTGGAGGCCAGCCTCGGCCAAACCAGTAACAGAACTGGCAGATACCTATATCAACTCTCAGGTATCTGACCATCGCAAGGCTCCTCCGAATGGCTGGAAAGGAGGGAAATCACTGATGACAATCCATCCTCCGCCTGCAAACCAAGTTCTTCAGCGGCCGTCACATGCAGTTCCTGGTGCCAGGCCATTTCTGACTGACATTCACAGATGTTACACCTGTGGGACATTTCAGGATGCAATGCCCTGAGTAAAAGAAGACAACGTCACCTGGCCAGCTGGCCAGCAACCCTTCCCCTGTGCTGTTTGGCAGTGGGAAAGCCCAGGGAACCAACGCCAACTTGCAGCCAGGCAACCGGACTGTAACTGTTTTTTGTGACACTGGTGCTGAAGTCATATTGGTCAGGCCAGAGATGATAGAAGAAAAAGACATCACACCAGAGTTTAATTTTTTTTCTTATATTTCAATATTCTTTATTAGTTTCATATAAAGAGTTAGCATTTACATGTGAATCTTGTCAGATGTTCCAACTGAAGCACAGATAACAAATTATGGAAAATATTTATAACAGTCAATATAGTGTGAAATTCAAAACAGATCAGCAAACATATGCCTCCATCCAGAGGTATTGGTAGAAGTGGCTCCAGAGGAGGGAAGTGGAGGGGGGAGGGGGTAGGGATGGGTAAGGGGAAGGAGGGAAGAGAGAAGGGAGCAACAGCAAAATCAATGAAATTAACTAGTGTTTAACAAGAAACATTATATTTGTACAGTGCAGCTAGGATGTGATAACCATGAAGACCACTGAAAAAGAAACTTGTCTATGCATATGTTTTTTCTAGCTACTAGTCTCTCCATTTCACATTGAAGATTAAGGTCTGTAAGTGTGGATGTTGTGGAGGAAGTTTTCCAAAGTCTGGTGATATTCAGCTTTGCTGCAAGTAGGAGATATATTATTACCACCCGTGATCTGGGAAATTTTTCTATCCCCAGGTGGAGTAGAGCTAGCGATGGGTTGAAACTAATAAGAGGATGTGCTATATAGAAGAGATTAGGGAGAAAATTTGTCTTCAAAAGGAGCTAAGAGATCTACAAAAACCAGAGTAGATGTGCCATAGTGCCTATACTACCGCAGGACCTCTAACAGGTAGCAGGACAGCCCAGGTAGATTTTTGACAACCTATAGGGTGTCAGGTACCATCTGTGTATGTTTTTTTGATAGGCTTCCCAATTATTGGAGCAATGGGACACTGTATATGTAGTTTTGAATGCCCGTTGTCAAATAGGAGGGGTTACTTCAATATTCAAATCTTCAATTCATTTTGAGAGGGTAGTGATTTGGGAGTAGGGTTGGTGGTCATTTAGGGCTGTGTATATCATAGGTATCCCATTTTTAGGGTATGTGGGTTGGGAGTAGAATCTATGTAGTGTTTCACAGATTGTGACTGCAAAGGGGAGTTTAGAGGCTTTAAGGAAGTGAATGATCCTCAAGTAAGTGTAGGCCTCTGTGTCTGAAAGATGGTATTCATCTTGGAGGTCCCTGAAAGTTTTCAAAGACTGGTTGGAGGTGAGCTTGCATAGGGTGTTAATTTCGTATGTATGCCAGTGTAGGATTTTAATGTTTGATATTTCCCCCCAACAATACTCTGAGAGGGATAGAGTGAGTATGAGAGGGTTGGTTAGGTGGTGTGTCATGAGTATACTTCCTCCAGGCTATGACTGATGCTCTGACTGATGGGGAGAGGGGTGTTGTAGGTAAAGGGGCGCCCGCAGTAGTGAGTAAGAGGTTATCTAGTAAATTAGTAGTTGTGAAAGGTGAGTGTTCTATAATTGGTCAAGGTTTATCAGAGGATGGGTGCCACCAGTGATATAGCTGGTCCAGGATAGAGGCATAATAATAGGTACGAATGTGGGGTAGTCCTACCCTGCCTTGGTTGTGATGTCTAACTGATATATGGTGAGCGCATCTGGGTGGTTTGTTGTCCCAAATACATTTTGTGATCTGCCTTTGTATTGAGAAGAAGGCTTGAGAAACTGGTATTATTACTGTATGGAATAAGTATATTAGCTTAGGTAGAACATTCATCTTAAAAGAAGCTATTCTACCCAATTTAGACAGGCCAGAAATTCGCATCTGGTTAAGTAGTTGAGGGAATTGTTTTTGGAAGGCTTGGTAGTTTTAGATTATAGAGTTGGTTAGGGGATGAAGAGAGTTTAATCCCTAGGTATGGAATAGCCTGTGTAGCCCAGGTATAGGGGAGATTTTGTCGCAGGAGAGATTCTTGTCTGTTTTTGTGGAGTTAACTTTGTAAAAGGACACTGCACTATATTGATGGAGAATTTCCTGAATCGCTGGTAAGGAGAGGATTGGGTTGGAGATCATAAGGGTGACAGCATCAGCGAAAAGGCTAATCGTATGGTCTATATCATTACAAGGGATTCCAGAGATATGAGGGTCATACCTAATTTTAGATGCTAAGGGCTCCATCAAGAGGGCAAAAATGAGAGGGGAGTGAGGGCAGCCTTGGCAGGTGACGTTGGAGATCCCGAAAAGGTTTGGACAATGTCCCTTCAGTCAACCGTGGAGTTGGAGTATAAGGAAAGTATTGATGTTTGGAACCATCTAGTTATGCCAAATTTAGTGAGGACTGCTCTTAGAAATCTCCAATGCACCCTGTCGAACGCTTCTCTGCATCCAAGCACAGAAGCAGAGAAGGCGTTAGTGTTTGGGAGGCCTGATGGATTAAATTGATGACTCTTCTATTATCATCAGGAGCTTGCCTACCTGGTATAAATCCAACTTGGTCTAGGTGAACCAGCAATGGGAGGTAGGACAGCAGTCTAGAGGAAATTACTTTGGCAAACAGCTTAACATCGGTGTTAAGAAGAGAAATGGGCCTATAATTAGTTGTAGATGTAGGGTCCTGATCTGTTTTGGGGATGGTTCTAATGACTAAGCGTAACATATCTAGCTGTAATGAACCAGAGGAGGCAGCAGAGTTGAAGAGGGTAGTAAGATGGGTGGAGAGAATGTCAGCAAGTTCCTTGTAGAATTCATTAGTATAACCATCTTCACCAGGAGATTTATTGTGGGGAAGGGTTTTAATCGCTTTAACATAGCCAAAGTTCAGTAACCGGAACGGATCGTCAGCCAAGCCAGGAGTCAGGGATCAAAGTAGTGGAACAGCAAGCAGGATCTGTAGCCTGAAGGGATGTCAGCAAAGCCAGTCTTTAAACAGGAATGCAGGAGATAGTTTCTTGTAATGTGACCAAGGCGAAGGCAGAGCTCCTCTGGACTGGAAGGCTTAAGTAGGCAGGACTGACAAGCAGGATCAACAACAGCTGGGTAACTGTGGAGAGAGATGGGAGCTGGCAACTAGACGACAGCTGAGTGGCCAGCTCAGAGAAGGAAGGGCTGAGCCCAGCCCTGACAATTACCCAAAGCATAAAAGTTTGCCTTGGTAAGTTTAAGGTTGGTCTCAAATTTATAAAGCAGAAGAGATCGAGTTTGTGTCTCCGGTCAAGAAGTTAATTAGTTAGACTATGGGAAGGGGATTGTTTGTTTAGTTTTTCTAGTTGGTCAATTTGGAACATTACCTCTTCAATTTGCTGAGACCTCTGCTTTTTAGCTTTACTATACAGTTGAAATGTTTGTTTGTCCACAAGAAAGAAATCAATGTAAGAATAAGATATTTGTGTGCGGGAAAAATAGAAGTCTCTCTCTGATCCATGGTGGTATCTGCAGACGTCGAAAAGATCATTTGATTGAAGAAAAGGATTTAGGGCAGGGCGGTTATGGTGGGTTGTAGATTAGGTGTCCATGCCCGGGTTGGCAATTATTTTGAAGTCTCCTCTTATGATAGTATGGAGAGAATAAAACCGCGCTATTAACTAATCAAATCCCTAAAAATTACAAAAAAGGCTGCTACTCTAAGTGGGATACACACACTGTAAACGATATAGGCAAAAAGGAGCAGCGCCAAAATATGACACTGTGTACCTATCCCAGTAATTTCACCTGTGTATAAACATAATCAATGAATTCATGCATTAACAGTAACATGAGACGGTACACATATAAATATAGTGTTCAAATTTCATAAGGTGATGGTATAAAGAGAACACTGTGTAAAAAATCCTATGATGGTAGTTGGAAGAAAAAGTCACAACAAAGTCATGGCACTGCACTGCACGGATGAAAGATGACCCTGCATACATCCAGATGTAAATTGAAATTATGCACCACGGTGACTCGTATATGCGTTTAGTGAAGAAAAAACCCTGACACCATAGATATCTTATGCGCTTACCGAAAGGTAAAGCATATACAGCTTTATGATGAAAACAGCCGGCAAACTGGTACAGGTGTCCCTGGTTTCTCCCTCTCCTGATCTTATAGCCTCCAGCAGTAGTGGTTATAGGGTGTCACATTTCCATCACAAAAAAAACGCCCGATCTGCAGAGTGCTATGGATAGCAGAGTGCTATGGATATCCCTGACTCTCCTCCTCCCGATCCACAGCTCAACCAATTAAGGGTGAAGATGGCTTTGTGCCTCCTTTAGCTCAATGGCATCACAATAGGGGAAGGAAACAGAAACCGTCTATAGTATAATTCCGTTTTAAAATGTAGTAAAATAACATAGTACACACTTACATATAATCTCTTCTTGGAGCGCTTAAAAACAAATCAGCCGGCCGGCCTGATACTGGAGCCCGTCCTACTTAGTTGTAGCGTGGTGACGTCACTGCGTGCCTTCCCAGACCAGTTGCGACATAGATGTCGTTTTCAATGGGGAACGGGTGACGCAGCAACGCACCACCATTTATAGCCCAAGCCTCATTCTGAGATGCGGAAGTGTAGCTAAAACCGCCATCTTAATTATGGGCAATAGCATCCGCTGGACTTGTAAGGACATCATTTACAATGCCATAACAATCCAATCGAATTTAACTCCCTCCCCCCAATACAGCCAAACCAAATGTACATTGACAAGTGGTCATATCGGTGTGGCAAATATAAGGATGTAAAAATATTTATATAAAAAAATAAACATAAAGAGTGAATGTGTAATGAGCGGAAGCTCATTGGACCCGGTAGCAACATAACCCCCGGATGGGTGAAGCCGAACTAGGCTCCTCTCATCTAACTTTTCTATAATCCACTGGTGTGCTCCTATGGTGAACTAACAATTCAACCAAGAAGTATCTCATGTGTATATTGAATACTGTGAGTTTCTATATACCATTCCCGTGACAAATAAATATTACCTCATAATAATGTGTATATTAAATATGCATATAAATTAATATATGTTGTGAATAATCCCAAATATTTCTATAGTATGTCCATGTCGTGAAACATCTATCCAATTCTAAGAGTAGAAAAAATTGGTTAATTAATGATTAATATATAATAATATACAAATGTTTTCCGGGTGTATTAAATCCCATAGACATTTATATAAAGTGATAAATAAGTGTTTTCCGGAAATATTAAATCCCGATCCTTGTGTATTTTGGGTAGGTAATATAGGATAAGGGTACGTGGGGCTCTAGGGATAAGATGTAGGGCCTCCTTTGAGTTGAGGATACCTAGAGTGCGCCCATCTGATATCAAAACTTCAAGTTCTCTGGTGTATTGAGCCTTTGGGTCTGAAGGCAACTTGATATAAGTATTGACATCTCCGACAATGCAATGCATCTCGGCCATGTATTTATCCCTGTCCAATACTACAATAGCCCCCCCCCCTTATCTGCTGGCCTAATGACTAGATCTTTCCTACTACAAAGTGAATCTAACCCGTCTTGCAGGGTCTGTTTCATTCTCACTTTTTTTACCTCCATAAGATCAAGGTCCCTCAACATAACATCCCTGAAAACAGGTAAAGAGGGAGCAAGTACCCCTGGGGGGTTAAAAAGTGATGCGTTGGTAAGTCCAGAATGGACAACCTGCGTGGTTGCAGAATTCCCACTATTGGCGTCTTGGACATATGTGTTGGTTGTCATGTGTCTCTTAATACTTAATTTACGCACAAATTTATGGATATCCATAAAAGTGTGAAACTTGTTTAACCCTTTCGGGGGTGCAAATTTTAAACCCTTGTCGAGTATTGATTGTTCAGACTCTGTCAAGGGTTTAGAACTTAAATAAAAAATCCCCTTCCCTCTTATACCCTTGGTCTCTTTTGCTGCTCGGGTCCGCCTCCCCCCTCTGATTCCTCTCCCTATTCTCCTAACCTTTTGACGCCTTGTTGGGGTTTGAAAAAACCCCAATTATTCTGACCCCCCACATGGGGTGGACCTCTTGTTTCCCCAATGAATCCCCGATGTTGACCATTTGGAGTTGGGTCACTTGAATATGGCTGGAACTGAGGGCGAGGGATAAACTCACCATCTGGGCCAATTGCATCACTTAATGGAAAAAAAGCATTCCTTGTGGGGAGACTATAATCCCATTCGGGGGTTATGTTGCTACCGGGTCCAATGAGCTTCCGCTCATTACACATTCACTCTTTATGTTTATTTTTTTATATAAATATTTTTACATCCTTATATTTGCCACACCGATATGACCACTTGTCAATGTACATTTGGTTTGGCTGTATTAGGGGGGAGGGAGTTAAATTCGATTGGATTGTTATGGCATTGTAAATGATCTCCTTACAAGTCCAGCGGATGCTATTGCCCATAATTAAGATGGCGGTGTTAGCTACACTTCCGCATCTCAGAATGAGGCTTGGGCTATAAATGGTGGTGCGTTTCTGCGTCGCCCGTTCCCCATTGAAAACGACATCTATGTTGAAACTGGTCTGGGAAGTCACGCAGTGACGTCACCACGCTACAACTAAGGAGGACGGGCTCCAGTATCCGGCCGGCCGGCTGAGTTGTTTTTAAGCGCTCCAAGAGGAGATTATGTGTAAGTGTGTACTGTGTTATTTTAATAAATTTTAAAACGGAATTATACTATGGACGGTTTCTGTTTCCTTCCCCTATTGTGATGCCATTGAGCTAAAGGAGGCACAAAGCCATCTTCACCCTTAATTGGTTGAGCTGTGGATCGGGAGGAGGAGAGTCAGGGATATCCATAGCACTCTGCTATCCATAGCACGCTGCAGATCGGGCGTTTTTTTTGTGATGGAAATGTGACACCCTATAACCACTACTGCTGGAGGCTATAAGATCAGGAGAGGGAGAAACCAGGGAAACCTGTACCAGTTTGCCGGCTGTTTTCATCATAAAGCCGTATATGCTTTACCTTTCGGTAAGCGCTAGGGATGAGCCGAACACCCCCGGGTTCGGTTCGCACCAGAACCTTCGAACGGACCGAAAGTTCGCGCGAATTTTCGAACCCTATACGTTATAATGGACGCGAACGTTCGAAATCAAAAGTGCTAATTACAACGGCCAATATGCATGTTAATGTCATAAAACAGGTTTGGGGACCCGGGTCCTGCCCCAGGGGACATATATCAATGCAAAAAGAACTTTTAAAAACTAACGTTTTTTCGGGAGCAGTCATTTTAATGATGCATAAAGTGAAAAAAAAAAAAGTGAAATTTTCCTTTAAATATGGTACCTGGGGGGTGTCTAAAGTATGCCTGTGAAGTGGCATGTGTTTCCCGTGTTTAGAACTGTCCTTGCACAAAATGACATTTGTAAAGGAAAAAAAGAAGCCATTTAAAACCACTTGTGGCTTTAGGTTTGTTCTTAAGTAGAATCTGAACAGGTAGAGGTGCAGGTGAAGTGTAGCTCCATCCCAAAAAAAATCTATTTTTAAGCTTTTTGGAGAACATAGGGAGGGGTTATCACCCCTGTAACATTTGCTGTCTTTGCACATCTGTTCAGAACATGTCACCTCACTTTCCGTCCCAATGACAAATGTTTTTGGAAAAAGTGGGGTTTTAATTGAAACAAGGATTGGTGATAAAGTATCAGTAGAGAGGAGATACCTTTTCCCAAATTAAATCTAACAGGATAGAATTTCCCTTCCTAGGGGTAGATTTCCTCTCACTTCCTGTTTTCTCTTTCCATTTGCAAGTAGGAGTCGTTTGTAAGTTGGATGTTTGAAAGTAGGGGCCTGGCGTATATACTCTGCAGAAATTTGCCCTATTAGATGTTGGTGTAGCCACAAGACTGGTGGGCACAGGAATGGGCCCTGCTGTGAGTTAATAGATCAAGATTTGTAATTGCATGCACCTGTTGAACAGGGCAGAAAAATTGGGGGTGGTGGTGGTGGTGGACGGTGTTGCCACAAGACTGTAAGCTCTCACAGTTACTCTTGGTGGGCGCAGGAATGGGCCCTGCTGTGAGTTATTAGATCAAGATTTGTAATTGCAAGCACCTGATGAACAGGGCAGAAAAATTGGGCCTTTGGCGGTGGTGGTGGACGGTGTTGCCACAAGACTGTAGGCCCTCATAGTTACTCTTGGTGGGCGCAGGAATGGGCCCTGCTGTGAGTTATTAGATCAAGATTTGTAATTGCAAGCACCTGATGAACAGGGCAGAAAAATTGGGCCTTTGGCGGTGGTGGTGGACGGTGTTGCCACAAGACTGTAAGCTCTCACAGTTACTCTTGGTGGGCGCAGGAATGGGCCCTGCTGTGAGTTATTAGATCAAGATTTGTAATTGCAAGCACCTGATGAACAGGGCAGAAAAATTGGGCCTTTGGCGGTGGTGGTGGACGGTGTTGCCACAAGACTGTAGGCCCTCATAGTTACTCTTGGTGGGCGCAGGAATGGGCCCTGCTGTGAACTATTAGATCAAGATTTGTAATTACCCGCCCCTGTTGGGGCTGAAAAATTGTGCCTTAGGCACTGGTGCTGGTGCCACAACACTGCAACCCCTCACAGATACTGTACTTGGAGCACAGCAGTCACACGTGTTGCGAAGCATTTTTTTATAAAAATTGTATGTACACGCCCCTGTTAAACAGGGGCTGAAAAATTGTGCCTTAGGCACTGGTGTGGTGGCATGGATCATTGAGGAGGAGGAAGAGGATAGTCAGTGAACATAAGAGGACAGTCACTCAGCATCAGCATAGGCAGTCTTGAAGGGATGTGACATTATAAATTATTCGGTTATATCCGCCTCAGGTGCCTGGTAGCTGGTGGTGATCCAAGACTGATTCATTTTGATGAAGGTCAGTCGATCAACCGAGGCGGTGGACAGGCGCACCCTATGATCGGTGACAAATCCTCCAGCAGCACTGAATGTGCGTTCGGAAAGAACGCTGGAGGCAGGACAGGCCAGTAGCTCAATTGCATACTGTGCAAGCTCTGGCCAGTGATCCATCCTCAGGACCCAGTAAGCCAGAGGATTTTCGGTGGGAAAGGTGTCCAAGTCTGACCTTGCCCCAAGGTATTCCTGCACCATGTATATCAGACGCTGGCGATGGTTGCTGGAACCGATCATACCTTGGGGCTGCGGACTAAAAAATTGTCGTCCACCTTCCCCACCGCTCCTTCTGCTACTGACCGAAGCCTCAGCAACTCGTCGCCCAGGACCAGGAGTTTGTAACCTCCCAGTTTCTGGGAACGCGTTGCACAGACCTTTCTGCAAGGCCTCCCTGAGATGTCTCATCCTCTGCTCCCTCTGCGACGGCAAGATAAGGTCCGCAACCTTACCCTTGTACCGCGGATCAAGGAGAGTGGCCAGCCAGTAATGGTCCCTCTCCTTGATCCGAAGAACACGAGGATCCTTCCGCAGGCTTTGCAGGATCAGGGAGGCCATGCAGCGTAGGTTAGCTGAGGCATTCGGTCCGGAGTCTTCTGGGTCACTGAGGATGACATGATCGCCAGCCACCTCCTCCCAGCCACGTACAAGTCCACTGGTTTGTTGGGACTGTACATCATCCCTAAAAGACTGCTGCTGCTGATGCTGAGTGCCAGGCTCCACCTCCATGCTCACACAATCCTCCTCCTCCTCCTCCTCCTCCTCCTCATCCTCTTCCTGTGTGATGGGTGGGACAGAAGGAACACTGTCCGGATAAAGGGGGCCTTGAGAGGCAAGGAAGTCCTCCTCTTCCTGCCTCTGTTCTGCCTCAAGTGCCCTGTCCATTATCCCACGCAGCGTATGCTCCAACAGGTGGACAAGAGGGACAGTGTCACTGATGCATGCACTGTCACTGCTCACCATCCTCGTGGCCTCCTCAAATGGTGAGAGGACAGTGCATGCATCCCTGATCATGCTCCACTGACGTGGGGAAAAAAAACCAAGCTCCCCTGACCCTGTCCTGGTGCCGTAGTCGCAAAGGTACTCATTGATGGCCCTCTGCTGCGTGTGCAGTCGCTGCAGCATGGCCAACGTTGAGTTCCACCTGGTGGGCATGTCACATATTAGGCGGTTCTTGGGCAGGTTCAGCTCCTTTTGCAGCTCAGCTAGCCGAGCACTGGCATTATAAGATCGGCGGAAATGCACACAGACTTTCCTGGCCTGCCTCAGGACATCCTGTAAGCCTGGGAACCTGCCCAAGAACCGCTGCACCACCAGGTTGAGGACGTGAGCCATGCAGGGCACATGGGTGAGCTGCCCCTGTCGCAGGGCGGAGAGGAGGTTGGTGCCATTGTCAGAAACGACCATTCCTGGCTTAAGCTGACGTGGCGTCAACCACCTCTCGGCCTGCCCCTGCAGAGCTGCCAGAACCTCTGGCCCAGTGTGGCTCCTGTCCCCCAAACACACCAGCGCAAGCACGGCATGGCATCTTTTTGCCTGCGTACTTGCGTAGCCCCTTGTACGCCTACGGAGCACCGCTGGTTCCAAGGACAGAGCACTGGAGGAAGAAGAAGAGGAGGGGTGGAGGAGAGAGGTGTGTCACAACCAGTAGCAGTAGTAGCGTTTTGGAGGCGTGGTGGCGGAACAACCTCCAACACTACTGCACCTTGTCCTGCATCCCTCCCAGCTGCCAATAGAGTGACCCAATGGGCCGTGAAAGAAAGGTACCGTCCCTGTCCATGCCTGCTGGACCATGAGTCAGCGGTAATATGCACCTTACCGCTGACCGCCCTGTCCAGCGAGGCATGGACATTGCCTTCCACATGCCGGTAGAGAGACGGAATCGCCTTCCGTGAGAAAAAGTGGCGTTTGGGAACCTGCCACTGAGGAACCGCACATTGAACAAACTCACGGAAGGGGGCCGAGTCTACCAACTGAAAAGGCAGCAGCTGAAGTGCTAGCAATTTAGCCAAGCTAGCATTCAACCGCTGGGCATGTGGATGGCTGGGAGTGTACTTCTTTCTACGGTCCAGCAGCTGGGGCAGGGAAATTTGCCTGCTGCAATCGGACGTCGGTGTACTGCAAGTACTTGGTTGTGACACACCTAATTCTACACCTTCAGTCCTCTCAGAGCAGCTTTCAGAGAGCACTGAAGGTGTAGTGGGGATGGAGATCCCAGCTGATGAGGAGCAAGGAGAGGTCCGCTTAGTTCTTTGGTGTGGGTCTTTTATGTGTGCCTGCCAACGAGCTGCATGGCAGGTCGACATATGTCTGGTCATGCTTGTGGTGCCCAAGCGGCTGATGTTTTGGCCACGCGAGATACGCTTGAGACAAATATTGCAAATAGCAGTGGTGCGATCTGATGCACTCGTCTCAAAAAAGGCCCACACCAAAGAACTTTTCTGATAACGTGCAGAGGCAGCGCCCTGCACAGGCGGAGCTCTGCGGTGTTGCACAGTTGCTGTGCTGGCCTCTACCTGGCCTCCAGGGGGCATCCTGCCTCGTTGGACATGTGACGCCGCATCCTCCTCCTCCTCGTCCTCCTCCTCATCCTCTCTCCCTTCAGGCACCCACGTGGAGTCAGTGACCTCATCATCCCCTCCCTCTTCACCACTAGAGCAAACCTGGCAGTAAGCTGCAGCTGGTGGAACAGTACTGCCAGATTCCTCAAGCTGGGTATCATCATCCGAGCCTTCGAATCGTTGGGCATCCTCCTGGAGCATGTACCCAACACTGTGCTCAAAGAGTTCGGGGGACTCCTCAGGAGGACATGGTGGGTCTAGGGAAGGGGTGGCTGATGATGCCATTGAGTACGCGTTGGCAGCTGCTCTGCCAGTACCCTGAGCCTGGGTGAGAGAGGATGAGGAGGATGAGGAGGGCTTGGTCATCCATTCTACCAAGCCTTCAGCATGATGCGGCTCCACATGTCCAGCTGCCGAAAACAAAGACGCGCGTGTCCCATGGCCACGTGCTGATGACGATGCACGACCACGTCCACGGCCACGTCCACTAGAAACAGAGCCTGCCTGCCCTGTGTTCTTGGCTCTGCACGCTCTGCCTCCCCTTGGCGGTCTTCCAGTCATTGTAGTCGGTAGTCCTGTGGGTGCTGCTGAGAAGAATATATAGGAGCTCTGTGTGATGCCACTAACACACTAGAAGTCCTATGGGTGCTTCTGCAAAGAAAATATAGGAGCTCTGTGTGATGCCACTAACACACTAGAAGTCCTGTGGGTGCTTCTGCAAAGAAAATATAGGAGCTCTGTGTGATGCCACTAACACACTAGAAGTCCTGTGGGTGCTGCTGAGAAGAATATATAGGAGCTCTGTGTGATGCCACTAACACACTAGAAGTCCTATGGGTGCTTCTGCAAAGAAAATATAGGAGCTCTGTGTGATGCCACTAACACACTAGAAGTCCTGTGGGTGCTGCTGAGAAGAATATATAGGAGCTCTGTGTGATGCCACTAACACACTAGAAGTCCTATGGGTGCTTCTGCAAAGAAAATATAGGAGCTCTGTGTGATGCCACTAACACACTAGAAGTCCTGTGGGTGCTGCTGAGAAGAATATATAGGAGCTCTGTGTGATGCCACTAACACACTAGAAGTCCTATGGGTGCTTCTGCAAAGAAAATATAGGAGCTCTGTGTGATGCCACTAGAAGTCCTGTGGGTGCTGCTGAGAAGAAAATATAGGAGCTCTGTGTGATGCCACTAACACACTAGAAGTCCTATGGGTGCTTCTGCAAAGAAAATAGAGGATCTCTGTGTGATGGGACTAACACACTTCAAGTCCTATAGGTGCTTCTGGGAACAAAATATAGGATCTCTGTGTGATGGGACTAACACACTTCAAGTCCTATAGGTGCTTCTGGGAAGAAAATATAGGTCTGTGTGATGGGACTAACACACTTCAAGTCCTATAGGTGCTTCTGGGAAGAAAATATAGGTCTGTGTGATGGGACTAACACACTCCAAGTCCTATAGGTGCTTCTGGGAACAAAATATATGATCTCTGTGTGATGGGACTAACACACTTCAAGTCCTATGGGTGCTTCTGGGAAGAAAATACAGGTCTGTGTGATGGGACTAACACACTTCAAGTCCTATAGGTGCTTCTGGGAACAAAATATATGATCTCTGTGTGATGGGACTAACACACTTCAAGTCCTATGGGTGCCTCTGGGAAGAAAATATAGGTCTGTGTGATGGGACTAACACACTTCAAGTCCTATAGGTGCTTCTGGGAACAAAATATATGATCTCTGTGTGATGGGACTAACACACTTCAAGTCCTATAGGTGCTTCTGGGAACAAAATGTAGGTCTGTGTGAGGGGACTAACACACTTCAAGTCCTATAGGTGCTTCTGGGAACAAAATATATGATCTCTGTGTGATTTGACTAACACACTTCAAGTCCTATAGGTGCTTCTGGGAAGAAAAATATAGGTCTGTGTGATGGGACTAACACACTTCAAGTCCTATAGGTGCCTCTGGGAACAAAATATATGATCTCTGTGTGATGGGACTAACACACTTCAAGTCCTATAGGTGCTTCTGGGAAGAAAATATAGGTCTGTGTGATGGGACTAACACACTTCAAGTCCTATAGGTGCTTCTGGGAACAAAATATATGATCTCTGTGTGATGGGACTAACACACTTCAAGTCCTATGGGTGCTTCTGGGAACAAAATATAGGAGCTCTGCCTGCCTGCCACGAACACACTACAAGTCCTATAGGTGCTTCTGGGAACAAAATACAGGAGCTCTGTTTGCTGCCAGTGCCTGCCTGCCACGAACACACTACAAGCCCCTCTTTCTAAATCAATCTTTCTAAATGAATCTATCTAACTCAATCTCTCTAAGTAAATCTCTCTAACTAAATCCAGCAGAGTGACACAGAACGATCCTGCTCTATCTACGCCGGAACAGCATGTGACCGGCGCAGACGGCGTGGCGGCCTTTTATAAGAGGGGGCGTGTACTAAAGCCCCTGAGCTGTAATTGGCTACAGGCGTCCTGCCTGTAGCCAATTATGGCTCTTCGAGTTTCCGGCGCTGTGATTGGCCAAGCATGCGGGGTCACAGTGCATGCTTGGCCAATCATCAGCCAGCAATGCACTGCGCCGGCCGCGCCGGCCGCAATGCATTGCGGGGCCGCTCTCATCACACGAACGTGATGCGAGCGGCCAAAATAGTTCTGGGCTCGCCGAGCGAGCGAACACCCGGTGCTCGATGCGAACATGGGTTCGCATCGAGCACCGGGCCCATCCCTAGTAAGCGCATAAGATATCTATGGTGTCAGGGTTTTTTCTTCACTAAACGCATATACGAGTCACCGTGGTGCATAATTTCAAGTTACATCTGGATGTATGCAGGGTCATCTTTCATCCGTGCAGTGCAGTGCCATGACTTTGTTGTGACTTTTTCTTCCAACTACCATCATAGGATTTTTTACACAGTGTTCTCTTTATACCATCACCTTATGAAATTTGAACACTATATTTATATGTGTACCATCTCATGTTACTGTTAATGCATGAATTCATTGATTATGTTTATACACAGGTGAAATTACTGGGATGGGTACACAGTGTCATATTTTGGCGCTGCTCCTTTTTGCCTATATCGTTTACAGTGTGTGTATCCCACTTAGAGTAGCAGCCTTTTTTGTAATTTTTAGGGATTTGATTAGTTAATAGCGCAGTTTTATTCTCTCTATACTGTCTGTTCTGATACGTCTGACTGCAGCTGTTTTTATTAATTCTTCAAGTGAATTTGCCAACCTAAGGTGTAATACTCCTCACATCACTTGTTTGGTCTACTAGTTTCCTCCCATCGACTCAGGAGAATGGATATCTTTGATTTTAGAGCCAATAAGGTGGTTAATATTGAAGTAGTTTTTGAGCTTTATAAACAAGATGAGAGTGACCTGAATGGCACTTTTGTGAGACTCAAGAATCTCATGATCTCTGAGAACCACACTAAGTGGGACATCGCATATTTGGAAACATATATCAAGTATGCTATGGTTCCAAGGAGTCTGAGATGGGAAGTGGCACCCCAGAAAGGGGAAGTAGATCTAGAGGAATGGTACAAATATTTCAATCAAGCCGGTCTCTCTTTCCTACGATTCTTAGTGGAAAGAAAGACGGCCAAATTGTCCAAATTGGACGAAGAAATCAAAACCATTTAAGTTAAGCTTGCTACTATTAAGGATACTAACGAATACCGTGAAAAGTCGCATAACTTGCTAAAAATACTTGAGAAAGAGGACAAAGATCAAAGGGCAAAAAAGAAAAAGAAGTATAACAGGGATCTGGCAGACTACAATGTTTCCAAACAGTCCAATTCTGAGAGGGAGGTTACCTTACCAGTCCCCTTGGGGAGTGAGGGTGTGGCTCAAATCCCCCAACCCTCTAAACGCATGAATTCTAAACCCCAATTAAACAGGGGGTAATTATCCATACCACTCCCCTAGGAGAGGGAGGGGTAATAGTAGGGGTCAACCCCCCCACCGTGGTAATTCTAGATCTTCTGGACCTCCTAGATCTAATCAGACAGGTTATGAGGTGGGCCAGGGCTATCTGGGTCCCCCACAATACAGTGGAGGTTATCCCCCACGGGGTAAGCCTTGGGGCCAACAACCAAGCCAATTGGGAAGGGGCCCGCAGGGTGAATACCAAGGAGGATGGGGTGGTTTGACTAAAAGACACTGGGATAGAATCCCCCTCCTATGGCCATATGGGGAAATATTCCGAATGGGATTATAGTCTCCCCACAAGGAATGCTTTTTTTCTATTAAGTGATGCAAATGGCCCAGAGGGTGAGTTTATCCCTCGCCCTCAGTTCCAGCCATATTCAAGTGACCCAACTCCAAATGGTCAACATCGGGGATTCATTGGGGAAACAAGAGGTCCACCCCATGTGGGGGATCAGAATAATTGGGTTTTTTTCAAACCCCAACAAGGCGTCAAAAGGTTAGGAGAAAGGGGAGAGGAACCAGAGGGGGGAGGCGGACCCGAGCAGCAAAAGAGACCAAGGGTATAAGAGGGAAGGGGATTTTTAATTTAAGTTCTAAACTCTTGACAGAGTCTGAACAATCAATACTCGACAAGGAGTTTAAAATTCGCAACACCTGAAAGGGTTAAACAAGTTTCACACTTTTATGGATATCCATAAATTTGTGCGTAAATTAAGTATTAAGAGACACATGACAACCAACACATATGTCCAAGACGCCAATAGTGGGAATGCTGCAACCACACAGGTTGTCCATTCTGGTCTTACCAACGCATCACTTTTTAACCCCCCCAGGGGTACTTGCTCCCTCTTTACGTGTTTTCAGGGATGTTATGTTGAGGGACCTTGATCTTATGGAGGTAAAAAAAGTGAGAATGAAACAGACCCTGCAAGACGGGTTAGATTCACTTTGTAGTAGGAAAGATCTAGTCATTAGGCCAGCAGATAAGGGGGGGGGGGGGCTATTGTAGTATTGGACAGGGATAAATACATGGCCGAGATGCATCGCATTGTCGGAGATGTCAATACTTATATCAAGTTGCCTTCAGACCCCAAGGCTCAATACACCAGAGAACTTGAAGTTTTGATAGCAAATGGGCGCACTCTAGATATCCTCAACTCAAAGGAGGCCCTACATCTTATCCCTAGAGTCCCACGTACCCCTATCCTATATTACCTACCCAAAATACACAAGGATCAAACTTGTCCCCCGGGACGTCCCATTGTGAGTGGGATAGACTCTATTACGTCCCGGGTGGGCAAGTATATTGATTTGTATTTGCAGCCACTTGTGGGTAATATGCCTTCTTTCATCAAGGACTCTAGACATGTTATGAACCGTTTAAAAGATCTTTTGGTTAAAAATGGTACATGGATGGTGACCGCTGATGTCACCTCCCTGTACACAATTATTCCCCACAAATTGGGGTTTGAGGCTGTCCAGGGTTACCTTGATCGGGACTCCGGGTTACCAAAAGAGCAGATGGCTTTCATTATGGTTTTGCTCAGATTCGTGGCAACACGGAATTATTTCTGGTTTAACAACCAGTTTTTTAGACAAACAATGGGCGTGGCCATGGGGGCTAAATATGCCCCCAGCCTGGCAAATTTATTCATGGCCAGATGGGAGGAGTATGTCATCTATACCCAAAATATACCTCAATTGGTCTTTTGGGCCAGGTATATTGATGACATCCTCCTCCTATGGGATGGTCACCTCAGTGAGTTGGAGACCTTTATGGAATCCTTGAATAACAATTCTAGAGGTATTGAGTTAAAATATGAGAGAAGTCAGACATCAATACACTTTCTAGACCTGTTTTCATCATAAAGCTGTATATGCTTTACCTTTCGTTAAGCGCATAAGATATCTATGGTGTCAGGGTTTTTTCTTCACTAAACGCATATACGAGTCACCGTGGTGCATAATTTCAAGTTACATCTGGATGTATGTGTAAGGTCCTCTGTTTCAGCCCCTCCGCATCAGCCCCTCTTTCTCTCAATTGGACTTTGGCGGTCAATGGAAAATAACCCTGTCTGTCCGGACAGATAATCAGACACCATACACCGTATGAGGTTTGGAAAAAGATGCCTTTACTTCCGTTTCACAGAACATATACAATACAAAAAAGGGGGAAGAACGCAATTGAACAACCAATCACATTCAACCACTTAAGCATTTTGTTATACAATTCAATATTGATCTGCAAGATTCATAATATTTCTTCTTTCGGACTCAACATAATATTTACTCTAAAAATGTCTCACGCAATATATGTCCTTGATAAGGTTCTCAGTATGTTTTGATAATATATAGCATACTTGTTATGGGAAGCAGACCCGTTACTAGAAGCCATGAGAACTAAAACTTGTTATGGAAATGTGTGAGTGTGAGATAAACAGAATTTACAGTGAGTTTCTACAGAGAAACAGAAAAACATCTTTGTTACAATACTATTAAATCTTGAAGGGTAACTCTACACTTCCCACGTTTCCTTACAATCCCTCCTTTGATCATAGGAGACTTTAAGAAGTCTCCGCTGATCACTCATTGTACCACCTATATCCTGCCTTGAACATGGTCATGGCTGTTTCAGACTTATCAACTAGGTTCTTTGATTTTGCTACTTTACTTATCAGGTAGAACACCAATTTGATTGTCACATAAACTGCCAGAGCTAAAATAAGTATCATGAGGAGTATCATACCCGCTTTCTTAAAGTAATTCATAATGTTTTCCCAAATAGAACCGATCCATCCTCCTACACCTGAAAAGGGATTCCATGAGTCCATTAACATCCCAAATCCATCTACCTTTGTGAGGGCATTGTATACGCCCACCCCACCGAAGGATGCAAAAATTTTGTCCCACCAAGTGGTTAATTCCCTCTTGTGTCTGCCAAATTCAAGGTGACCGTGGGCAGGTTTCATGGACACAAGTGTGTCTGACCCTGTGGTCCCCATTAGAGGGATCATTTCCACAATAGTACACCAACCTGAAGTTTTTCTGTCCATAGGGTAAGGGACGGTGGTATGGCACCATAGTCCACAACAGACCATCCATCCGTGGGGAACATGAGGGGCTTGAACCACTTTGGGGGGGCTAAGTTTTGACCTTAATCCCACTAAACACATCCAATCCCCCAAAGAGGGAATCTCCATCTCCACCTTGCCTTATCCAGGGGCTGTCCATGTGTGTGCTATTTATCCATTCAGTAACCCGTGGATTGTTGGATCCCCTTACACATTTACATATGTCATATAGGGACCTGTTACCTATCCTTTCATCAGGGTCCAGGATATTAAAAGTAGCTAACCCGTGGGAGTGGTGTTTATAACAGGGACTTCCTGGGTGGTATTTAGTAACTGCTCTAGGGTGATAGGACTTCCAACCATAGGGACTAAATGTCAGCCTGTGGATAAGTATGACTCCTTTCCATGTATGTTGCTCTGGCATTCACTTCAACAGTACCCTCCCCCATCCCGCACGAGGAGTTTAGCCAACTCATAAAGCCAAAAAATAAGAGTAAGAATACAGTGATGGTCATTTCAATTGAAAAAAGAAAGACTGTCCAGGTGGTGCATTTTCTTGGCTCACGGGGAAAGTCTATGGTAAGAATGGTTTGGGGGTTTTGTGAGAGGGGGCATGGGACAGTAGTGGCTGAGTCTCTTCTTGTGGGGCTCCTCCATTTACTTCCCTGTCTCCTTTATTTGTGGGCTATTCTTCAACCTTGATGCATGGATCCATTGCAGGCTTTGATCCGTCAGTATTGCTGTCCTGGAGACATTGAGGACTTCAAATGGACCTTGGAAGACGGGGGCCTGGTTGTTTGCGGACTGCAAGTTGTTTGATCAGTACTTTATCCCCCGGGACGAAAGGATGTGTTGGTTCTGTGGGAAGAGGAAGAAAGGTGACAGCAACCTTGACATAAGTTTCAACAGAGCTACTTACCAGATATTTCACGTGCTCTTCCTGTAAGGAATACAAGTTAGATTCCTCGCCTATCTTAGGGGCTCTTTGAGCGGGTCTTCCCATAAGGATCTCAAAAGGGGGGCAGTCCTGTCCTATCATGGTGGGGTGGTTCTTATCTGGGGGTGGGCCTTTCAATTTGTCTTTTAATGTTTCTATTCATTCTCTCCACTACTCCTGCACTCTGGGGGTGATAGTGTGTCAAATCAATCTGTAAGTTTTTTAATGGGCCTATGTGTCCCTGAACATTATTCTGGACACAAGTTAAGCAAGTTGCTGTAGGGGTTTCTTACCAAAGGAGCTACTGTTTCTGGAATACTATGATCCCCTCCTTGTTTGACCACAAGCCGTCCGGGTTGTGTGTCAAACCTTGTGACTCCCAACAGGTAATGTCAGACAATTCTTCTGGCTCAGGCTGGGAAACTTGGGGACGAAAAATCTGTAGAAAACAATTGGAGGGTTGATTGCCTCCTTAGCAGTAATTTTGGCTGCTGACTCTTAAGTTGTTTCCCTTAGTAATATCAGATTTGTCATGACCTATTACTTTTATGACATTAATACATTTTTTTTTTTGAGAGTAAATGGAGTGCACTTAATAAATCCTCTACCCAGACTTGATTTGAGATTTGCTTGTTATCCGCTGTCTTGTACCCGCGGGCCCAAAAGACCACCCCAAAAGTGTATCTATTGTCAGTGTAAATGTTTACTTTTTGTCCTTTGAATAATTGACAGGCACGTGTCATAGCATAGAGCTCTGCCTGTTGGTCTGAAGTCGTTGATGTTTTGTAAAAGGTGTACTACAGTATGTGTTGTGTACAATGTAGTATCAGTTCCTAAAGTGATTTTGGATGTTTCTTTTACTGTCATGTTTACTGCCACAGGCAGTAACAGCTTGTAGGCAAGCTGGCAGTCCTTGAATTTGAACGGGGAGTTTTTTGGATAGATAAGCCACGGGTCGGTAGTGGGTGCCATGCGCTTGGGCCAGTACGGCAGCCAGCGCAGGGCCCCTGACTATACAGTAAAGCACAAAGGATTTCTTATGATCTGGTAAACCCAGTGCTGGAGCACTGGCCAAAGACTGTAATAAGGTACGTGTTATTTCCTCAGTGTAACACCTGCTTGGGGGCAGTGGCTGCAGTAGAGGGGTGCAAGGGGTGCAAGCAGGGTCATCTTTCATCCGTGCAGTGCAGTGCCATGACTTTGTTGTGACTTTTTCTTCCAACTACCATCATAGGATTTTTTACACAGTGTTCTCTTTATACCATCACCTTATGAACTTTGAACACCATATTTATATGTGTACCATCTCATGTTACTGTTAATGCATGAATTCATTGATTATGTTTATACACAGGTGAAATTACTGGGATAGGTACACAGTGTCATATTTTGGCGCTGCTCCTTTTTGCCTATATCCTCTTATGATAACTCTTCCTATTTTGATTTGGGTTATTTTCCTGTACAGGCGCTTGCAAAAACGTATTTGGTGTTTATTTGGGCCGTAGATATTGACCAAGGTGTAGGTAGTTTGGTTGATATCACAGATCAGGATTAAGTAGTGACCCTGAGGATCCGCAAGGGTTTGGTGTAGATTAAAGTGTAGAGAGTCTCGAATGGCTGTAAGGACTCCATTTTTCTTTTTTTGGACTGAGGCAGAGAAGCACTGGTGGTAGTTTTTCAGTGTGAAAGCAGGGGTTTTGGTTAGTGTGAAATGCGTTTCTTGCACTAGAATGAGATCTGCTTTTTGGTTGTTGGCCTCTTTGAGTACTGTAGATCTCTTCTCTGGGGTATTCAGGCCCCTAGCATTTATAGAGACAATTTTAAATGCCATGACAGGGTGTGCACTATTATACTAACGGTCTTTTGGAGATATTTGGAGCAATTCGACAGAAGGGTATTTGAGATTTAGCTGGTACGGTGGTAAGGTAAGATGTAAGTAAAAAGTGAGAGCTCAGCAACAATAATAAAAAAAACTTGATCTCAATGTGCAGTAATTACGGCTAAAACTCAACAGGGGGAAGATAGCCTACCGTAAATTAGGTATGTCTAAGATCACAAGTCTAGGCAGGCAGCAACAAATGTTGGTTTAGGAGTAACAGGGTTAGAAAAGTGAAAAAATCCATCCTGTTAAGCTCCTTCAGTTTCCATGTGGGAAGCAGAGTGGTCCAGTGGGTCTGGGAGGTCGGGAAGAAACAAACCAAATTGCTATGGGGGGCGTGCATAATATATGTATGTGAGCCATCTGGGCCTAAGCCCAAAAAACACAAAGGCTAAATACAGAAGAAATCCAGAAAAAATTTGTAATATATCCGTAGGCAACCAAGACAGAAAAGTATCCATAGACTATCCATAAATTATAAGGCCATTCAAGTGGACAAATGTCCCAAAATATGTCTAGTTTCCTTAAAAGATGAAGCAAAAATATGTCCATAAAAAATGAGGCATATATTGATAATATTCATACAGGCAGATACTTACGGCAAAATGTGGATTGATTGAAAGCCTACGTATTAAAAGCAACACGATAAAGTACACGACAGAGATATGTGAAGGGCTGCAGGGTGAGATGTTAAGGTACCTATAATATTGGCACAGAGGAAAACATAGCAGTAATGGGTCATAAAAAACAATTAGAAGGCTCTCATACAGAGATCTTTACTGAATTAATGTACTAATGTGTGTATAAGTAGATCTAATGAGGATATGACTCACCAGATAAGTTAAGCGTAGCACAGATAGGTGTTTGAAGCAAAGAATGGGCCAAAGGTAAATGTAGTAGTGAGATATAACACCCAGACATTATTTTCTCCTTGACTTGAGTGAATGAGTGCCAGAACATCCCGGGTATAGAGGCTGGTAGATGGGGAGGATTAGGGAGTCTATGCGCTCTGTCAATTTCCAGATCGCGCTCCGTTAGTACGTTAGTACGGCTATTAAGGTGTGCTTAAAGGACTGTAGAAATTTTGTTAGATCAGATTGTTGAACCGATTCTGGAATGTTCTTGAATTTAATGTTGTTCCTGCAGGAACGGTCCTCTAAATATGCAAGTTTGAGTCATATTTGCTGGAGTTCATCTTCATGATCTGTGACTGCGTCCACCATTTCACTGTGTGCAGTATATAAATCTCCCACTGTAGATTCTATGGTGTTAATCCGCTGGTCTTGTTGCTGTACAGATATAGATAGTGAGGATACAGCTGTGGACAGATCTGTGTATATGGTCTGCCTCAGTTGCATTAGCATGTTCTTCATTGTGTGCTCTAAAATTGGCTGGTCTGATGCTGGGAATGAGTCCAGTACTGAGGATTGCTGAGGAGAGGGAAGAGAGCAGACAGGGGGCTGTGCTGTGTGTTATCAGGCTCTTCTGTCCTGAGCCTGGACTTAGCAGGGGGAGAGCACTCACCATGGCTGCCTAAGGGAGGAGATCCTGCTGTCTGTTGGGGAGCTTGTCTGGGAGGAGAAGAGGAGAGCTGCTCTGAACCTCCACAGGCGCCCAAGGCGCCATCTTGGATGTTTGCTGGGCCAGGAGAGGAGAAGAATGCGGTGTGCTTCTTTGGAGATTTAAACTCCTTTAACTGCTTTGACCTGGCGATCGGGATGTGCCGGGGGTGTCCAGGAGGTATGCAGGGATCGATTTTACCCTGTGTCTTGTCGCTATGAGGCTGCTGGAGCTGGTGATTCTGCAGAGCTGGTCATTTAGGGAGCCATTCACTCCCGCCACCAAGCCACACCCCCAGATAAGTTCCTTACCCTCACCGGAGTCAGTCCTGCATCCCCCATGCATATGTGTTTATTGATTGGGGTGCAGGAAGTGGGATGAGAGAGGTGGGAGTCTCTGAAGAGATCCCCATCGATGTGTTGTTGGGTGCCAGTTTAGGGACCCTTGTCTCATATTATGCACCAACTGAGGACACTCCGACAGAACCCTATGGACCTCCCAAGATACTGCATACAGATGTGTGTTGAATATCTGGACAACCTATGGATGGGCAGAGGGAGAGTGGAGTGGAAGTACAAGGTCCTCCTTCTCTAAAGAAAGGAGAGGAGACCCCCTTGCCTGCGAAGGTAACGTATGTTTTAATAATGCTACAAATGTAAATGTTGAATGTTATGATGCTTATGAAGCATTGCCAAATTTACTGGTGGTCACTCGTGTTAAGCCTCAGCAGCTGTCTTTGTTTGCCATGGGACCTCTTGTTGGGACATGTAGTTCCGCCTTTGAGACAGCACTGCAGACCGATCAAACCCTAGAGCACCCCCTTGCAGAGAATGATAAACACCGGGTTTACTGGGATAAAGGAAAACTGTACAGAGGGGAATGAGACTGACATATATAGGAGGCCGCTTGTTGTACCCAGTCAATTCAGGGGACAGTTGCTAAAAGTTGCTTATGAGATTCCCCTAGCAGGGCACTTGGGATCACTAAGACCCAGGAGCAGTTGATACACAACTTTTATTGGCCTACCATGTTCGTTGACATAGCTGACTACTGTCGTTCCTGTGTTACACTGCCAGTGAGTTGGATCTGCTACAACCTTTGCCTGTGACTGATAAACCTTTTAAGAGGGTGGCAGTGGATTGTTGGGCCTCTAGCCATCCCTAGTAATTCAGACAAATGGTATATCCTGACAGTTGTCAACTATGCCACACGTTATCCAGAGGCACTGGCTCTCTCCTCACTCCGAGCAGACAAGGTCGCTGCTGCTCTGCTGGGGATCTTAACAAGAGGGGGATTTCCGGCCAAGCTCATTAGCGATCAAGGCCCCCAGTTTGTGTCTGACTTAATACAAGCTCTCTGTCAGAAAATACAGATGATGCATATCATGTCCAGTCTTTATCATCCACAAACAAACGGCTTGTGCGAGCGTTTCAATGGTACCTTGAAACAAATGTTGCACACCTTTGTGGAATCCAAGGGACTGGGAGCGATATTGGCCTTGTCTTCTGTTTGAGAAGTGCTTAAGGAGTCCACAGGCTTTTCGCCATTTGAACGTCTGTATGGACAGAGGGTAAGAGAACCCCTAGACCTAATCTGTGAGACCTAGGAGGGCAAAATTGACAGTGTGGTGTGAGATTGGCTAGTCATTTGCCAATGATGTTAATGATGAGGGCAGGGATCTGATACCCACGTCCATCACAGTCAGGTCACAAATGCGATTTAGAGCAGCCAAAAATTGTGCCATTTGAGAGTATCTAAACACTTCGGTTACTGGCAGCTGATCATATTCCATCAGAAATTGTGGGAAGGATAGATGACTGCAGTTTCATCCACAGTGACTGGGCATGCCAGGAATGATAAGGTATCAATTGGGCCAATTGTACAGCATTGTAATACTTGCATATATAAAAAAGGTGCAGCGCTAAACACACATAAATAAAAAACAATTGAAAAATTTAATTAAAAATATGTCCATAAACAGTCCAATGGTGTCTTTCTAAGGTGATGACGGAGGCATACATATGCAGGTGACAACGTGAAAGAAAACCTCCACCACAGATGAAATGGCCGCTCACCTCACCAAGTGGACCCTTAGATCATAAAAGGTCACTAAAGCCTTCCCACCAGGGGTTAAATGATAACGATCCACTGGAGAAATACGTCACACTTGGCAGATATGCCGGATGGATGTCAGTCAGTCCTCACGGAAAAGCTCAATCCCATATCGCCATCAATCATGTGAATGAAAAATTAAAAAAAACATAGTGTTCTCTGCTTATAAACAGTTTATTGAAAAAAAGAGATGGGAATATAAAAACTTACAAAGAGAGCACCTATATCCCGGTGCTAGGAGGGTACAGCGTATAGCAAAGTGCACAGATCGGGCTGCGGGTGATGTCACTTTCGTCCGTATGCATTACGTTCATATGCAGGACTTCATCAGCGGAACGGCCATGACTACAAACACCCGACTTATATTGGAAAGCAATTGGTTACACTGACTTCTCATTGGTGGAGCAGGATTTAATTGTCAATTAATCAAAAACTTTCAGAGAGCACAGAGATAAGGGAAGCCAGCTGAATCAAGTTTCAATCATTATAATCACATACGCTGTACCCTCCTAGCACCGGGATATAGGTGCTCTCTTTGTAAGTTTTTATATTCCCATCTCTTTTTTTCAATAAACTGTTTATAAGCAGAGAACACTATGGTTTTTAAAATTTTTCATTCACATGATTGATGGCGATATGGGATTGAGCTTTTCCGTGAGGACTGACTGACATCCATCCGGCATATCTGCCAAGTGTGACGTATTTCTCCAGTGGATCGTTATCATTTAACCCCTGGTGGGAAGGCTTTAGTGACCCTTTATGATCTAAGGGTCCACTTGGTGAGGTGAGCGGCCATTTCATCTGTGGTGGAGGTTTTCTTTCACGTTGTCACCTGCATATGTATGCCTCCATCATCACCTTAGAAAGACACCATTGGACTGTTTATGGACATATTTTTAATTGAATTTTTCAATTGTTTTTTATTTATGTGTGTTTAGCGCTGCACCTTTTTTATATATGTTTCTACAGAGGGATTTTTGAAGGTTGACCCTTGGTGTCCAGCTGCTTCTAATAATTTTACATAATATTTGATATACCATTGCGCTGATTTATTTTATTATTATAAATTGTAATACTTACACCTAAACCACCCTTCAATTTAGGTGTGTATATTGTGCGTCTATTCACCTTAGGTATCGTATCACCCCAAGCAAATTTCAACAACTTCCGTTGGAATAGATTTACATTTGACATATTAATCGAGACTGGAAGCGTTCTGAACAGGTATAAAATACTTAACAGAATGTTCATTTTGATCGAGTGCAGCCTGCCAAACCAGGAGAGGGGAGGATAGTTCCTCTGATATAGAGGCTCTAGCGAAGGGGTCAAGTGAATGACCAAGTATAGGAGGGCATCAGAGTGCCACTTATAGGGGAAGGACTGCTAAAGAGTTTGAACTGTTGATGGTCATCAAGGGATAAGTTGAGTGCTAGGGACTTTGCGTGAGCAATGATTTTTTTAATTCCAATGTATTGTAAACTAATTTTGGCACTGCTCTTTGTCTATCTAAACAGAATTTCTGTAATTTACAGACAATAATAGTTTAATTTATAACGCAAAATTATTGTTTTGACTGCATGTGGGCCTTGAGAACAGGAATTGAAAAGCATTTTAAGAATGCTGTAACATCCAGTTGCCAGATTATTATTATTATTATTATTCATCTTAGTTCGTAATTATATAAAAACAGTGAAGTAATACATTAAAAGCCAGCAACTGTATTAGGAAACATCTCAACAAAACCTTGCCCATTACATTTCACAAACAAAAAATATACTTGTTAAATGTATGAAAAAGGCTTGTTTTAGTATTCTTTATACTTATAACTATTTTAAAAACCTGTATTATCTTGTTTTCATTTGTAGTTATAACCTTTTCTCATGTAAAAAAAAAATGTAATTGGTTCAATAAAAATATTGACCATATTGACATGTCACAGCATCACAACAGTCAGAGAAACAATTAACTACACACACAATGTAGAGTCAGTGATACATACATATCTCAGATGCAAAAATTAATTTAAATAAGGCAGTTACTGCTAGTGTAGGCACTTTTAATGAGACAAACCGATGAAAGGTAACATCATAATAACTGAAGTAATAGACAGGGTGGGAGAAATGATCCATATTTCCTGAACTTGATAAAATAAGCAATTACTCTTTTTATCTGAAATGAACTGTCAGTTGGAAGTTGTACGTGTCACAAGAGCATCTAACAAAAGTGTGTTGCTCTAAGCATCAAAGGTTTGGAACTTATTAACTTTCCAAAATATGCATGCATAATAAAACTCCTTACCAAATGGAAAAGAAATGTCATTGGCAAAAAATAAAATGGTGATAAATTATGTTCAAATGATTGATTTAAGAAAAGTCTCCATCACACATAGCAACACATGTCTGTCTTTTTCATTACGCCCTTGGAGATTTTAATACTAAATGTATGTGCATATTTTTCATGGCCACTGATATTAGAATTGCAACCTGCCCCCATGCAGAACATGAAACACTTCAAACTGCATAATGCTGACTAAATTAGAAATCCTCCAGTGGCCTCAGGTTGCAAGGGCCATAATAATGAGTGCACTTAAGTGCTTTGTGTAGCTTCTTTACCATTTAAATGTAATGCTCATTTTTGTTTGATGGTTTGTCTTATTCAATCATGAAAGCAATGTGCTTTAAAAAAAAAAAAAAAAAAATCATGTATCATTTTGTTGGTGTAGGAAATGTTAGGTGTGAACCATTTTGTATGGCTATGGCAGTCTTTGCATTGGCACATTTGTTAAGGCAAATATAAAAAAGGTTAAACATATCTACTATATCTACTATTACAGTGATGATCCTAAGTATTTAAATAAAATATATGCTAAATGAAATGTGTTTATGTACTCTCACAATGGTTTACTCAGAAGTAGATTTTTGGCAGAAAAGACATGAAAAGTCTCTTCTTCCCCTGGCTCCTAGCAATTTTTTCCTTATGTGTATGCTGACTGGGGTGCAGTGTTGTATACAGGACAGGGGCGGATCCAGGGGTGGGGGCAATGGGGCAATTGCCCCCCCCCCCCCGAGATTGCAGGTGAGTGGGCGGGCGGGTTGCTCCATGGGTGAGAGAGCTGGCGGCTCTGTGGGTGAGAGAGCAGGTTGTTCCGCAGGTGGGCCGGGCTGTCGGCCGGCTCGGTTGGTGAGCAGGCGGGAGGCTCGGCAGGCAGGTGAGAGAGCTGGCGAGCAGCTGGGAGGCTCGGTGGGTGAGCGGATGGCTGGCCAATCATGGAGGAGCAGAGAGATGACATCATCTCTCACCGCCCCGTGCCCACCCTGCATCCCTGTAGTGCAGTTGCACCCTCACTGTGCAGGTAGCCGTGGAAAGCAGAGAGATGACATCTCTATGCTGCCTGACTAGTAATCTGCTGCCTGACTCTGGGACACAGCAAGAGACCACTTTAACAGGAAAGTGACACAGCAAGAGACAATCCACAATGTGCGGCAGGCGATGTGGAAAGTGACAATCCGTAACGTGTGGCAAGTGACAATCCATAACATGTGGCAGGTGACGTGGAAAGTGACAATCCGCAACGTGTGGCAGGTGACGTTGCAAGTTGCAATCCGCAACATTTGGCAGGTGACGTGGAAAGTGACAATCTGCATCTGGTGACAGGCGACATGACAAGTGACAATCCGCAACGTGTGGCAAGTGACATGGTAAGTGACAATCCGCAACGTGTGGCAGGGGATGTGGCAAGTGACAATCTGCATCTGGTGACAGGCGACGTGGCAAGTGACAATCTGCATCTGATGACAGGCGACTTGACAAGTGACAATCCGCAACGTGTGGCAGGTGACATGACAAGTGACAATCCGGAACGTGTGGCAGGTGACGTGGCAAGTGACAATCTGCATCTGGTGACAGGTGACGTGGCAAGTGACAATCCACATCTGGTGGCAGGCAACGTGGCAAGTGACAAGCTGCATCTGGTGGCAGGCGACGATTCTGCATTATGGTGAGTTGAACTATTTCATTTTATATAATAATGTAATAATAGAAATAATGCGCTTCAATCATTCTGACAACATATCAACGATGGTGCTGTAAAATTGAAGCACCAACACCAGCCATTTCCCTGATAAATTACCCCCAAAAAAACATATTTTCTGGCAGTGCCCCTCCCGAGACCAGACTCTGGATCTGCCCCTGATACAGGACAGGTTCTTTCCTGGGATCCCTGCTCTCGTGAAGGCCAAGTATAGGCTCAGATGCTACCTACCTCCAACCAGATGGAAAAGTACCAAATAGACATTTTACTACATGATAAATGAATGGTGTATTACACACTTCAATGAGGCAAAATGTTTAGATTAACTATTTACGCTTTGTGCAGTGCAGTGACTGATTGGAGTGTAGTATACACAAATTGTTTTGATACCTTAAAAATTGTGACTAGGATTGTGTGTATAAACTAAATTGTAGTTGGCAGACATTTTTTCTGGTGTTAAGAGCCTTACATCTATCTATTCTGTACTCACATGAAAATAACATTTTAGATGTGTTGCATTCAATAATGTACAGTACTGTGTGCTGAATGTGACTCAATATTTGTTTATATCACAGATTGGGCAGCATTTTCATTGTGGGAGTTTGCCCTATTTGACTTTAAGGTTATCACCTAAAGTGTAACTTTAATTTCGTAGAAAAGAAAACAATCCACTCTGGGTACTCTATGCAAAGTGCAAGAATTTTAACAGTCCTTGCAGAATATTCCATCTGTTTTCTGTTCTGTTTGTTGCATTATATCCCTGTAAGGGTGATTCTTGATTGGGGAGATCTGGTCCACCAAAATCTCCTGGTGCACTTTCAGTGTTCTAATGAGGACACCTGCAGTTTCTGCATCCTTTTAGACATAATTAACCCTTAAGGACAATCTCGCCAAAAGTGAAATTCCTTCTGAAGAGGATGCCTAAAATGTTACTTGTATCTTAGAGCAGATATCCAAGAAAATCAGTATGAGTCGCGCTTAACTGACATATACAGCATAAAACATCTAAAATAAACAGTCCTCCTTATTGGAAAAGAGTAATGTGAATAGCAGGATAATAAGTTTACAGCAATGTCAAAATCTTGAAATGTAAAGTCCGTAGTCCATATGTAGACTTTCGGACACAATATAGTCCCTTCAATCCCCTGTGCAATGGACACCACCAGTATGAGACCACCACCGGAGATAAGGAATTCCTACTTGGACCTTTGTAAAGGCCAGTTGTGCTTCTGGCGTATTACCCCACCAGGAATGGAGGATAAAAATATGGAGGGCCAATGTCTTCGTGTACCGCCTTATACACTGTTTCATATTCCTATGTATGTTTTTCCCTGATATGTTTTTTTTGCATTTTAGAGCGACAATTATATCACTAACTCCACCACTCTCCACCCCTGATGAAAGTTCTACAACTTTAAGAACTGGAAACGCTTCGGGTTTTTTGGGGGGCATCTTACCCCCATGAGAGTTCTAGTGCTACCAATCTGGTTTTGTTTGTACTTTTTCTTTATGTACTTTTTTGTATTGTTTTTTCACTGAGTATTTTTTCTGTATTGTACTGTGCACACATTGCATTGTGTATCCTGTTTTAGACAATAGGTGATCATTCTGTTAGATATTCTAATAAAACTACTTTTTATACACCTTGGTCTAATGTGGTGGTTTAAAGAGGAAGTAAACCCTCTGGGACAACTTTGGCCTACAGGTAAGCCTAGATTAAGGCTTACCTGTAGGTCCAATAAATATCTCCTAAACCTACATGGTTTAGAAGATATTTGGAATCGCCGCTCCAGCGAATCATAGCGCTGGAGCGGCGAGACCCGGAAGTCACTCCCGTAGCGATGGCGGCGGAGAAGGACGAGGATGAGGACCGCTCCGGGGGGCTTCGTTTTCAGGTAAGTTATTCATAATGAGCTAGTATGCTATGCATACTAGCTCATTATGCCTTTGCCTTGCAGGTTACGTTAAAAAAAAAAAAAAAGAGGCTTTACTTCCTCTTTAAGTAAAGTCCCCAGTCTAGGGGGTTTCTTTTTTGATCTATATTTAGAGATGAGACCACCATTTATAACCTCAAACCACAATGGCAACTTGCCTTATTTTTTGTATTCATATATAGGGTAGTAAATACCCATCCCCCACAAAGGCAATTCCCTTGTTGGTTTATTCGTTCTTTTTCACCATATTCCGTCCCGACTTCTTAAAAGTTTTTTTTTTATCGTGTTCGTAATTTGATTCGCCTAGGCACTACTTGTCTCACAGAACACACAATGCAACTCTATTGTAATTATTTGTATTTAGTGCATAACAATTTTGAGTATTGCATATAAAAAACTTTTTCTTTTCTTTTCTTGTCACTCATATGCACTTTAGACATACGAGGATTATTCATGCTTAGAGAACTTTTCACTGTTAGCCTTTCTAGCCACATCTAATATGTTCAGGGGAAAAGAATTTGATGCCCTGATGGGCCAGTATAGGGAACATGGACAAAAGGAATCTAAAAGTTCAGAACTCACTTTTTTTCCAACTTAAAACTTTGGTGGAAAGCAGAGTATCTCTCTTCTGGCAGGTAGATAATTTCGAGCATTACATACAGGAAGATATTAACCCCTTAGGACTAAGGGTACAGATTTTTCCCACTCTAGAGAACCTAGATACCATGTTCAAAAAGAGATGGGAGAACAATCTTTAACAGTGTACAAAAACAATGATGCGTTTGCTCATTGAAGAATACCAGAAAAGAATACTCTGTTTAGAAAGAGAAATTTAAGTAATTTACGTGAAGTTAGAGCCCTTCAAGGAAACGCCATTATTTGGGGAACAGGAAGAACGGATAAAAGACCATATTGACTATATAGTCAAAGAATCTATCACTCTCAGGGAAAAAAGTTCTGGAGAGATAAGATGGCATTCAATGAGGGTAAAGCCTACCGTTGGCAGGCACGTAATCCCCAAGGACACCCACAAGGCGCCAAAAAAGATGTATCTAATAGGAATAAAAACACAAATAAAGATCCCTTGGGAGGCTCTAACTCTTCACTCAATTCTCTCTCCTCCACATGCTCACAGGCATCAAAGAAGACTTCTAAAAAACAAAAATGAGAGAAGGAGGTTCCCCCTGAAGATCTATTCAATATCATGAATCTATCTGATTATGTATTATCATGTGACGAGAAAATCCTTTTAAGTAAGGGCCTATCCTTCTGCCCTTCCTCCAATATTGACACCTTTGACACTATCAAAAATTTACATCTCTTTGCAAGGAAATTAATTTTGAAAAGTATGTATACTAAATCTATCCCTATGGGGGTTCCTTGCAATAGGGAAAAACAAGCTGTGGATGATTTGGTGTCACTATTGGAGGAACAAGAGCAGAGGGAACTGATTGATAGAGTGGATTTGGAATCACTCTTGGCAGAACATATAACTCCCACAACGGTGGGTATTCAAGGCAAATCCACGCTTAAGAAAAAGTCCAATAAGTTTCCTTCACTTACCCAAAATGCTAATTTGAAGGCTTTTGTATCAATGGTGACCGATGATATTACTAAACTTACTAAATCTACCCCCCTTAATAATCTCTCAATTGCCGAACAACAAGCATTAAGAACACTGACTAATCAGCATCAGTTAACGATTAAATCAGACAAAGGGGGTAATATCGTCATTATGAACAATTCATCTTACCTTGAAATGTGTCAAAAAATTCTGTCTAATAAAGAATGGTACAAGCCAATTTCTCGTCACACTATCGAAAAAAAATTTGACAGTGAATTTTTCTCATTAATAGATCAGGCATATCTAGACGTACTCACCCAACAAACGTGGGAATTCTTACGGACTAAACATGCCAGAATTCCGACTTTCTATAGCCCTCCTAAGGTTCATAAGGACATGGTCAACCCCCCGGGCAGACCTATTGTTTCGGGTGTGGGCTGCATCTCCGAGAACCTTAGCAGATTCATTGACGAGCAACTCCGTCCCCTTGTCACCAATCTACCCTCTTACATCAGGGACACCACCCAGTTACTGCAATATAGCCTCTGCATCCCCACCAACTCATTGTTGGTTTCGGTGGATGTTGAGGCACTCTATTGCTCGATACCCCATGTGAAGGGTTTGGAGGTGATGGGTCACTACCTGTCCCAAACATCAAAAGATGATAAACCTCTGCATCGCTTCCTTTTGCGGGCATTGGAATACTTCCTCCTTCATAATGCTTTTTCTTTTCATGGCTCCCATTTCCTCCAGATACAGGGTGTGGCTATGGGGACGTGCTGCGCACCCTCATATGCCAACCTGTATCTGGGGGAATGTGAAAATGCCTACCTCTCCACGCATCCACAATTTTCTGATCAGATCATATTGTGGCATCGCAATATCGATGATATTCTATTGGTATGGCAGGGTGATAGGGACAGTTTGGATCAATGTATAACAGCTATGGGTATCAATGATTTTAATTTAAAATTTACTATGACATGTGACACCAATAGGATTGACTTCCTCGATGTCACTATCCTAAAAAATTATACCGGCCAACTCTCTAGTACTCTGTTCCGTAAGGAAACAGCAGGTAACACTATCCTGCATGCGTCCAGTTTCCATCCTACCTCTCTTGTCAAATCTATTCCGTACTCCCAATACCTGCGTATACGCAGAAATTGTACCGAGGACTCCAACTTTCTTATGGAGGCAAAAAAATTGCAGGCTAGGTTACTCCAAAGGGGTTATTCCCCAACATGCCTCAAAAAAGCCTTCAAAAGAGTACTAAAACAGACAAGACAAAGTCTTATTTTCAAACCCCCCAAACACACCAGTGATGCAACACAGACTGTAGATCAAACTCACATAATTATAACCTACAACAAACAACATCAACAGATCAGGGATATTCTTAAAAAATACTGGCACATACTGCACATTGACCCCCTACTAAACCAGTTTATATCCAAAGAACCTATGATCACTTTTAAACGCACAAAATCTCTGCGGTATAAATTAGTCCCTAGTGAGTACACAGGGGAATTTAGGGGAGACCCCTGCAAACGCCGGGGCACTTTTAGATGGGGAGAATGTACTCAATGCCAGTATATGAATACGGATACTGAAATAGTTCTTCCCAATGGGAAAAAATTCAAACCAGATCATTATGCGAACTGTCGCACATTTGGTGTTGTGTATCTTTTTACTTGCTCATGTGGATCTTTCTACGTGGGCAAAACAAAACAAGAGCTCCATAAAAGGACAAGTAGGCACATACACAGCATACGTGTATGTGATCCTGACTTGCCCTTAGGGAGACACGCTCAAGATATTCATATGGGGAACTTCCCGAAGATAACATTTTTGGTTCTGGACAGAATACACCCCAATACAAGAGGGGCGACTGGGATAAAACCCTCCTACAACATGAAACGAGGTGGATTGTGGCCCTGAGGGCCACCTATCCGCCTGGTTTGAACGACTGTACAAGCTACAAGCCATTCTTGGGTTTTACCTCAGGTACTTGGGAAGGCCATGTGTAATTTTTAGGATCATTTTGAAATCATTTTGAAATCATTTTGAAATCATTCAGTTTTGATTATAAGTATTTCTGACACCTCTTCTTTTTCCTCTGATCCTGAGCCCTTTATTGCCCGATGTCATTCTCCATGTTTCTATATAAGGTATTATGTAATAGATGGCTTGAGATAGAATTACATCTCCCTCCTCCTCTCTTCTTTCCTCATCCTCTATATTACTTATACATTGTCTTCCAATAATGCTGGGTTTTATTTTACTGCAATGTTGTTGTTTATGTTTCAATTGGAGCAGACATCCCTCGGAAGGAGTTCTCACAAACGTATCAATATGGGCCCTGGGGTATGGTAAACGAACTCTGGGGGGGGGGTTTCCCAGGTTTGGATAATAGAGTATGTACCCATGTAGATTTTCCTCTGTCTTTGAGGGAGTTGACCATCCTTCTGCTTAAGGGGTTAAGCCCGATTCTGTGGTCTGTGTTGGGATTTCCTTTTTCCATTTACGGCCTACGTACCGATGGGGTGACATTCAGGTCCTCTGACCTGCGTGCGCACCCATCTGTCATACTGAGCCGTTCCGTCGCATCATATTATGCGCCGTTTCCCTATGCGCAGACTTTCGTGTCCTATGCGCATGCGCGCAGGATAACACTGCGCTTGCGCGCATACATCATCCTTCACACACTACCACTGGAGGCACATCCTCCTTAGTCGCACCATAGACAGCGTCACTGGATGACGCTATATGGTGCGCCGAGTGACGGCTATTTAACCATCATCTGTAGTGTACATCATTTGGGCAGCACACCGCTATAGGGACTCTGTCTCCGTCGTTTTCCCTTTCTCCCCACTTGGGACTACATACACGGTTAAGTCATTATGGCCATTTATATTCACCAATGCCTCTCTGGGGAGATTTATAAGTGCAGTTTAGCCTCATCATCCAATTTTCAATACCCTTAGGTTATCACAACTATACACATCTCCACACTCTTTCCTTATTGGATATTCATGCAACCGGTGGAATTGTCTGGATGAACTACATATGGTAGTTCACCCTGCATCTGCCTTGAGGACCTTTTTGTGCTCTGAGACTTTGTTAACTGCATACCTGTACTTGTTAGGGTAAGTATATTCCCTACAATAAACTCCCTTTGCCTCTCTTTTTTTATGTTTTTTTTTATGTTTTTTTCTGCAAGCATGACTATTCAACCTTGGGGATATATTTGGCTCCCTTTTTTTCGCATGCCTCCCTTCTGTTATACACCTTTTGGCGGTGGCCCTTTTTGAATAAGCCCATGGTGGTTTTCTAAGGGGCATAAGGGTGTATTTCCCCTTTTCTTTGTCATCTCCATTCTCTTTCTCCCCCCCTTGGCATTGTGGGATGACATGTCATTTCTCTCTCCTGGCTGGGTATGTATCTCCACCTTCCCTCCTTTTTATCACACTGGGTGTGTGGGAATATGGAGGGCTTTTATTTATCCTTTTTATTTTATTTTATTTTATATTTTTTTATCTTTTATTTTTCAATTTACCTTACTTTTTAGACCCATATAAAACTATAATGGACCTACACATGTGGGATACTAAATATTCAACTTATCGGCTATATGTGTAAAACCCCATATCTGGAACTTAGCGGGTCCTAGGAGATACATGTGTCCCGCTCCGTTTTTGGAAACTCATCCCATATTTTGGCTGTCTGCTCCATTTTGGTATGTTGCAATATGACTATTCACTTATTTATTTATTTGTGAAATATATGCAGTTAAAACTGTACAGCTGTACATATATATATATATTTTATATATATATATTTCTATTTCTATCTAGTGTACCTCGTTTTTTGATTCTATTGGTTTTTTATTCTATTTATTTTCTATGATGATGAGAGGAATGGAGGATAAAAAGGGGCCAATGTCTTTGTGTACCGCCTTATACACCGTTTCATATTCCTATGTATGTTTTTCCCTGATATGTTTTTTTTTTGCATTTTAGAGCGACAATTATATCACTAACTCCACCACTCTCCACCCCTGATGAAAGTTTTACAACTTTAAGAACTGGAAACGCGTCGGGTTTTTTGGGGGGCATCTTACCCCCATGAGAGTTCTAGTGCTACCAATCTGGTTTTGTTTGTACTTTTTCTTTATGTACTTTTTTGTATTGTTTTTTCACTGAGTATTTTTTCTGTATTGTACTGTGCACACATTGCATTGTGTATCCTGTTTTAGACAATAGGTGATCATTCTGTTAGATATTCTAATAAAACTACTTTTTATACACCTTGGTCTAATGTGGTGGTTTAAAGAGGAAGTAAACCCTCTGGGACAACTTTGGCCTACAGGTAAGCCTAGATTAAGGCTTACCTGTAGGTCCAATAAATATCTCCTAAACCTACATGGTTTAGAAGATATTTGGAATCGCCGCTCCAGCGAATCATAGCGCTGGAGCGGCGAGACCCGGAAGTCACTCCCGTAGCGATGGCGGCGGAGAAGGACGAGGATGAGGACCGCTCCGGGGGGCTTCGTTTTCAGGTAAGTTATTCATAATGAGCTAGTATGCTATGCATACTAGCTCATTATGCCTTTGCCTTGCAGGTTACGTTTTAAAAAAAAAAAAAAAGAGGCTTTACTTCCTCTTTAAGTAAAGTCCCCAGTCTAGGGGGTTTCTTTTTTGATCTATATTTAGGGATGAGACCACCATTTATAACCTCAAACCACAATGGCAACTTGCCTTATTTTTTGTATTCATATATAGGGTAGTAAATACCCATCCCCCACAAAGGCAATTCCCTTGTTGGTTTATTCGTTCTTTTTCACCATATTCCGTCCCGACTTCTTAAAAGTTTTTTTTTTATCGTGTTCGTAATTTGATTCGCCTAGGCACTACTTGTCTCACAGAACACACAATGCAACTCTATTGTAATTATTTGTATTTAGTGCATAACAATTTTGAGTATTGCATATAAAAAACTTTTTCTTTTCTTTTCTTGTCACTCATATGCACTTTAGACATACGAGGATTATTCATGCTTAGAGAACTTTTCACTGTTAGCCTTTCTAGCCACATCTAATATGTTCAGGGAAAAGAATTTGATGCCCTGATGGGCCAGTATAGGGAACGTGGACAAAAGGAATCTAAAAGTTCAGAACTCACTTTTTTTCCAACTTAAAACTTTGGTGGAAAGCAGAGTATCTCTCTTCTGGCAGGTAGATAATTTCGAGCATTACATACAGGAAGATATTAACCCCTTAGGACTAAGGGTACAGATTTTTCCCACTCTAGAGAACCTAGATACCATGTTCAAAAAGAGATGGGAGAACAATCTTTAACAGTGTACAAAAACAATGATGCGTTTGCTCATTGAAGAATACCAGAAAAGAATACTCTGTTTAGAAAGAGAAATTTAAGTAATTTACGTGAAGTTAGAGCCCTTCAAGGAAACGCCATTATTTGGGGAACAGGAAGAACGGATAAAAGACCATATTGACTATATAGTCAAAGAATCTATCACTCTCAGGGAAAAAAGTTCTGGAGAGATAAGATGGCATTCAATGAGGGTAAATCCTACCGTTGGCAGGCACGTAATCCCCAAGGACACCCACAAGGCGCCAAAAAAGGTGTATCTAATAGGAATAAAAACACAAATAAAGATCCCTTGGGAGGCTCTAACTCTTCACTCAATTCTCTCTCCTCCACATGCTCACAGGCATCAAAGAAGACTTCTAAAAAACAAAAATGAGAGAAGGAGGTTCCCCCTGAAGATCTATTCAATATCATGAATCTATCTGATTATGTATTATCATGTGACGAGAAAATCCTTTTAAGTAAGGGCCTATCCTTCTGCCCTTCCTCCAATATTGACACCTTTGACACTATCAAAAATGTACATCTCTTTGCAAGGAAATTAATTTTGAAAAGAATGTATACTAAATCTATCCCTATGGGGGTTCCTTGCAATAGGGAAAAACAAGCTGTGGATGATTTGGTGTCACTATTGGAGGAACAAGAGCAGAGGGAACTGATTGATAGAGTGGATTTGGAATCACTCTTGGCAGAACATATAACTCCCACAACGGTGGGTATTCAAGGCAAATCCACGCTTAAGAAAAAGTCCAATAAGTTTCCTTCACTTACCCAAAATGCTAATTTGAAGGCTTTTGTATCAATGGTGACCGATGATATTACTAAACTTACTAAATCTACCCCCCTTAATAATCTCTCAATTGCCGAACAACAAGCATTAAGAACACTGACTAATCAGCATCAGTTAACGATTAAATCAGACAAAGGGGGTAATATCGTCATTATGAACAATTCTTCTTACCTTGAAATGTGTCAAAAAATTCTGTCTAATAAAGAATGGTACAAGCCAATTTCTCGTCACACTATCGAAAAAAAATTCGACAATGAATTTTTCTCATTAATAGATCAGGCATATCTAGACGTACTCACCCAACAAACGTGGGAATTCTTACGGACTAAACATGCCAGAATTCCGACTTTCTATAGCCCTCCTAAGGTTCATAAGGACATGGTCAACCCCCCGGGCAGACCTATTGTTTCGGGTGTGGGCTGCATCTCCGAGAACCTTAGCAGATTCATTGACGAGCAACTCCGTCCCCTTGTCACCAATCTACCCTCTTACATCAGGGACACCACCCAGTTACTGCAATACAGCCTCTGCATCCCCACCAACTCATTGTTGGTTTCGGTGGATGTTGAGGCACTCTATTGCTCGATACCCCATGTGAAGGGTTTGGAGGTGATGGGTCACTACCTGTCCCAAACATCAAAAGATGATAAACCTCTGCATCGCTTCCTTTTGCGGGCATTGGAATACTTCCTCCTTCATAATGCTTTTTCTTTTCATGGCTCCCATTTCCTCCAGATACAGGGTGTGGCTATGGGGACGTGCTGCGCACCCTCATATGCCAACCTGTATCTGGGGGAATGTGAAAATGCCTACCTCTCCACGCATCCACAATTTTCTGATCAGATCATATTGTGGCATCGCAATATCGATGATATTCTATTGGTATGGCAGGGTGATAGGGACAGTTTGGATCAATGTATAACAGCTATGGGTATCAATGATTTTAATTTAAAATTTACTATGACATGTGACACCAATAGGATTGACTTCCTCGATGTCACTATCCTAAAAAATTATACCGGCCAACTCTCTAGTACTCTGTTCCGTAAGGAAACAGCAGGTAACACTATCCTGCATGCGTCCAGTTTCCATCCTACCTCTCTTGTCAAATCTATTCCGTACTCCCAATACCTGCGTATACGCAGAAATTGTACCGAGGACTCCAACTTTCTTATGGAGGCAAAAAAATTGCAGGCTAGGTTACTCCAAAGGGGTTATTCCCCAACATGCCTCAAAAAAGCCTTCAAAAGAGTACTAAAACAGACAAGACAAAGTCTTATTTTCAAACCCCCCAAACACACCAGTGATGCAACACAGACTGTAGATCAAACTCACATAATTATAACCTACAACAAACAACATCAACAGATCAGGGATATTCTTAAAAAATACTGGCACATACTGCACATTGACCCCCTACTAAACCAGTTTATATCCAAAGAACCTATGATCACTTTTAAACGCACAAAATCTCTGCGGTATAAATTAGTCACTAGTGAGTACACAGGGGAATTTAGGGGAGACCCCTGCAAACGCCGGGGCACTTTTAGATGGGGAGAATGTACTCAATGCCAGTATATGAATACGGATACTGAAATAGTTCTTCCCAATGGGAAAAAATTCAAACCAGATCATTATGCGAACTGTCGCACATTTGGTGTTGTGTATCTTTTTACTTGCTCATGTGGATCTTTCTACGTGGGCAAAACAAAACAAGAGCTCCATAAAAGGACAAGTAGGCACATACACAGCATACGTGTATGTGATCCTGACTTGCCCTTAGGGAGACACGCTCAAGATATTCATATGGGGAACTTCCCGAAGATAACATTTTTGGTTCTGGACAGAATACACCCCAATACAAGAGGGGCGACTGGGATAAAACCCTCCTACAACATGAAACGAGGTGGATTGTGGCCCTGAGGGCCACCTATCCGCCTGGTTTGAACGACTGTACAAGCTACAAGCCATTCTTGGGTTTTACCTCAGGTACTTGGGAAGGCCATGTGTAATTTTTAGGATCATTTTGAAATCATTTTGAAATCATTTTGAAATCATTCAGTTTTGATTATAAGTATTTCTGACACCTCTTCTTTTTCCTCTGATCCTGAGCCCTTTATTGCCCGATGTCATTCTCCATGTTTCTATATAAGGTATTATGTAATAGATGGCTTGAGATAGAATTACATCTCCCTCCTCCTCTCTTCTTTCCTCATCCTCTATATTACTTATACATTGTCTTCCAATAATGCTGGGTTTTATTTTACTGCAATGTTGTTGTTTATGTTTCAATTGGAGCAGACATCCCTCGGAAGGAGTTCTCACAAACGTATCAATATGGGCCCTGGGGTATGGTAAACGAACTCTGGGGGGGGGGTTTCCCAGGTTTGGATAATAGAGTATGTACCCATGTAGATTTTCCTCTGTCTTTGAGGGAGTTGACCATCCTTCTGCTTAAGGGGTTAAGCCCGATTCTGTGGTCTGTGTTGGGATTTCCTTTTTCCATTTACGGCCTACGTACCGATGGGGTGACATTCAGGTCCTCTGACCTGCGTGCGCACCCATCTGTCATACTGAGCCGTTCCGTCGCATCATATTATGCGCCGTTTCCCTATGCGCAGACTTTCGTGTCCTATGCGCATGCGCGCAGGATAACACTGCGCTTGCGCGCATACATCATCCTTCACACACTACCACTGGAGGCACATCCTCCTTAGTCGCACCATAGACAGCGTCACTGGATGACGCTATATGGTGCGCCGAGTGACGGCTATTTAACCATCATCTGTAGTGTACATCATTTGGGCAGCACACCGCTATAGGGACTCTGTCTCCGTCGTTTTCCCTTTCTCCCCACTTGGGACTACATACACGGTTAAGTCATTATGGCCATTTATATTCACCAATGCCTCTCTGGGGAGATTTATAAGTGCAGTTTAGCCTCATCATCCAATTTTCAATACCCTTAGGTTATCACAACTATACACATCTCCACACTCTTTCCTTATTGGATATTCATGCAACCGGTGGAATTGTCTGGATGAACTACATATGGTAGTTCACCCTGCATCTGCCTTGAGGACCTTTTTGTGCTCTGAGACTTTGTTAACTGCATACCTGTACTTGTTAGGGTAAGTATATTCCCTACAATAAACTCCCTTTGCCTCTCTTTTTTTATGTTTTTTTTTATGTTTTTTTCTGCAAGCATGACTATTCAACCTTGGGGATATATTTGGCTCCCTTTTTTTCGCATGCCTCCCTTCTGTTATACACCTTTTGGCGGTGGCCCTTTTTGAATAAGCCCATGGTGGTTTTCTAAGGGGCATAAGGGTGTATTTCCCCTTTTCTTTGTCATCTCCATTCTCTTTCTCCCCCCCCTTGGCATTGTGGGATGACATGTCATTTCTCTCTCCTGGCTGGGTATGTATCTCCACCTTCCCTCCTTTTTATCACACTGGGTGTGTGGGAATATGGAGGGCTTTTATTTATCCTTTTTATTTTATTTTATTTTATATTTTTTTATCTTTTATTTTTCAATTTACCTTACTTTTTAGACCCATATAAAACTATAATGGACCTACACATGTGGGATACTAAATATTCAACTTATCGGCTATATGTGTAAAACCCCATATCTGGAACTTAGCGGGTCCTAGGAGATACATGTGTCCCGCTCCGTTTTTGGAAACTCATCCCATATTTTGGCTGTCTGCTCCATTTTGGTATGTTGCAATATGACTATTCACTTATTTATTTATTTGTGAAATATATGCAGTTAAAACTGTACAGCTGTACATATATATATATATTTTATATATATATATTTCTATTTCTATCTAGTGTACCTCGTTTTTTGATTCTATTGGTTTTTTATTCTATTTATTTTCTATGATGATGAGAGGAATGGAGGATAAAAAGGGGCCAATGTCTTTGTGTACCGCCTTATACACCGTTTCATATTCCTATGTATGTTTTTCCCTGATATGTTTTTTTTTTTGCATTTTAGAGCGACAATTATATCACTAACTCCACCACTCTCCACCCCTGATGAAAGTTTTACAACTTTAAGAACTGGAAACGCGTCGGGTTTTTTGGGGGGCATCTTACCCCCATGAGAGTTCTAGTGCTACCAATCTGGTTTTGTTTGTACTTTTTCTTTATGTACTTTTTTGTATTGTTTTTTCACTGAGTATTTTTTCTGTATTGTACTGTGCACACATTGCATTGTGTATCCTGTTTTAGACAATAGGTGATCATTCTGTTAGATATTCTAATAAAACTACTTTTTATACACCTTGGTCTAATGTGGTGGTTTAAGTAAAGTCCCAAGTCTTGGGGGTTTCTTTTTTGATCTATATTTAGGGATGACACCACCATTTATAACCTCAAACCACAATGGGAACTTGCCTTATTTTTTGTATTTAGGTTGCAATCTGGCCAAAGATCTGTGGTCCGGCAGGCGATCTCTCTCTCTCTCTCTCCCAATGTTAGGAATGGCCCACTCAAAGATAATAAAGAAAACTCTGCATCGTGTGAATCCAACGATTTATTAGTTTAAAAGCATCTCCCATACATGGAGGAATAGTAAAACACTGGCCAGTAAGGGCAAAAAACTGAAATTAACCTTTCATGTTTAACAGAATGCAAAAATGCAAAGAGATTTGGAACAGGGACATGATAAGCTCTGCACTAATAAAGAATTGGTCATCCACCCCCCTGACAAAGGGGGGGGGGGGGTTGATATTGGATAAAAGGGACTACATCATAAAAATGGAACAAATTTTGGGTGATAGGGAGACCAAAGTTGGAGAAAATCATCTCTAGAGGTTTCAGAGAAGGTATAATAAACAAAAAAGAGAGACTGTTCCTGATCCCTAGTGCTCCTCGCACACCTGTAATATATTATTTACCCAAGGTTCACAAAAGTATGACTTGCCATCCAGGACGTCCAATAGTGAGTGGGATTGATTCGGTGACATCCTGGGTGGGCAAGTATATTGACTGTTATCTGCAGCCCTTGGTTCAAAGAATGCCATAATATATTAAGGACACACTGTATATTACCAATTGCCATACAAGGACAGGTATGTGGCTTGTGTCGGATGACGTAACCTCATTATACACAATTATACCTCATGTAATGGGTCTATCAGTGGTGGAACATTTTCTAGATAGAGATTCAGGTCTATCCAAAAAACAGAATTCCTAATGGAATTGCTTGGCTTTGCAGGATCCCATAATTACTTTTGGTGGGAGAATCTGTTTTGCCACCAAGATAGGGGTGTCGCTATGGGGGCTAGGAATGCCCCGAGTTTGGCCAATCTTTTTATGGCTAAATGGTAGGAGGATGTCATCTATGCCCATCAGAGGCCTGAATTGGTCCTGTGGGCAAGGTATATAGACGACATCCTCCTCCTATGGGATGGAGATGGCAAAAGTCTTAAAGACTTTATGGAATCCCTCAATAACAACGACAGGGGTATTACACTGAACTTTGAAGTTAGTAGAGAGGAGGTGCAATTGTTTGACTTAATAAAAATGGAATCGGATGGGTTAATTAATTCTACTTTTTTTAAACCCACCGACAGAAGTGCTTACATTCCCCTAGATAGCTGTCATCACAAAACTTGGCTAAAAGTGGTTCCTAAAGGACATTATACAAGGTTGAGATGGAATTGCACTAGGGTAGAGGAATGTAATTCAAGTGGTTTTTATTAATTTTCAAAAAAAGATTACACAAGAACGATAGTATGTAATACAAAAGTTTCTGCATGCATTTATACATATATCACTATGTTTATTTTGACACTTCAAATATGTTTATAGGTCATTGGCTATTATTCTAAATAACAAAGGTAAAATGGGAAATGTCAGGATGTTTCTGCATTTTATTCATATAAGTCCTTAAAGAAAGGAATACAATTGTTATAATAATTGTTCCTGTAAAAGGTTTGCAGTGGTTTTTCAAACACATATAGCAGCTGTGTGTTTTAACAAGAAAGTACACATACTAAAGTGTAGGGGGAAAGAATTCCAGATAGACCAGTTAGTTTCATATTTAGAGGCGTTTCCATCTCTGTATGCTAGAATTTTTTCATATTCTGCTACCGTATGGACCTTTGAAATTTCCCTTACACTAGGGATTTAATCTGTTTTCCATTTGTGCAATACTGCTGATCAAGCAGCAAATAGTATATGAATAGCTATTGATCTGACCGAAATTGTGTAGTTTTACATATTTATACTAAGGATCGCTTGTTCAATGTTCGGTTTAGCAAAAACTCCAGTTACTCTATATATTATTTTATATATTTCTGACCAGAAACTTCGAAGATGTAGACAGATCCAGACCATATGATTTAGAGTTCCTACCTGTCCACATCATCTCCAACATAGGTTTGAATTGTCTTTGGAGAATTTTGCAACTATGTATGGGGTGAAGTGCCATCTAAGGATACATTTTTGTGCCAGTTCCTAATAATTAGAACATCTGTAAAATTGATGATTGCATTAGCCATTGTTGGCCTGAGAATATTTTGCCTAATTCTATCTCCCATTTGATTAAAGGGGTAGGTTTGCTAAAAAGTAGTTTTGGAATTGAGTATATTATAGATCAGGGTGATACCTTTCACCTTTGGGGAATTGGTGTGTAGAAATTTCCATACTTTATCAGGTAATGGTATGTGGGTGTTTTTTTTTTATGTTGGTAGAATGAGGATATTTGAGAGTATGTGTAAATTTCTTTTGTTGGGATTTGGTATTTGTGTTGAATGTCTTTGAATAGCATCAGTTTGTCTTTTAATGACGAGATCTCTAAAGGAATGGACATTTTTACTTATCCATTGGTTAAGGGACATGTTTGGAATTTTCACTTTGAGGGTTTCAAGAGGGATGGGGATGTTAGTAGGCGTTAAGGTATTGTCCTCGGTTGATATCAATTCTGACCATGCCTGGATTGTTGCTTTTTTGGTGGGATGGTCTATTGTAATGCCTTTGTGAAATAGGTTGGATGCTAAAAGAAGGGATAGTGGTGATTTGGGGTATAGCCATGCAAATTCTAGTTGGCACCAGGGTTTTAAAGTGGATTTTGTAAACCAGTTTTTAAGTTGGTCTAGTACCACTGCTGTACAGTAGTCCTTTAGGACTGGTAAATCCATTCCTCCCACTGATTTGTGTATCCTTTGTAGCATAGGGGGACATCATGCCCTTTTTCCCACCGATATACATTTTGACAGTTGTTTTTGCATTGTTGTAAAGAATGTGGCAGGTATAGGAATTGGAAGCGCTCTGAAGTAGTAGGTTACTTTGGGCAGTAGCAGCATTTTATACATTGCTAGGTGGCCTGTCCAAGAGAGGAAGTGTTTTTGGATTCTAGACACCTCTTGTTGTATGGTATTAATAAGTGGAATGTAGTTGGCACTGAATAGGTTGGTTAAAGGGGAGGTAAGTTGGATTCCTAAGTAACTTAAGGAGTCTGAGGTCCAAGGGTATGCCATTCCTAGTTGCAGGGATGATTTGAGCTTTTTATCAATTGCCACACAAAGTATGCTAGATTTAGAGGCAATGATTTTATAGTAGGCCACTTTGCTAAATAGGAGGAGTATCTTGTGACTTGTGAGCTGCTGGTAAAGAAATGGCTCGGTTTATCATCTGCAAATTATGAGATTTTATGTTGGATGCCTTGAGATGTGATACCTTGTATTTTTGGATGTGATCTTATTTTCTCCACCAGGGGCTCCATAACTAGGGTGAAAATTAATGGGGACAGGGGTAATTTGGTAATTGGTAATTTGAAAGTTTTTGGAAAACATGCCCTCTGTGTATACATATGCTGAAGGAGAAGAATATAGTGCTAGAATTGCTTTTTGGATCGGTCCTATCAGACCAAATTTCTCCAGAACCTTGTTGAGATACCCCAAGTGTACTCTATCGAAAGCCTTCTCTGCATCCACGTAAGAAGCAGAGAAGACTCCCCTGATTTTTACACTAGTTGTATGAGATTTACCATTCTTCTGGTTGCATCAGTGGCTTTCCTTTTAGTTGGTTAGCTAACAGTTTTCCAGCTTTGTTCCCACAGCGGTATGAGTGAGCTTTTAGTGTGCGAAGCTGGCTGTCATGTTGGGATATTAAATGGATGCGTAAGTCCTGTCTAGTGAGAAACAATTGTTCGCAGATTTTTTTGTCTGGTGTTGTTTGTTAAGGATTCCTAGGTATTGAATTTTAGATAGACAGGTTGTTGAGCCGCTTTGTCCCTTGCTTTTCTATTTTTGCATTTAGTTGGATAAGTATTCCCGTGATGTAAACCTTATGGGTATTCCACAGTGTGAAGGGGTCATTGACTAATGGGGCATTGATATCAAAAAATTCTTTAAGAGCTTTTAGAATTTGTTTTGCATTTTCGGGTTGAGAGAGGGTATAAATACCGTTGTGCCATCAGTTTGCCCTGGTTTCAGGTGTGAATTTCCCCCACACTGATTGAAATTGGAGCGTGGTCAGACCACGTAATGAACTGAATTTCTGAGTTTACAACCTTTTGTAGCATAAACTTATCAACCAGAAATAAGTCAATACGAGAATACGTGTGATGTACATTGGAGAAAAATGTAAAGTCTCTTTCGGATGAATGTTGACATCTCCATACATCAAATAACCCTGAGGAGGAGATAAAGTGAGCTAATGTCGCTCTGCGTTGTTGGTGTCGTGCGACACTGGAGAGGTTCATGTCTTTATCGGTAATTGCATTAAAGTCCCCGTCCCCGTAATGTGTAGGATCACATTACATTGTCACATAGAGGAAACTTTTTTCCAATTTTTTTTCACAAAGGACAGTTTCTTCGTCTTGGAGAGATATAGGTTGACCAGCGTGTATTTGGCAGTGTTGATTTCGCAGATTAGTATGAAATATCTGCCGGAGTCGTCCAAATATGTATCCAGATGTTTAAATTGGATAGAATCTTTGATAGCAATTGCTACTCCTTTTTTTTTGGAGGGACCATTGACTAGATATATATGTGGAAATTTGGGATGTTGGCAAGATGGAGGTTTGTCGGACGCAAAGTGTGTCTCTTGAAAGCATGTCGCTTTTCAGTCTGTTCGCTTCTGTTCGCATCTGCCTCTTATGGAGGCCTTTCACATTGAGGGATGAAATTTTAAACGACATTGTGTGTAGTCAAATGTGTCAGACGGAAAATCTGTATTACTGTAATAAGCTGTGCGATTGTATTACCTGTTGCGAGGATCGACTTCGGTGGAGCTTTAATAAGTGAGGGTCCGTAGTTTGGAGAGGATGTAGGCACTTGTTTCAGTATCCAGAGATGGTAGTCTATAAGGAAAACACCTTACAGGAAATAACTGTAATGCCGCGCACACACGGTCGGAATTTCTGATGGAAACAGCTTTTCATCGGATTTTCCGACCGTGTGTATGCCCATCAGTCTTTTTCTGTCGGAATTTCCGACGGACTTTGGATTGAGAACCTGTTCTTAATTTTTCAGACGGAAAACCTTTCTATCGGATTTTCTGATCGTGTGTATGCAATTCCAACACGCAAAATTCCGACACATGCTCGAAAACAATTTGACGCATGGTCAGAATCATTAAACTTCCCTTTTATAGTGCAGTCGAACGTGTTTTATGCTGTGGTGTTATTGACCGTCGGAATTTGGTGTGACCGTGTGTAGGCAAGACAGTTTGAGCGGAATTCCGACGGGAAAACCATCAGAGCTTTTTCCGACGAGGATTCCGACCGTGTGTACGCGGCATTAGTATTGAACCAAAAAGAGAAAATAGACAGGAGTATAAAATCAAATGATTCTGTATAGAATCTGTGTGGAAAATAAACCACTAAACTTGAGGATTAACTGAATAACAATGTGGCATTTTCCTGGGCCATCAGAGAATGGGGTGTATTATCATGAAATAGTTGTGCTTTTCAGCCTGTTTCTGCATCTGGGTTGTCACGGGTTGACCCGGGTGAGCGAGGGAGACCTTCCTCTGTTCTGCATGGCTCTATGATTTGCCATTCTCGCATGAGGTGGAGGCCCTTTTTTACATTGGGGATCATATAAGATGTTCCTTCTTTAGTCACAAGTAGTTTGGCAGGGTATAGCCAGCGTTATGTGATATTGTGGTTATTCAAAGGCTTTGTGATTGTTGCCAGTTGCCTACGCTGTTGCATGGGAAAGGCGGACAGATCAGCAGTAGGTCATTCAGTAAGTTGTTACGGTGTCTTTTGGCTGCCATGAACTTGTCTTTTATGTGGTAAAAATGAATCCGGACTATAGTGTCTCTGGGAAAATGAGGGGGAATATGCTTAGGCCTTGGTAGCCTATGGATACGGTCTATGAGGACATCTTCTAGTGGTGCTTCAGGAAGATTTGAGATTAGTGAAATAAGCTTTCAAGTCGGGGGGGGGGGGTTTGATTTCCGGTATACCCTAAATTTTGACATTATTTCATCTTGATCTGTCCTCTAAATCTGCTAATTTCGGTTTTATTTGCAATAATTTGTTGTCTGTCATTGTGGGCGTCCACTAGGTTGTTAAAGGTGGATGCGAACTCCCACATTTTTGCTTCAATATGAGAAACTTACTTGTTAACTTCAGAGACTTCTGATTTAAATTGTTGTGTCAGTGCCAGAATGTCAGCATGCAATGTCGAGCGCAGGGACACCAACATGTCTTTCAGTATGGTATCCATGACTGGCTGGGAAGTCTGTTATGGAGTCCTGTAACTCCCTGGTATCATCTGGCGAGGTGTTCATTTTCTGTTTGCTGGGCTAGATGATGAAGATGGTGGTGGTGAGTAGCCTCCTTGCCCCTGCCTGTTATTACGTCCAGTGTTCATTTTGTAAGCTGTGCTGCGCTGTGAGTAAGAGCCGCGTGTTAACTCTGCATGGCCATTTTGGCTGTTGCTTTCTCTTCCAGGATGGAATCGGGAAGAGTGCCCACTGTGTGTAAGCCTAAAGGCAGTGTGAAACAAGGCTTTGAGTTTCTGTTATCGTCCCTGATGGCCCGTGGTGGAGAGGAACTGTGCAGTGTGTAGCCATCCACTCCGCCAGCTAGCCATGCCCTGGGAAGAGGAATTTAAAGAACAGGCGGGGGTGCTCACTAAAAGATTTGTTGATTAAAGGTTTTGAGGTAAATTCACTTAATAAAATAGTTGATCAGATTCAGATAACCGATAGGAGTCTATTGTTAAATACGCAAGTATCTAGGTAGGAGGTAGGGGATAACAAGGTAACATTTTTACCTTTTATTACAAGCTATTCGACACAACATTGGCGGATAAAAAAACATATTAAAAAAAATTGGCACATCCTGTGTAATGATAAGGTTCTAAGACCCTCCTTATCTTCTAGACCTCATGTAGTCTTTAGAGGGGTCCCTTTACTCAAAGATAAAATTGCTCCCAGTGTTTTGAATTCACCATCAAAACCAACTCACTTTTTTCAGAATCTTTTTGGATTCTATCAGTGCAGGAAATGTCAATTGTGCACTATCAATGGCTGTTGACATAGGAATATCAGAGAGTTTACAGACACTAGTTCTTCCTGTACCTTTAAGATAAAACCTTTCATTACCTGCTCCACGACTGGGGTTGTTAATTTGGTACAATGTCCGTGTGGACTTCAGTATGTGGGCACTACCAAGCGGGCCCTACAGGTGAGACTAAACAAGCACATTAATAACATTATGAAGGGTTTTCCAAAACATTTCAGTTTCGAAACACTACATGTTGGTACATAACAAATACCCTAAGAATACCATATTTATGGGCATTGACAGATACAGTCCACCTTGGAGGGGTGGCTCATTAGTAAGGGGGATCTCACAGCTTGAGATGAAATGGATTTTCAAGGTTGGATGTTTTTCCCCTTTGGGCCTCAATGTGGATGTAGATGCCAATGCCTTTGTAGATAATTCATAGTCAGCAGGTATCAGGGGGGATTACCCTTAGAGTAATATTATTTGTGGACAAATTGTAATGTATGTTCACCAAATTTGTCTGACTATGTAAATATCATTGAAACATTTTTGATTAGGTTTGTGAGTAGAATTAATCATCTATGTACATTTTGAGGTATTATCTGGACCCCAGGAGGGTAGTTACCTTGCCTCCAAATAATATTATTATTATTATTTAAGGTACTTATAGAGCGCCGTCAATTTACGCAGCACTTTACATATACATTGTACATCCACATCAGTCCCTACCCTCAAGGAGCTTACAATCTAAGGTCCCTAACTCACATTCATATACTAGGGCCAATTTAAACAGAAGCCATTTAACCTACCAGCATGTCTTTGGAGTAATAATAATAATAATAATAATAATAGGTATGATATTGAATCAAAATATATTTTCAATCTTTATACGTGTACAATTTTATTGAATATCTCAATTAATTTTCTAATTTTATTACTGTACAATGCTTAAGGGTTGTATTATGATGTTTCTACTTTTTATTGTTATTATCATCATTCCTATTTTATTTTTATATTTATTTTTTGACAATTATACCCCTCAGGATGACTCTGATGTGTATTTTGGTGCAATGTGTAGGGCTTCCTGTAGAGGGTAGTATGGCAGAGTGTCCCTTGGCGGACATTCTGCTCACTTCCAAGTCTAATCATTCAAGATTTTTCTACAGTATCTGGCTTTGGAAGCGGTATATGGTATCTGTTAAGCAGTTACATGTGAAAGTTAAAATTTCTGGTTTTGGCCCTCTTATATGTTTATTTTGTGCTTTTTAGAAGTCTAATGGTAGGGAATCGTTATACCGTAGGAAATTCCATTGGTGTCCAGCTTAATCTCAAAATGAGGCTGATGTCCAACAAAACCTATCGATGTCAAAATGAGGCTTGAATTTCTCCGGTATCAGAACGAGGCTTGGTTCCTGATTTTATGTATAAGAGGCAATGACGCAGTACATCGCTTGTGCCCCAGGACGACGTCAATCTCTGCCAAAACACATAGGGCGGACGACATGCTGACGTCATCGTGACTTATGAGTCCCGGAAGTGCGGGTGCTCGTTGTATGTTTTTACCGGCTGGTGTTTTACTATTCCTCCATGTATGGGAGATGCCTTTAAACTAATAAATCATTGGATTCACACAATGCAGAGTTTTCTTTCTTATCTTTGAGTGGGACGTTCCTAAAATCGAAAGAGAGAGAGAGATCGCCTACAGGACCACAAATCTTTGGCCGGATTGTAACCTAAAGGCCCTGGTGGGGTAATCAGTGCTACTGGCCTTTCCAAAGGTCCAGTGTATCTGGTAAGCAGGCATTCCTTATCACCGGTGGTGGTCTCATATGGTATCCATTGCACAGGGGATTGAAGGGGACTATATTGTGTCCGAAAGTCTACATATGGACTACAAATTTTTAATTTCAAGATTTTGACACTGCTGTCTAATTATCACCCTGCTTTTCACATCACTTTTTTCCAATAAGGAGGTCTGTTTTTTTTTAGATGTTTATGCTGTATAGGGATGAGCCGAACACCCCCCCGGTTCGGTTCGCACCAGAACCTGCGAACAGACCTAAACTTTGCATGAACATTTCACAAAGAAAGTGTAAAAAATTGTTAAAAAAAAGACACAGACACTGATGGGAAAAGTCTTTTATTTAAAAAAAATAAAAAATTTCAGCGGTGGTAATCCACTCTTGCTATCCAGTGATGGCTGATCTCTTCTCTGGGGTCCAGTGATGGGTGATCTCTCCCGATGGTCCAGCGCAGCGCATCCTGTCTCCATGGACACACCGCGGGAATCCCGACAGCCTGATAAGGTCTTAGCTGAGGAGGATGGGGCCACTCGTCACCTGACCCCGCCCCCTCTGATGCAAGGGGAAACCCAGGCTTCCCCAGTGATGTACAGGTGACCCGCCCCCCTCTGATGTAACGCAGGTTCCTCGTAATTGAGGTCCTCCAGTCCCCATAATAATTTTGTTGCCCTTCTCTGGACTCTCTTCAGCTCAAGCACATCTTTTTTGAGATTCGGTAACAAGAACTGGACAGAATACTCTAGATGTGGCCGAACCAGAATTTTATCAACTGGCAGGATTATCGTTTTATCTCTGGAGTAAATCCCCTTTTTAATCTAAGCTAAAATTCTGCTGGCTTTGCTTGCTGCAGCTTGACACTGTGTGCTATTGCTCAGTCTGTCTTCCCCCAGGGGTTCTCCCTCTAGTGAGCAACTTGCGTTTATATTTTTAACCCCAAGTGCATTACCTTACATTTTTTAATGTTAAACCTCATTTGCCATCTATTTGCCCACTCAATTTATTTTTTCAGGTCCTCTTGTAAGGTTTCTATATCCTACTGTGATGCTATTGCCCTACTTATTTTTGTGTCATCAGCAAACTCTGAATTTGATCCCAGGACAGAACCTTGAGGTACCCTACTAACCACTATAGACCATTCTGAGTACACGTTATTTATCACCACCCTTTGGACATACCCCTGTAGCCAGTTTTCTATCCAAGAACAAACCCTATGGTCCATACACTCATAACTCAGATTGTAGATTAAGCATTTGTGGGGGACTGTATCAAATGCTTTTGCAAAATCCAAATACACCACATCTACCGGCCTACCTTTGTCCAGATGGCAGCTCACTTCCTCATAGAATGTTAACAGGTTGGTTTGGCAAGAACAACCTTTCGTAAACCCATGCTGATCACTACTAATGATACTGTTTTCATCAGCAAAAACTTGGATATCGTCCCTAATCATCGCCTCAAATAGTTTACAAACTACCGATGTTAGACTGACTGACTGTAGTTTCCAGGAATTTATATCTGCCCTATTTTGAATATTGGTACCATGTGAGCTTTTTGCCAATCAGCTGGTACCATTCCTGTCAGCATGCTGTTCATAAAGATTAGGAAAAGCAGTCTAGCTATAACCTGACTAAGTTCTTTGAGGACTCTCAGGTGTAAGCCATCCTGGAGATTTATTTATGTTAAGCTTTTCTAAACATTTTTTCCAGACTCCGGCCTCTATTAGCCACAAGGGTAGAACCTGTGACTAACACTACAGTCATGGCTCTTATACCCATCCTTTTCCTGTGTGAGGACTGAGGAGAAGAAAACATTTAGTACAGTTACCTTCTCCTTGTCATCTGTAACCACCTTCCTTTCAGCGTCCTTTATGGGGCCTATGCGTTCCAACCTTGCTTTTTTACCTTTAATATAGTTTAAAAAATTCTTGGGATTTTTTTTTTACGCTCCTCCACTATGTGTCTCTCATAGTCTTTTTTAGCTGCTCGGATTGTGTTCTTACACTTCTTATTGCATTTCTTGTAGTGTTAGAATACTGACGATGACTTCTCTGCTTTGTACTTTTTAAAGGTAATTTTCTTGTCCTTAATATAACATTTTATGTTTTGGTCCAGCCACCCAGGGTTTAACCTTTGTTCTTCTATATGTATTACCTATCAGAATGCAATTGGTGATTACATTTATTTAATATGTTCCTAAAGCATTCACATTTTTCCTCGGTGTTCAATGTTTCAAGGATTGGTCCCATTTATTATCTTGTAGTGTTGACCGCAGTTTAGAAAAGTTGTCTCTTTTGAAATTTAGTGTTCTTGTACTACCCTCGTGCCTCCCTTACCTGTGATTTATGCTGAATGTAATAATCCTGTGGTTGCTAGTTCCCAAGTTGTCCCATATGTCCACATTTGCAATCAGATCTGAGTCGTTTGTAATTAATAGATCTAGCAATGCATAATTTCTAGTCAGAGAATCCACCAATTGGGACATGAAGTTGTCCTGTAAAACATTTAAGAATTGATGGGCCTTTAATGAGTGAGCTGTCCCCTCTACCCAGTCAATATCGGGATAGTTGAATTCCCCTATTGTGATGACATTTCCCTGCCATTTCTTACTGTGATAGGAGGTCCCGCTCCTCCTCCTGCTTCAGGCTGGGGGGCCTATAACATACCCCCAATATTATTAACCCACATGGATTCTGCCTCACCCTTGCCCCATTTACAATATCACTCCTCTCTTCCACCCTTAGATCATTCTTGATATATAGACACACCCCTCCCCCTCTTCCACCCTTCCTGTCTTTTCAATACAAGGAATACCCCTGGATATTTTCCAGCCAGTCATGTGAGCTGTTAAACCATGTTTCTGTTTTTACACCCAAGTCTAATTCCTCCTCGTGTAATAGCAGCTGGAGTTAATCTATTTTGTTAGCTAGGCTCCTGGAATTTGTGTATACGCTTCTCAGTATTGTACGGGTGCATATTATTTTTTCCTTATTTTTTTTCAGGCTTTGATTTGTCAAATTTACCCCAGGATTACATCATTATTCTACAATAACCAAAATGGAACTGACTTATTGATCAAGTTATAAGAATACAGCATCAAGAGCACATTTGTTTAGATATATTACTAGCCAAGTAAATGTTATAATCCCTTTGGATGACCTGCATGTTTATAAGGATGTTTTACTCTTTTTATACTATAGTGGGTCCAGTTCATTCATGTGTTTAAAAGGATACAGCACAAGGTGAACATTTGTATAGTGCTACTAACAGCCAGCATACAAAGGAATCATTTTGGTGCTTAATGGAAATATCGATGCAAGTACTCTATATGTACCCCAGATTAGAAGGATATACTTTCTATAGCCCATGAGCTGAACAAAAAAAACTGAGGAGCTTGCTGCACTTACTATGTCATGCTAGTACAGCGATCTCCCCCGCTGAGCTATTTTGTTATGACAGGGCCACCCCCAGCCAAAACACATTGGTCAGTGCTCAAAGCCATTGGATGCCAGCGCTGGTCAGATGCTGATTGGATGCCGTTTTCCCAGCATGCTCATTCGACAGAAGCCGGCTGAATATACTGTACATGCAAATGTTGGTCGGTTTCTGTTAAACTGGCAGATTTTTGGCCTATGTGTACCAGGCTCTATATGATAACAATCTGCCAGCCTGTGGTGCTTCAATTTCCATTTCACTTATTTACTAGTATATGTAGCCTTGGCTTCTCTGTTGAAAAAAAAAAAAAAAAAAAAGTTTACAAAGCTTGATTGTTAAATCTCTAATTTATACATATACAGTGCTAGTGATGGACGAACTTCCGACGGGACGTTTCACGAACGCGATCCGCGAACGTGCCCAAATGTTCGTGAACATGTTGTCAATTCAGGAGCGCATGAAGGCCAAGGAGGAGAGGCAAGGTCAGGCCATGCTATGAAGGGGGTGCAGGAGATGATCAGTGCCACAGTCAGGGCAGCGCAGTCCTCTGCCAGTGTCCCAGTGTGCCAACCTGTGCTTGAGCCCCTGACTATGCAGGGCTCCACTGCGGTGGTCCGGAGGTGCCAGTCCAGTGCTGATCCTCAGCCATGGTGCTGGCACTGCCTGCTGATTGGCTTCTTCGCTGCTATCTCCCTCACTGACACCAGCACCGCGATAGAGAGCACTGACACCAGCACCGCGATAGAGAGCACTGACACCAGCACCGCGATAGAGAGCACTGACACCAGCACCGCGATAGAGAGCACTGACACCAGCACCGCGATAGAGAGCACTGACACCCAGGGCTGATCCTAGGGTCACAAACGCCTGGGTGCAGAAATATTTCTGGCGCCCCCACATGGGCGTGGTCATCTTACAACTACTTCGCTTTACAAATGTTTCTATGGCAACGACTCAAACACAGAAATGCACCCCCTAAGAAGTCTTCGTTACCTTGGGATCCTCCCATGATCTCTTAACAGTAAAGAAAATACAGGAAGAGCATACACTAATGAGACCTGAAGGGGAGTCTCTCTGATGCACACAGAGAGGGCTTCTGTTAGAAAGGTCCCCCAGACATAATACAGGACACGGTCAAAGACTGCAGACATGGTACAAGAGACTGCAGACATAATACAGGAGCTGGTCAGAGACTGCAGACATAGTACAGGAGATGATCAGAGACTGCTGACATGATACAAGAGACGGTCAGAGACTGCATACCTGGTACAGAAGCTGGTCAGAGACTGCAGACGTGATACAAGAGATGGTCAGAGACTGCAGAGATGGTACAGAAGCTGGTCAGAGACTGCAGACATAGTACAGGAGATGATCAGAGACTGCTGACATGATACAAGAGACGGTCAGAGACTGCATACCTGGTACAGAAGCTGGTCAGAGACTGCAGACGTGATACAAGAGATGGTCAGAGACTGCAGAGATGGTACAGAAGCTGGTCAGAGACTGCAGACATTATACAATAAATGATAAGAGACTGCAGATATAATACAGGAGATGGTCATAGACTGCAGTTCCTATGAACATTAGTAGATAATGGCCGATCGGCCCTTTCACCTGACCCAGCAATACAGCAACGGTTCCTCCGATCAGGAGTCTGCTCACTCTTATTTGCCCATGGCGACTCCGCTGGGTAGCACCCAGATCTGTACAGACCCCTTTACATTAGTACAGACCACCCAGGACAAACCCCCCTCCATTAGTACAGACCCACCGGGACAGACCCCCCTCCATCTAGTACAGACTCCCCCAGGACAACCCCCCATTAGTACAGACCCCCCAGGACAAACCCCCCTCCATTAGTACAGACACCCCCAGGACAAACCACCCCCCCTCCATTAGTACAGACCCCCCGGACAAACCACCCCCTCCATTTAGTACAGACCCCCCCAGGACAAACCCCCCTTCATTAGTACAGACCCCCCAGGACAAACCCCCCTTCATTAGTACAGACCCCCCCAGGACAAACCCCCCTCCATTAGTACAGACCCCCCCAGGACAAACCCCCCTCCATTAGTACAGACCCCCCCAGGACAAACCCCCCTCCATTAGTACAGACCCCCCCAGGACAAACCCCCCTCCATTAGTACAGACCCCCCCAGGACAAACCCCCCTCTGTTAGTACAGACCCCCCCAGGACAACCCCCCTCCACTAGTTTACATAAAAACACCCGGACGGCAGCTGAAGAGGAGAGGACAGTGTGCAGCCGCACCGCCCGGGTGGAGAACAGATCAAGACAGGCTTGGGCAGGAGTAAGAGATACATAGAGGAGGAGAACAATGTGTCAGGCACGGAGCGCGCGCGCCCCCCCCCCCAGCAGATCTCTGGCTGCTCTACTTCTCTGATAGGAGGAGGGGGGACAGGCTGATCGGCGGAGAGAGCCGCCTCTGCACATGGAGAGGAGGAGGGAGGGGAGCACTCTGGCGCTATAGCGCCTCCTCCTCTCTGGCGCCCGGGTGCACTGCCCCCCTGAGCACCCGCCTGGGATCGGCCCTGCTGACACCAGCACCATGATAGAGAGCACTGACGCCAGCACCTTGATAGAGAGCACTGACGCCAGCACCTTGATAGAGAGCACTGACGCCAGCACCGAGATAGAGAGCACTGACACCAGCACCGAGATAGAGAGCACTGACACCAGCACCGAGATAGGGAGCACTGACACCAGCACCGAGATAGGGAGCACTGACACCAGCACCGAGATAGGGAGCACTGACACCAGCACCGAGATAGGGAGCACTGACACCAGCACCGAGATAGGGAGCACTGACACCAGCACCGAGATAGGGAGCACTGACACCAGCACCGAGATAGGGAGCACTGACACCAGCACCGAGATAGGGAGCACTGACACCAGCACCGAGATAGGGAGCACTGACACCAGCACCGAGATAGGGAGCACTGACACCAGCACCGAGATAGAGAGCACTGACACCAGCACCGAGATAGAGAGCACTGACACCAGCACCGAGATAGAGAGCACTGACACCAGCAAGTCGCTGTGGGACCCAAAAATATGACACCGCACAACCTCTTTAAACAGGAGGGTATATATACAATCACTACATTTAAGATTTATAAACTTCAGAGTGAACCTGTGCCACATATAGAATGTATAGCCCCCCACCCCTTCCCAGGCAAACGTCTGCTGCTACTGCTGGAACTATCAGCTGAACATTACAGCAGCCACTACCTTCGGAAACTGAGCAACACAGTTTGTAAAAGTGATTCAGAAATAACAATTTAGGTACATTGTATAACATATCTACCTTGTTTACTCTGAGAAGTGACCTCTAGTGTAAAAAAGTTCTTTAAACAATTGTCTGATTTTGCAGCAGTTCTTGTTGGTTTTAGGCTCCATGCACACTAAAAGCTAAAAAAAAAATGCCAGCAAAAGGCTGGATGAAAAACGCTAATAATATAATTTTTAAGTTCCAATAAATTTTATTAAATATTTTCGAACGCTTAATGACCAGTATAAACAGAAATCAAAAATTGACTGTTGACATGGATTACATCTAGATGGAATGAATACAGCCTGGTCTCCAGAGTGACATAGCAAGTAGGAAATAAGCATGGTATGGAACATAGAATAGTTAATCCCCATGCCCTGGGCTACCACCTGGTAAACCTGAACTAAAGGATGAGGGAACCTGAGGGCCATGCACCTAGTAACGGTTGCGACACATACAGTTCTTGGTTGCCCCCTAGCAGATAATCCAGAAAACCCTGAATTAGGGAACATCAAATCTTCTCTAGGTATCCCAGATATTCCTAGGCCCGCATGTATGGACCACAGATGTGAAGGAAAATTGAGTAGTCCGTGTTTAGACATAACTATGATAAAAGCCTTTTTGTGCCAGCTTCTGGTAGCTTTTAGAAGCTTTTAGGAGCATTTTGAAGTACACAAAGAAAAAAAGAAAAAGCTCCAAATGTTGGTAGCATTTTAGTAGCATTTAAAAGCAGTTAGGAGCATTCAGTATATTTTTCTCCTGGAAAAAAAGAAACTCTACAAAACAATTTTTTTTCTTCTCCTAGAAGCTGAAGTTCAAAAAATGCTGATAGCCTAAAGTAGTGTGCCTGGACACATAGAATAACACTATTTAGCTTCTAAGAGCATAAAAAAAAAAGATAACAGCTTCTAGGAGCTTAAAAAAACGCTAGTGTGCATGGAGCCTTACGTTTTCTGACATAGTTATTATTATACTTACAGTAAAGTAGTAAAGACATAGTAAAAACATTAAAATCAATAATTATATAAAATTGCAAGCATATCAAAACCGCCCTCCAAGATATTAGTGGGCTAGTACATGTAGCTGTTGACGCCTGACATGTTTCAGACTGATTTGTCCTTCCTCAAAGGCTTTGTGTCATCTATAGCAAACATGTTCTATAATGTAAACATTTTTGAACATTAGTATATTAAGTCAATCAAATAAGGATCGTTTTTACAGAGCGGTTAAATGACCATACAAACAATGAATATGGCAGTGGGAAAAACATACTCCCATGCCTGAGCTGATCGCTACCAAACACAAAGGGGAAAGGCAGTGTGAATTTAGCCTGCACAGATTCTGCCCTGAAGTGCCGAACAAAGAATGTGTGGCTGCAGGTGTAAAGCCAAAGCCAGATGCATAGAAGGTGAGAGCAGGGCGGACCAACATTAAATGCAAGTACTCCCACTGAATGGAGCTCCACTCCCATCAGCATATGGTCAGCCAAAAAGTTGGGAGATTTAAACCTGTGGCCTTCTGTCTGATAAAGACATAAAGACAATAATGGTAAGTACTTGGATGACAGTGAGGATCAGACATTAGAAGTGTCTGTCAATGAGAGAGTAGTCAAAATTGTGAGCTCACCAAGTTAGGCAATGTGCACAGCTCTGTATATCCCAGCAGCAAGCACCAGCGATGTGGATTCTACTGCTCACCCAAGATTATATATAGCACTAGGCTTCTTTCTTGCTTGTTCTTTAGATTGGCTAGACCAGTTTAAACACGCACTGCCACTCTACAAATCTAATTTGTTATTATTATACAGTATTTATATAGCGCCAACAGTTTGTGTAGCACTTTACAACATGAGGACAGACAGTACAGTTACAATACAATTCAATAAAGGAGGAATCGGAGAGCCCTGTTCATTAGAGCTTACAATCTAGGAGGGAAGGTCAAGTGATACAAAAGGTAAGAACTGTTGGGAATGATCTGATGGAGAAAGTAAAAGAAAAGTTGTTAGGTGGGGGCCGGATAGGCTTCTCTGAAGAGAAGTGTTTTCAAGGATCATCTAAAAGCAAGCAGAGTAAGGGATAGTTGGACAGATTGGGGTAGAGAGTTCCACAGATTAGGAGAGGCTTGGGAAAAGTCCTGGAGGCGAGCATGGGAGGAGGTGACGAGGGAACAAGAGAGCAGGAGGTCTTGGGAGGAAAGAAGGGAATGAGTAGGTTAGTATTTTGAGACTAGGTTAGTGATGTAGCTGGGGGCAGAGTTGTGGATGGCTTTGTAAGTTGTTTGTTAGAATTTTGAATTTCATTTGTTGGGTGAGTGGAAGCCAGTGGAGGGATTTACAGAGATTGGTAGCAGACACTGAGAGGTTGGTAAGGTGGATGAGTCTGGCAGCAGCATTCATGATGGACCGAACTGGGGATAGCCCATGTAAAGTTAATCCTGTGACAAGGGAGTTGCAGTAGTCGAGGCGGTAGATGACCAGGGAGTGAACTAGGAGCTTTGTGGTGTCATTGGTTAGGAAAGGGAATATTTTGGCGATGTTGCAGAGGTTGAGAGAGCAAGATATGGAAAGTGTTTGGACGTGGGCCCGAAAGGATAGTTCAGAGTCCAGGGTTATACCTAGAACCTTGGCCTGCGGGGACAGGTTGATAGTAGGGTTGATAGTAGGGTTGAGCGAACCCGAACTGTAAAGTTCGGGTCCGTACCGGCGCAATGTATTGGCACCTTTTACAAGCTGCAGGGCAGCCAATCGACGCTAGTTTCACTAGTGTGCCCTTAGAAGCCATCACAGCCATGCCTACTAATGGCATGGCTGTGATTGGGCAGTGCAGCATGTGACCCAGCCTCTATATATAGTACAGACACACAGCACACAGCGTCACTCTGCTATAGACAGGTTCCTGTGATGTTAAGAGAGGATTTTAGGAGTTAGTCTGATAAAGTCAGTCAGTCAGTCCACATTCCTTAAATTTTCTTCAAATTAGTTATATCAGTGAGCGATCTACATAGCTAGAGTAGACTAGAGAGTGTCTTTATTAAGGAAAAGAAAGAGGCAGAGAGAATTATTCAAGAGATTCCTAAATCAAATTGTACCCTGGCTGGGGTGCAGTGCACAGTCTTTTAACAGTGCCATGAGGCCAGTGCCAGACAAAATATAAGTTTTACCTGCAAGCTCAGTACAGCATCACTGCACTGCATATTTTAGTAAGAGATACACCATACTCTGTGTGTATTCTATTGGAAAAACATTGCAAAAAAAATTAATTTTGCTGTGTTTTTTTTTTCCCAATAGCATTTTCTGCATGTTCACACACGCTTTAGACACTGTACGTGTATTCTGCTATTGAAAAAAAAAAAAATATTTCAGTGCTTTGTGCAGGAGTGTGACATACAATCGATCAATATTTCTTCTATTGTATTGTCCCCAAAAAAAAAATTGTAGTGACATTTTTTTTTCCCAATAGCATTTTCTGCAGTTTAGCAATTTTTGAGATACACGCTTTACATACTGTGGGTGTATTCTGCTATTGCAAAAACACCCATTTAGGGCGAGATCATACATTTTGAAAATATGAGGAGATCATCAAAAAGGGGACGTGGCCCGGGTCGTGGTGCTCCTGTTGCAGGGAGAGGACGTGGTCGATCTGTGCCAGCTACACGCACTAGTGAAACACCTTCCTCAGGTGCGAGTAGGCGACAGAGCCTGCAGCGGTATTTCGGCGCGCCTAATGAGGCTGTACAAATGTTGAGGCCAGGACAAGTACAGGCGATAGTAGATTGGGTTGCTGACAGTGCCTCTGGTTCCTTCACATTGTCTCCCACCCAGTCTCCTGATGAAAGTTCAGAGTTGGCACCTGCAGCCGATGTCCATCAGTCTTTCACCTCACCCCCTTGCAAATCAGCCAATCAGTCTGAGCCCCAAATCATGCAGCAGTCTCTTCTGCTTTTTGATGACTCTGTTAGCAGGGTTTCCCAGGGCCATCCACCTAGCCCTGCCCCAGAAGTGGAAGAGATTGTGTGCACCGATGCCCAACCACTTATGTTTCATGATGAGTACATGGGAGGACCATCGCAGCACGTCTCGGATGATGACGAAACACAGGTGCCAACTGCTGCTGCTTTCGCCATTGTGCAGACCGACAAGGAGGGCAGGGGTGAAGACTAGGTGGAAGATGATGTGGAGGACGATGAGGTCCTTGACCCCACATGGAATCAACGTCATGCAGGTGACCAGTGAAGTTCGGAGGAAGAGGCGGTGGTCGCACAGAGCCACCAGCACAGCAGAAGAGGGAGCAGGGTGCAAAAGCGGAGCGTCCGTCCCCTAGACAGTACGTCTGCTACTGCCCAACGCAGCAAGGGACTGAGCACACCAAAGCCAGGTCCAAGGAGTTCCCTAGCGTGGCAGTTCTTCAGACAATGTGCTGATGACAAGACACGAGTGGTTTGCACGCTGTGCGATCAGAGCCTGAAGCGAGGCATAAACGTTCTCAACCTGAGCACAACCTGCATGACCAGGCATCTAAGTGCAAAGCACGAGATGCAGTGGAGTAGACACCTCAAAAACCAAGAAAGGTCTCTGGCTCCTCCTGCTTCCTCTTCTGCTGCAGTCTCGGCCTCTTCATCCACCTCTGTAGTGACAGTGACACCTGCCAACCCGCAAACAGAGGATCTGCCAGCAACACTACCACCTGGGTCACCAACCATCTCCACAATGTCCCATGGAAGCGTTCAGCTCTCTATTTCCCAAACACTGGAGCGGAAGAGGAAGTACCCCCCTAGCCACCCGCGATCCCTGGCCCTGAATGCCAGCATTTCAAAATTCCTCGCCTTTGAAATGCTGTCATTCCGTCTGTTGGAGACGCAGAGTTTTAAATGGCTGATGTCATTGGCTGTCCCACAGTACGTCGTGCCCAGCCGCCACTACTTTTCCAGACAAGCTATCCCTTCCCTGCACAACCAAGTGGGGGACAAAATCAGGTGTGCACTGCGCAACGCCATCTGTGGCAAGGTCCACCTAACTACGAATGCGTGGACCAGTAAGCACGGTCAGGGACGTTATATCTCCCTAACAGCACACTGGGTAAATGAAGTGGCGGCTGGGCCTGAGGCGGATAGCAGTTTGGCGCATGTCCTTCCACCACCGAGGATTGCAGGGCACTTCAGTTTGCCTCCTGTTGCTAACTCCTCCTACTCCGCCTCCTCATCCTCATCCTCTACCGCCTCCTCATCCGGTCAGCGTAACACCTTTACCACCAACTTCAGCACAGCCAGGGCTAAATGACAGCAGGCAGTTTTAAAACTTTCCTGTTTGGGGGAAAAACCCCACACCGCGCAGGAGTTGTGCAGTTGGGAACAACAGACCGATGAGTGGTTGGTGGCAGTGAGCCTCAAGCCCGGCCTGGTGGTGTGCGATAATGGGCGAAATCTCGTAGCAGCTCTGGGCCTAGGCGGTTTGACGCACATCCCTTGCCTGGCGCATGTGCTGAACTTGGTGGTCCAGAGGTTCCTTAAGCATTACCTCGATATGCCAGAGCTGCTGCAGAAAGTGAGGGCCTTCTGTGCGCACTTTCGGCATTCTCACCCTGCTGCTGCTCGCCTGTCAGCGCTGCAGCGTAACTTCGGCCTTCCCGCTCACTGTCTCATATGTGACGTGCCCACAAGGTGGAACTCCACCTTGCACATGCTTGCCAGACTGTGCGAGCAGCAGCAGGCGATAGTGGAGTTTCAGCTGAGTCGCTCTGCAGAACAGCACCACTTCACCGCCAATAACTGGGCCTCCATGCGAGACCTGTGTGCCTTGTTGCACTGTTTCGAGTACTCCACCAACATGGCCAGTGCTGATGATGCCGTTCTCAGCGTTACTATCCCAGTTCTATGCCTCCTTGAAAAAACTCTTCAGGCGATGATGGAAGAGGATGTGGCACTGGAGGAGGAGGAGGAGGAGGAAGAGGGTTCATTTCCAAGGCTTTCAGGGCAGTCATTTACAAGTGGCTACAAGGGTGGGTTCCTGCACCAACAAGCACCAGGTACACAATTGTCCGGCAGCAAGGGCACAGTTCTGGAGAATGACGAGGTGGAGGATGAGGAGGAGATGGAGGAGGAGGAACCATATTCACAGCAGGGTGGCACCCAGACCAGCTCATGTCCATCACTGGTGCGTGGCTGGGGGGATACAGAGGACACAGACGATACACCTCCCACAGAGGACAGCTTTTCCTTGCCTTTGGGCAGCCTGGCACACATGAGCGATTACATGCTGCAGTGTCTCCGCAACGACCGCTGAGTTGCCCACATTTTAACTGGTGCTGATTATTGGGTGGCCACCCTGCTGGATCCCCGTTACAAGGACAACGTGCCGTCCTTAATTACCTCACTGGAGCGTGATCGTAAGATGCGCGAGTACAAGCGCACGCTGGTAGACGCGCTGCTGGTGGCATTCCCCCTTGGCAGCGGGGGTACGGTGGAAGCACAAGGCCAAGGCAGAGGAGGAGGAAGAGGTCGCCAACGCAGCCGGGGCACCGCCAGCACCTCGGAAGGCAGGGTTAGCATGGCCAAAATGTGGAAAAGCTTTGTCAGCACGCCACAACAACCAGCACCACCAGCTGAGATGGAACGTCTTAGCAGGAGGCAGCATTTCACCAACATGGTGGAGCAGTATGTGTGCACATGCCTACACGTACTGATTGACGGGTCTGCCCCCTTCAACTTCTGGGTCTCCTAATTGGACACATGGCCTGAGCTTGCCCTTTACGCTTTGGAGGTGCTGGCCTGCCCGGCAGCCAGTGTATGATCTGAACGTGTATTTAGCACGGCAGGGGGCGTTATCACAGACAAGCGCAGCCGCCTGTCCAGAGCCAATGTGGACAAGCTTACGTTCATTAAAATGAACCAGGCATGGATCCCACAGGACTTGTCCGTACCTTGTGCAGAATAGACACGTATACCGGTGTTCTGACAAAAACTGTCTGGCTATCGGCTAGTGTCCGGCCACTTACTGTGCAGGCGCAGTGCTTGCGCAGTACGGAGGACAAGGAGATTCACAAAATCTCCAAAGATGAACGTCGCCTGGGCAGTGAGTGCAGGTTCAAGCCCCACCATCCAAGTGGACATACGGTAGCACATAGTAACAGGGCCCCTCACGGGCTCGTTTGGCTAGGCTTCAACCTCGGATGATGTGGCTTGAACCTGGAGTCACCACGCATCGTCTTCGGAGAGTTTCAAAATCCCCTTGTCCTACGTGGCGGACACTATGCGACGGGGGACAGAATTCGACACATCATTCACCACTAGCCTTACCCAGCCATTGTTGTATTCTTGAACCAGTGTTGGCTACCTCGTCCTCCTCCACCGCCGCTTCCACCTACACCGCCGCATCCACCGCCACCTCAACCTCCTACTCCATATGGACCTCGTCCTCCTAGGTCAAGATTATAATTTTTTAATTTTTTTAATTTCCAAGTATTTTATTTTCCCACTATCTTATCCATTAAATTGAATAATTTTTTCCAGAAAGTGCGTATTCTGGGGTATTCCCACCATATGTGCGGCATCGTGCTGTTAAGTTTCTGAGGTTCTTAATGACTTCCTGTACCTCTTCTGCTGAGAAGGAGGCCTCCAGCATTTTATTTTTACTTTTTATTTTTTTATGTTATTTTAAGTTATTTCCCTATCCACATTTGTTTGCAGAGCACTTGCCATGCTCTTAACAACATTCTGTTGCCATTTGCAGCCCTCTAGCCCTTTCCATGACTTTTTTACAGCCATTTTAGTCTTCAAAAGTTTGGGTCCCCATTGACTTCAATGGGGTTCGGGGTCAAGTTCAGTCCCGAACCCGGACTTTTTTCCGAAGTTCGGCCGAACCCGCCGAACCCGAACATCCAGGTGTCCGCTCAACTCTAGTTGATAGTAGTGCTACTGATCTCAGGGGAAGAGGCATGTGGGGGGGGGGGGGGGGGGGAGGAAAAATCATGAGCTCAGTTTTGGACAGATTGAGTTTGAGGAAGTGGTGTGACATCCAGGCTGATATGTCTGTTAGTAAATGAGTGATACAGGAGGAGACTGGAGTGAGCTGAGGAGTGGAGAGATAGATTTGGGTGTTGTTATCATGGTATTGGAAGCCATGGGAGGCTATTACCTGACCCAGGGAGGAGGTGTAGATGGAGAATAAAAGAGGTCCAAGAACAGAACCTTGGGGGAGCCTGACAGAGAAAGGGAGAGGAGAGGAGTAAGAAGAGTTGTAAGTTACACTGAAGGTGTGGTTGGAAAAATAGGATGAGAAGGAGCGAAGGGCAGGGCGGCGTCCGGTGTCATGCACACACCGACGTGCATAGAGAGGCAGGAAGTGCCCAGCAAAAATCCTTGGGATCAGAGGTCATAGAGAGAAGTGAGTTTGTTACAGACAGAGCAGGCATTCCAAAGGGTGCACGAGAAGGGGAGTCTGGCTCTGGGAAGAAGAGGAATGGAAACTAAATTGTGTGGATTGCAGCTACTGCCAGAGGTTGCAGGAAAAAGGGTGTGTTGGGTACAGTTAAGTGATGGAGGCCCAGGGTTTGGGGATATATCCTCAGAGGCTAGCAAAGGGAAGACACAGTGGGAGATGGAAAGGTGCTGCTCACCCCAGGGGTGCAAAAAGAAAAAGGAAAAGTTCCCCCAGAGTCAATATTATAGAAAAAGAATTATTGTTTTATTAATAGTATCAAAAAACATAACATAGTAACTTAAAAAATGAGCTCCAGTAGGAAACTAAAAGCTAAACCAGATATACACTTGCAGACAAAAATTTCACGACAACATTAGTAAAGAAATGTCAGCGATATGAAAAGTAAGACTGACGCGTTTCAACCCATATACCGAGGGTCTTCTTCAGTCTGCTAAGAGAAATATATTATAGGTACACGTCATAATTATTTATGCACAATAAGGGAAAAATAAATACCATAAAGTACAGACATGTGATATAGTTACCCAATAGTGTATATCCAAAGAAGAGCAGGCTTCCTACATGGAGGTCCTTTAAAAACTTCCTTTTTCTCTCCACGGAGTCCCAGAGCAGTCCACAGCTACAGCAACCAAAAAGGGGCAGTGATACAGCGATATGGCTTTACGAGAAGTCACAATAGAAGTGACCCCCCAACGAAAAAGATGGTAGCCATACGGGGGATGGATCACACCTGCGGTAGAAACCTTTAGAATAATTAGATGACATGCCCACAGTTTACGTGAACAGTCAAGCAAAGTTAACATGGGATCGACATTCAGTGACTTGAAGTAGAGAATACAACAAAATAAGCGCATATCTACATATATATAGTATATATATGTATACAATATGTAAGAATATATAGAAATAAGTAGAGGGAGGGTCAGAGTAGAACTAGGCACCAGCTCTGTATGTGAGGAATTTACTTCACATAGATGTGTATTCTGTACAGTGAAAGGAATAAAAAGTGACAAGATGAGACTAGAGTGAAAAAACAGAGGCGATAAACAAAAAAACTAAGAAAATGGATAAAACAAGGAGGTGAAAGGTTGTATAAGTGATGATGAAGGGGAGTGAAAAAGACAAGGACAAAAATATATGACAAAAAAAGATGTGAAAAATGTATGTGTGCTGGGAAAGAAAAAATGAAAAGAGGGAGGAAAGGGGTGACGAGTGTTGGAGAGAGAGAAGTGAGTGAAAGGGGAGAAAGTTAAAGTGAAAAATAAGTGAAAAACATAGCTGAATAGAGTGACGACAGTGGAAGACACATCCAGTGTGCGCATTTGCGTCAGCCAATGTGAAATGAAGTGACAAATAAAACAATAAAAATCAAGAATGAAAATCAACAAAACAGCACAAAGCAATAATAAGGAAGTGACAAAGTGACAGTGATACAAACAGAGTGATAGCAAAATATGTACAAGTTACCTTAGAGAGTATTAAAGGACATTAATGTGACTGCACCATATCGCCCAATATCAGGAGACTGTGATTTGTGACCTAACCCGGGATTGGCCGCAAAAGCTGTCAGGCTCTATGGATTAAATTCCAGCGAGAGTCGACCAGTCTAGAAATAAGTAAATATAAAAAAAAGAGATAGGTAAAAATATGGTTGGTTTTGTAAGACCAACAGAAATATCCAATATATTTCGTATTGCGGAAATGGTGCAGGGCCATAGTCCTGTGGTATGTACTTAATGAGCGGGAGCTGCGTATATACCTCTGACCCTCCTAATGGGGATAAACTAAAGATCCCCTTTCACTAGAGATTTATATGAGAGTATTGTGGGTGTATACCAATCACTGGGAATCCGCCACAGGTGTGTAAACCCAAACACCGAACTGGTCCGTCATGGAGGGCATGGCCGCCAAACGGCTTGCCTTGTGTGGCTTCCCCGGCATTCATGAAGGCCTTGTGGCCCAGAAATGACATCATTCCCGTTGTAACAATGTGGCATCCCTACGTCACGCGCAGGGCCCCGCACTTGCGCAGTGAGCGGGAACGTCCGGGAATGTTCAGGAACACCGCCGGCCAGTGGCGTAACTAGAACCCTCAGGGCCCCGATGCAAGAAACCATGGAGGGCCCCCGCACGACCTCCGGACAAAGCTCTTTACTCCGAGCCCGATGTTGGAACACCAGGGCCCAGTCACAAGTGGGTGGCTGCATATAAAGGAACCGATTTCTTCATTTTTATATAAAAAACACACACACACACACAATATATATATATTTATGGTTGAAACCCTATGGCCGATACGTGTCTGAAGAGGAATAACTTAACCATAAGATCTATAACATGAAAAGGGGGACCTGAAGTGTGCCTTGGTCTATGGACGGTATGCCAAAAATAAGGGGGCATACCCTGATTAGAAATGAGTATTTGATGAGGGTGATGTTGTGAGAAATGCCCTTGAAAGGGGGAATGGGAGGGTGGGTATCGCGCACCGGAACCGACGAAGACCACAGGCGAGTGGGCCGGTTAAATACCCTCCCGGGCTCCTCCCATAAATTCAGGCCACCATGTTGGCCTTCCACTTATGGTTGAAGCCCTATGGCCGATACGTGTCTGAAGAGGAATAACTTAACCATAAGATCTATAACATGAAAAGGGGGACCTGAAGTGTGCCTTGGTCTATGGACGGTATGCCAAAAAAAAGGGGGCAAAAACTGAGGTAGGGTTTGAAGATGTTTATTGACTTTTAGCATTGTCTACTGCGTGAGTTGGGCGAAGGCCCGTGACATTTCCGCCTGTGGGTCATGTATATACCAGGTGAAGCAGGCTGACTTCCATCTGCCGAGTCTCTGGATGATGTGGCCAGGGACCCCATGCTGTGAGGCGGTTGAGGCGGCCCCGATCCGAAAAGAGTGACCGGAGTATTCGCTGGGGTTGAGGCGTAGGTTGCGGAGGAGAATCCTTACGTGTGTCATGAACTGGCAGGTGCTTAGGGGTTTGACTGGGAAAGGCAGAAGGGGATCGGTGTCCCTTTGTTCTGGCAGGAGTGAGAGCAGGCGGTTGAGAACCGTCACTGGGCACCAGGAATTGCCGGTTCTGTATAGATGGATGTCCACCCCGTGGCCAGCTTGCTGAGTCTTGGAGACGCTGAGGTGGAACACAAAGTGGTCTTGATGGCGAACTAGGTGGCGTCTGCACAGGGTTTGGCTGGTCGAGCTGTTACAGGTGAATTCGCTGGGACGTAGGAACCCATAGTAGGCCAGGTAGATAGCGGCTTGTATGACCTGGCTGAGGAGGACATCAAAGGGGGAACCAGCGAGTATGGCGGACATCTCGCGGAAGATGGCACTCGTGATGGGGCGACGTCTGGTTCTGTTTTCTGGTTGCTGCTTCTGGACGCCGCGTAGGAACGGCTCGGACGGCGTGGGATGAGAAGACAGACGGTCTAGTGGGATCTTGAAGGGCCAAAAAGTGCTGTACGCCGGCCAGGTACAGGCGGATGGTGTTGTAGGATAGGTTTAACTGTGTGTGACAATGTGAGACGAAGGCCAGAATGTGCCTGGTGTCTGTGGGTGTTGACACGGCGTTGGTGGCTAGGAACTTGTTGAACGTGTCCCAGGCTGCGTGGTAGGCTTTGAGTGTGTTGTGAGACAGGGACTGGTTGATGAGCTGGGTGGCCCCACGTAGGTATCGGTCTAGTCTAGGGTCAGCTGAGACCAAGCGGGGATAGGGGCGGACACCTGATCTGCCTCTGGTATCTGTCGGAAGAAGGAGACGAAGTTAAAGCGTGACAGCGCGTCTGCTGCCACGTTGTATTTACCTGGGATGTGAACTGGAGCCGTAGCGACAGTTGGACCAGCCTGCGTAAGAAGGACATCACTGGGAGTGACTTGGACCTGCCTTTGTTGATGATGTCTGCCGTGGCCTGGTTGTCCGTCGTGAAGTTTACCGTCTGCCCGGTCCAGTTGTGACCCCAAGGTTTGGCGGCTGCCACGATTGAGTAGAGCTCGAAAAAGGGGGAAGTCCGGCTGAAACCTGGGATTGAGAGAATCTGCGGGGGCCAAGGGCCAGCGAGCCAACGGAGGCCGAAAATGGCTGCGAAGGAGGCCGCGGCATCTGTCACCACCTGTGGTGAGAAGGGTGAGATGGCCGGGATAAACATGGATATTCCGTTCCATGAGGAAAGGAATTCTTCCCACATCGCTAGGTCTGCTATGGCCGCGGCATCCAGGTTGAGGATCTGATTGGGGTCTTGTGCCTGTGACAGGTAGACTAAGAGCCGTGAGATGAAGGAACGACCTTGAGGGATGATCCGCATGGCAAAATTGAGCATGCCAAGTAGTGACTGGAGCTGTCTTGTGCATCCTCTCGTGCGGGTGAAGTCCTGAAGAACTGCCCTGACGCGGGTCAACTTGTCGAGGGGGAGGCTGGCCTGCATGGAGCATGTGTCCAAGACAACTCCGAGGAAGGTGATGGAGTGTGCGGGTCCGTCGACCTTGTGCTCAGCTATGGGGACATTGATGTTCTGGAAGACGACTCTCAACTTGTCGAGGTCTACTGGTGACACGTTGGGCTGCTCTATCAGTAAGAAGTCATCCAGGTAGTGGATGACTTCTGTGCATTGGGCCTTGTGTAGGAGAATCCAGGTGAGGGATTGAGTGAAAGTGTCGAAGAGCCAGGGGCTACTTTTGGAGCCGAACGTGAGCTTGGTGGCGAAGTAGTACCTGTCTCTCCACTTGATACCGTGCCAACACCAGAGAGACGGGTGAATGGGCAGAAGTTTGAAGGCGTCCGATATGTCGGCTTTGGACAGCCAGACCCCTGTGCCTGCTTTGAGGATGGCCTGGATCGACGGAGGCGTATTTTAAGGAGAACTCCTCGGAGGGAATCAGGGAGTTGAGGCTGGGGACGTGGCAAGAATGAGGCGCAGACAGGTCGTACACCGAACGAACTTTATTCGAGAACTTGCCCTTGACAAACCCAATAGGGCTGACTCTCCAGGTGTTGAAGGGGGGTTGTGTGAAGGGACCTATGACGAAACCTCGCTCCAGCTCGGCTAGGAGTAGTTCGTCTATGGCTTGCTCGTCGGTGGCCGCTGACTTGAGATTCCTACACTCGTAGGTAGTGTGGGGCAGGGAGACAAGGCCGGTGTGGAAGCCCGCCGTGAATCCTTGTATGAGGAATGTGGCTAGTGAGGGGGTGGGGTGTGAGTCCAGATAGACTCCTAACCATATGACGTTTATGCGGCTCAGTCGCGGGTTTTTCGGCTTGACCTCGCATAAATTTTTCGGGTGCGCCCTGTGGCATACGACGCACACGTGGAGCATCCTGCATTGGCTGAAGTTGCACGAGCCGTAGTTGTAATTATTACAGATGGCCGCTCCTCCCATGGTCCGGACGGGGCGTCCGAGTTTGTCGACCTGGGGTTTCTGTGTCGGTGCTGGCGGGTTTTGAGCTGGAGCCGAGGTCGAGGGAAACTCGACCGAGCACTAGGTGGCGGTATGCGTGGAGGATTGGCAGACTGCGCACAATGGTGAGCGCAGACCGGCAAAATGGCGACAGAATAATTCTGTGTCCATTAGGCTCCAATCTGTGGGTGACTGGAACTGCGCCATCCTGGCGGCTGCTTTTGCGGAAAAGGAGCGGTGGTAGTCATAGAATGAGAACCCGCCGTACTTGTAGCCCAAATCTACCACGGTGTGGAGATATAAATCCAGCTCTTCCCTTCTGCCGGGGGAAGCTGAGCATATGACGTCTCTAAGCATCCCAAAGGTCAACGCGAATTCTGGGACGGACAATTTGCGGTTGAGTCTGGGGTCCTTAGCTTTGAGGACCACCGAGACATCTCCCAAGGTATAGGCCTTGTTTTCGGCTAGGTCGTGGACTGATATGAGTAGGGAGGCGAGGTTGACGTCCTTGCCATCCAGTATGTCCTTCTTAATGCTGGCTGGAACCAGGTGTGCTGGGCAGACGACGGGACTTGTCCCTGCGGTACCTGTGGCGACTGGTGTTAGAGGCTGTATTGCGGCGGGGCCGGGGACGGCCGGGGACGGCCGGGGCCGGGTGAGCTTCCAGGAGAGTCACTCTGGCTTGGACGTCCATGACTGTGTTCGCCAAGGACAACACCATGGTGTGGAGTTGTGCTATGGCCGTAGATATAGACTGGAGGGAAGGTTGTTGAGTGCTGGGCCCAACCATGGCAGGAGGAGGGAACAGGAGCCTGAAGAGCTCCGCCTTCCTGGCTGTGGCGGGGAACGGCACACCCCTGCGTCTAAGTTCTGCCGTCAGCCTGGGGATGGTCCATCCCCTGAGGGACTGGTTGCTGTCGCTTACAGACACTGGGGAAGGTGACAAGGGGGCGGTGAGATCCTCGCTGCCCGCTTGCGACATGGTCCTCAGATGGGCTATACCCTGAGGCGATGTCTTGTGGCGTCTGAGGTCGCAAGAAGGTCGACCGGACCTGTTAAGGGGATGAGACAAGCCAAGACTGTTTCTTTCCTTGTGTAAACATACGTACCCAGCTGCTGTGCTCTCGAAAGGACAAGTGTGCGCACGTACGTAGACGTGTGTACACGGTGAGTTTCTATATTTTACCTGGAAAAACACCGTCCAACCTGTTGCAGGGTGGACCTACTGAACTTGGACTGACCTAGAGAAGGAAAAAAAAGACAACCCGTGAGGTGGGCCTTGTGGGGTGTGTCCCCAGTCTATGCATATATACTTTTATTTTTAATTTTTTTTCATGTATATATATTTTTTATTTTTATTTTTTTCCTTTTTTTTTTTTTTTGGAGTGAAATGAGGAACGTTTTGTGCCATGTCGTGGGCGCAAGTGTCGTTTATGAGTGTGACTTGCTGAGTGACACTGATCGAGAATTGGAATGAAATGAGGCAAATTCGACTGGGGTACGTCGAGGCGAACTGATGCATGGTGGATGCCATCGGATTCGGATCGGGACATTTTTGTGTGACAGCGAACTGATTGGCATGACAGGAGTATGAAACGGTCGAGCCGCGACTGTCAACAAACCAGACTTCTGGAGCATGTACTGAAATGAGGCCAACGGATGTTCAGGGCACATCGGTACGAACCGGCGCGCAGTGCGCCTGGGTTCGAAGCGGGGTGCGGCCTGGCGGTGAGAGAAATGAAGGGAACTATTCTATGAGGTGCGGAGCGGTCGGGCGGGTTTGCGACCGACGACGGGCAGACTCAGGGGTGGTTACTGAAATGGGGCCGACAAAACCTGGGGTACATTGGAGGCGAAACTGATACGTGAGGGTGCGACCGGTTTTGAATCAAAATGTGACTCGTGAGGTGAAATGTTTTTCTCGTGACAGAGGCGCCGACCGGTGAGCCTAAAATTTTTTCGACTGACAGCGATCGTGCTTCTGGAGCACGAAATGAAATGGGGCCTGGGAGCACCTGGGGCGCGCCGGTACGAATCGAGGCACCGGGTGCGCCTAGACTCGAATCGGAACGTGATACGTGACAGTGAAATGATGCCATGACAGAGGTGTTTTTTCGACCGGTGAGTCGAGAAATTGCGGCTAAAACGACCGCTCCCTGGATCATGTATTGAAATGGGGTTCGACTGCTGGGACATACCGGGACGAATCGGATGCGGCTAGATTCGAACCGGCGTGTCGGTGCAGGACAGTGAAATGGCGAAATTACTGAAATGGCTGAAATGTGACCGTATGAAATGTTACTGCGACTGATTCCGAATCAGGTGATGCGTAAGCGACCGGCTACTGTTATGCAGATAGCGGTACGGATGCAACGTACGGGTACTAATGAATGACTCGTGCGTATGTGGACAACGAGATTCGTGACAAGGTAAGTAACGTTCATAAGTGAAATGATGGTCAAACGAGACCCCTACCTGCGGCAGCCGAGCCAGATACAATGTACAAAACCTTCGAACGGGAACAATCCACGAGACGTCTGGCACTCACGAACGCTAGCGAATCGAGTAGTCGGCTTAGTGACGTAGTATATCGCGCACCGGAACCGACGAAGACCACAGGCGAATGGGCCGGTTAAATACCCTCCCGGGCTCCTCCCATAAATTCAGGCCACCATGTTGGCCTTCCACACACATATATATATATATATATATATATATAAATGCACATATAAACCAGTGACAGCTGGTGCTCAAAATTTTTAGGGGGGCGCAAGCAAACTGAAAAATTCAGAAATAAAAACATCAATTGCAGCCACTGTACCATCAAACGCCACACTGTGCCATCAAATGTCGCCACTGTGCCCATCAAATGCTGCCACTGTGCCCATCAATTGCAGCCACTGTACCATCAAACGCCACCACTGTACCATCAAATGTCGCCACTGTGCCCATCAATAGCAGCCACTGTACCATCAAACGCCACCACTGTAGCATCAAATGTCGCCACTGTGCCCATCAAATGCCGCCACTGTGCCCATCAAATGCCGCCACTGGGCCCATCAAATGCCGCCACTGTGCCCATCAAATGCTGCCGGTGTGCCAAATGCGGCCAGTGTGCCAAATGCTGCCACTGTGAATCCCCACCGCCCACTCGCACACCCACACACATGCATGCACACCCACACACATATGCATGCACACCCCCACACACACATGCATGCACACCCCCACACACAAACATGCATGCACTCCCCCCCCACACAAACATGCATGCACTCCCCCCCCACACACACACATGCATGCACTCCCCCCCCCACACACACACATGCATGCACCCCCCCCCCACACACACACATGCATGCACACCCACACACATGCATGCACACCCCCCCACACACACACATGCATGCACACCCCCCCCATACACACACATGAATGCACACCCCCACACACATGCATGCACACACATGCACACCCCCCACACACACATGCATGCACACCCCCACACACATGCATGCACACACATATAAACACACATACAGTAGATAGTCTTATAAAAAAAACGGCAGACATTTACCTTCTTTCTGCCGGGTACTGCACTGTAGGGGGAGACAAAGAGCACAGCACAGCACAGCACACACTGCTTTCACTTTAGGTATGTGAGGAGCTCCCTGCACCGATTACAGTTCGGCTGACGATCGGGGAGCTCCTCTCAGCCTCCCCTCCTATCAAAGAGTACAGGGGGCCCTCAAAGGCCCCCTGCAGCAAGGGGCCCGGTCGCCATGGCGATCTTGGCGACCCCTATAATTCCGCCACTGCCGCCAGCAAGGAGGAATATTCCCCAATGCAGTGGACGGTACCAGACCTGGTGCCCAATGGGGAAAAACAAGGAGGAGCCCTTGAATGGATAATTGCTCCTCACCCCCTTGCCGGGAAGGCATATCAAACGGAATCCCCCAATTTGGAAACGACAGCCACAGAGGCACAGGGCACTCCTGGGGAGAAAAAGAAAAGGAAAGAAGAAAATTATTTTAATATTTAGATATGGGAGAAAAATAAAACAGTCATGAATATATGATACATATATATAAGTGGGTACAATTGCCCTAATTTGTATAATTAGTGAATACTGATAATAGTCACCAAATATCAATAACAATATTATTGAAGCATTACATGGTACGCATAGTACACATATACATGAGACATCAAAACCGTGAAAAATGAATCACATAAATTGATAGATCTGCAAAGTGATATGGTAATATGTTCAGGAAGGGGGAGACCCGAGGGGGGAAAAAGGAATATCCAAACACATCTACAGTTGTTATTCTAGGAAGATTATATTATTGCGTTTTCCCAGAGGGAAAGCCCCTTAAAAATGGCGCAAACGAGATTTAGACGACTCATTTAGTCCCGGGGGGGGGGGGGGGGGGGGGGGTGGTGGCATGCAATTTAAATATCCACCTCTGCTCGTGTTGCAGCAGAGTTTTGTTCCAATCGCCCCCCGATCCGGAATGTGACTGGGCATCTTTTAGTTGTGCACTACAACCACATGTTGCCCAAGTGGGAGATAATGATGGCCACATGACATGAGGTATACTACTCCACGTGTCGGACAATTAACGAAATGTGAAGGCTTAAAAGTTTCCCCATTTGGAAGACGGAAGATTTTCTCACGTCTTATGTATTGGCAAAAAGAGCAATGTCCACAAGGGAATGATCCAGAGATTGAACAATGTTTTAATCTTTTCTGTTCGTTTTTAAACTCTCTTTGGACCAACTTATCTTTCAGTGAGGTGGTTGGCTGAGATGAAACCACTGACTTTCGGGTCATCCGTAAGTATAATCCAGTACTTTTGGATGCTATTCCTAATCGCATTATGCTGCTTGGAGAAGCGTAGGACGATCCTGGTTGGATCCATACCAGAGTAGTTTCTAACCCTCTCTTTAGACAGCAGGTCGCATCGAGATTTTGCGGCCGTTCTGTTATAGGCGCAGGCAGGAGCGACTATAACCATGTGCTAGTAGTCTAGTTTGGAGATTACGTGCTTCTTGTTTAAAAAGAGAATCATCAGAACAGTTCCTGCATATCCGCAGGTATTGCCCATAGGGAATGGACTTTTTTAATACTACAGGATGGAAACTTTCCGCATGAATCACTGTGTTCCCTGCGGTACTCTTCCTGAATAGAGTAGTAGAGATTTTGCCTTCTGGGGTGCGCCTAATTTGAGCGTCCAAAAAGGTAATTTTATCGTGGTCATAGGTCATTGTGAATTTTAGATTATGTTTGTTCTGATTGATATGATCATAAAACTTTAATAGCATCTCCTCAGATCCCTCCCAGATGACGAGGACATCATCAATGTATCGTAGCCACGTGGAAATGTGGCTCGTATACATGACGAGGTCCTCGTCACCTAGGAGAGATTTCTCCTACTCCCCCAGGTACAAGTTGGCGTAGGCCAGGGCACAGCGAGGTTAGGAGAAGCAGAAGGGTGAGGTAGGTAATATAGGAGTGCTATTTATATGAAGGGACATGCCCCAGTGTCCTGGAGCATTTATTAGTGCTGCCACTTAAATAAATCACCCAACTTATAGAAAGAACCCCAGCCGCAGATGGGCACCCCAGCAAATGCTCTCTCTGCATAAAAAGGCTTAGATAAACACCTTGTTACAGCCTCTTTACTTGTGACCTTTTTCAGAGTTACAAGATTGCAGTATGAACACTAGGGATGATCTTCGAGTTTGAGTCAAACCTATGTTCGAGCCAAACATCGGCTGTTCGGCCGAATTTCGAACGTTATGGACCGTTCGTGCGTCACAGCCCATAATATACTGTGGCATCGCAGTGCATTGCTGGCTGATGATTGGCCAAGCATACACTATGACCCGCATGCTTGGCCAATCACAGTGCTGTCTGTCTAGCGAGCCGCAATTGGCCAAAGCCAAATTATGGCTCAGGGAGTTTAGGGCGTGGTGATAGCGAGAGGGAGATAGACAGTGTCATTTCATTTCATTTGAGTTAGATAGAGCAGGCAGGAGGCTAGTCAGTTAGCTGCAGTCAGTGTATTGTGTATATATATATATATATATATATATATATATATATATATATATATATATATATATACATACATACACACACATCCTAGGGGTTGTGTATATATATATATATATATATATATATATATATATATATACACATACACATACATACACACATATACACATACACACACTGTATTCAGTTTAGCTAGATTCGTTCCTGTGTACTGTGTCCTTTGCACAGTATGCACTTAAAGCTACCACAATTGCTGGTGTACTTCTGATCATATCCGCAGGCAGCTGCAGTAATTACAGTTGGTGTATTGTGTCATCTGCACAGTGTCTACCTAAAGCTACCCCAATTGCTGGTGTTCTGCTGATCCTATCCTCAGGCAGCTGTAGTAATTTCAGTTGGTGTATTGTGTCTTCTGCACAGTGTGCACCTAAAGCTACCCCAATTGCTGGTGTTCTGCTGATCCTATCCGCAGGCAGCTGTAGTAATTACAGTTGGTGTACTGTGTCCTCTGCACAGTGTGCACATAAAGCTACCTGAAGACAATTGCTGGTGTTCTCATACTAATAACACTACAGGCAGGCAGTTGATTCTGCTAGCTGCAGTATAATAAGTATATATATATATATATATATATATATATATATATATATATATATATATATATATACATACATACATACATACATACACACACACACACACACACACACACACACACATTCCAGCTTTGTGTAGCTACATCTCACTGCAGGCCATTAGTATGTCTGCATACAGGTTTGGTAGAGAGTGGATTTGCGCTGATTCTGGCAATATCTGTTTATCATCTAATTGCTACTGGGAAGGGAACAAATGGGTTAGTGGAAGGTACGGGGGGAGATAAAACTTTGGGAAGGGAAAAAAGCACAGGGGAAGAATGGGCCAATCAAACTTGCATGTGAATTGTCACCAAAATAAAAATAAAAAAGCAATAGCTTAAAATATTGTTCTGCGACAGTCCATGTCATATGGTTTGGAGAATAATAGCAGCAGTTTTTAGAAGGCAGCCCAGTTTGAAGATCTAAGAAGCGGCAAAGAAATCCTCTGGAGGTACTGGGAAGAGAAACAGAAGGCGCCACTCTAAGTGCAATAAATAGTGGACATTTTTAATGTAAAGGGTTAAAAATAGCTGTACTCACAAAAGTACTATGTCCAAGGGCGTGTGATACTGAGATAGTGAGCCGGATGTCCATTGAAGGTGTAGAACAAGCGATTTCCGTATCCTGGAGGTGCTGTCTTGTTGCTAAAAATGAGCTGGGGCATCCACTGCTGACACTTCCTGGTCAGTGGAGCGCACACCAGCAACCAGGTGGATCGGTTTACTTCCGTGGGCGTGAGCCGGTCTCGTCCAATAGGCAAACGTTTTCAGAGCATGCGCTCTTTACTCAGGCCTAACAGGGGACGTGATTGTGCTTGGTTTATGTGGGAGATGGTCTGCTGTGATTGGATACTAGTTTTTGTATTGGGATGGTGGCCAGCAGAGGACACATCGAGTCAGTCACATGACCGGGGCTGGCTCTAAAATGCAAAAGAGCAAACATGTGTGGAAAAAGGAATGGCTAAGGATAGTGCTACACCGGATGGGGGGACATCATATTTTTTGTGTATACTAGACGGTGCTGCAGCATGCTGGCGCCGCTGTCTGTGTAAACAAGTTAATTAAATTAAATTATTATGGCAAATGTGTGAATTAATAAAAGGCTGATGTTGACATAATGCTGAAAGGAGTGTACTGCATCATTGGTCAGGGAAAAAAAATATTATTATACTAATGTCTGATATGATAAAGAGTAATGGAAGACAACTAGTATGACAAAGATGTATAGTGAGAAATTCAATTACTTAATCATATATATTATATATATATGTGTATATACAGTGGGGCCAAGTTTTAAAGGGGGTCTGTATGGCGGATGTATGTGTACTGGAACCCTGTGTTCATTTCTCTTTATACATATATGTGCAAATATGCAGCTGGAAAGTCATAAGAAATATATAGGAGTATACAAAAATATATAAATATATATAAATATGTATATGTAAAAAAAGTATAAAATAAAAATATATATGTGTGTGAGATGTTTAAAAATTGGACAAATTTATTTTAATTATATATATAAAAAAAAAAGGAAAAAAAAAAAAGCATTTAAAAATGCATGTAAAATGCATATAAAAAATGCATATAAAAATGCATGTATAAAACAAATTAATTACATATAAAAAATTGCGTGTAAAGGGATGCACGTGAAGAACTATTATATGTAAAAATATATATAAAAAAAATATATATATATATTGTGGCAGAGCGAAGCTCTGTCCCTTTGAAATTGGAGGTAAAGGAGATCCAGAGTTTGCATATCTGCAGACTATAGAATTTAAATGGAGAAAACTGCTCTGTCAGTTTTCTCCAGGTTTTGCTAGTCCTGGATGGGATCTCAAACTGTGTCCAGGTCTTGACGATGGCAAGCATGGTGTGTGCCCAGCTGCACACAGACCATATAATGAGGGGCTAATGAGTGGAGGATGGTGGAGTGTGAGCAGTTTGCTGCTGCTGTATGAAGACAGACCTGTGGAGGGGTCATCCCTGTGTAAGGGGTATTCTTTGCCCAGAGACTGGGAAAGGAGGGACAGCCTTGAGAGTCGGGAAGACTAAGGAAGCCAGTGAGTCCAGGGGACTGGAAGGAATCAACTCTGTTGAGAGTAAGCAGAGGAACTGCTGACAAGAGAGAGCCAGGTGGCTTGGTATGTTTTTCATTGATGAAGGCTTAATGAAGTTAAACCCCTGTGTGGGACTTCTGGATGGACTTTTGTGTTTTTCCTTTCTTCAATAAACGTGGGCTACCAGGCCCTTAACTCTATACGCCTGTCTGATGAGGACTCACTGCATTAAAAAATGCATCTTTTCACTTGAGTTAAACACCCCCATGTTACAAGTGGTGTTCGAATGCGGGCATACAGACGGTGAAATCCGGTCTCTGCGCCAGTGGTGAGTCATTTCAGGAACTGCTGCTAGCTGTGTGTGGCAGCCAGGCAAACTGCATTGCGCAGGAGTTCAATTGACTGTGTTGCATTGTGTGCAGGTAGAGCACTTGTGAGAATTTTTTTTTTTTCTATGCTGTGAACTGTGTAACAAGCTGCTGTGCATGTGACTGCAAGGATGAGGCAGTCAAAACACAAGAAGTTCATGTTAAATCAAGTTAAAGGTGAAGTGAGCTCAGCGTGGCCTGAGAAGATGTCTCCACCTTGGAGGGCCAGTCAAAAGGGGCCAGTGATGTGTGAGACAGTGAATGAATGGTTCAAGCAGAATCGCAAAGAGTGTGGCGCAGTGCAAGGGGCTCAGATCTTGGCCTCTGACTATATGCAACCCATGCTGCCTACAGAGGAGGTTGGGGACTTCCTTGTAAGATTTGAAAAAGTTGCTGTAAAGAGAAAATGGCCTAGGGACTGGTGGCCAAAACTGCTGCAAACCTTATTACGGATAGAGTTCCGGTCGGTTTACCATTTGATGGACGGAGACCAGGATGACTACCGCAAGTTTAAAGAGGAAATCCTTTTTAGAGGAGAGTTCCATCGCATCATGGACCGACAGCCTGACCGGAAGTTGGAGAGGTATGTGGTTGCCTATAGCAACGGCGGTGATGTCAAGTCTGCAGACCATATGAGAAAAGTATTGCCTGCAGAGAGTGGTGGCAAGTTGAAAGCCACAATGCATCAAAGAGTTTGGGAGAATCAGCAAAGCTCTGCTGGGAGAGTGCGGTTTCCCATGGCAACGGGAGAAAGATTGCCAAAGGAAAGGAGGAGCTACAGGGCATATGTAGCTAAGCATCCACCTAAAGATGCGTATGCATTTCAAAATTACCAGGAGCAAAGGTCTTTATCTCCAGGCCCAGATTCCTGTGCAAATATGTTTGCAGTCACCCCTGGCAACGAGGATTTTCCTGTTGTGTCGGCAGGGGGTGCTAAACAGTTGGAGATGCCTGCTGTAATTTCATCCGGTGGCCACCAGGGAGAGTGGGCCAGTAAAAGTGCAGCAGAGGACTGGTTTGTGAGACAACGTACTCAAATGAAGATGGTGACCCCTACTACTGCGGTGGGTAAGACTGTCTTTAATGAAATAATGGCTGGAACCGCTGGGTTGATGTTGAAAAAGACTGGTGCTGGTAAATGCATAGAAGAGACTGAATATGTGACTGTGCACACTGGAGTGGAAGTGACCCCAAATGGGAGATCCACTGTCTGTTTGGAAAAGGACTTGCCTCACTGCAGTGCCCTGTCCAGTGGGGAGGCAAGTGGTAAACTTGAATGTGACAATATGATGGGTAAAACTGCTAATATTGTGTTGGCTAAAGTGAATGGTCCAGTTGCTAATGGGCTAGTGCAGCTCACTAGAGATAACCCTGCTGTGAATGCGGTTAAAGATGTGCTATCTCCCCTAGCAACTGTGAAGAAGGCCATAGAGGTGCCCCTAGAAACCCCCAGGGAGCTCTGCGTTTTGGAGCCGGAGGTTGCCTGGGACAACTTTGGTGCTGCTCTGAGGGATAAGAGGGTACCTGAACATAGTGATGACAGGATGTTAAATGTTAAAACTGAAATGTTTGAAAACACTCATGGTGGAAATGGGTTAATGCAGTCTAGCAACGACAGGTATCAAAGCTCTAATGCGTTTAATGAAGCGCCACCAGAGCAAGGTGGTGAAGGTGTGGTATTGCTGTCTGCTATGGTTAAAAATGTAGTGCCAAAATCTTATTTGAACCAAAGTGATATGTGCAATGTGTCTGTTGCTGAACCACTCTGTCCCTCTGGGTCTCCGTGTACAGTAGGAGCGGTACTGCGTGGTACCTCTGGGAGCACAGAGATAACAGACTGGGACAGGTGGACAAAAAGCCTGTTGGCTTTGTTGGAAAAGGCCTCTGTTGGTAAAAGTGAAGCAGACATGACTTCTGCAGTGCCAGATGAAGGACCTGCAGAGCAACTTGTATGCAAGGATGCACTTGCTACTGCAGATGATGGTGTTCATGAGATGGAAACGCCAAATAAGGGCAAACACACAGAAGAGGTCATGTCTGTGATCCACAAAGGGCCCAATGATGTGATAATGGATAATGCCGAGCCAAATGTGTTGGTGGAAGTGCCAGATGGCACAGCCATAAATGAAGTGATTGTAGTCACAGGTCCAAATGTTTTATGGGAGGATGGTCAGGAGTCAGGACAGTTGTTGGCAGAGGATCTCCTGCCAGTGGAGTTGGTGGATAGTGAAGCTGCCGTGGACAACCACTCCACTGGATGCAGTTCCTCTCCAGACACTGCCCTGCCGAACATGAGTGAAATGAAATATGACAAATGCATTGATATTTCTGACCGTGATGAAAAATGCAGCTCATTGTCAATTTGTAAGGGTTTGGTTACCATGGGTGACCACAAAAATAATGGTAGACCTGAAGATCTTGGTCAAGTTGATCTGGTTGTAGCAAACCCTGAAAATTGTAATGAGATAGGGAATGGTATGATTGACACAGAAGAGGTAAAAGATACAGCAGAATTAGGCCCCCTACAGGTTCAGGAGGGTATTTCTGGGGAAGATTTTCTGAGGTTTGAGAAATTTCTAAGGTCTGAGAAGGATCGTTATAAACAATGGTTGCAGGAAAATGGCCCAAAGCTCAGCAAGGTGTCGCATGACTTTAAAACCTTAAAGTCGCAAGACAGTCAGTATGTCCTTCAGAGGGAGACTAGGATGAGGCTGCAGTCATATGAGGATGTTAGTGATGAAACTGACAAAAATAAGCATGCAGTGTACATGAGGAAACAAGTGGCGCTAAGTTTGGACAGTAAGAGGGTGCCCGTACTTGGAGTACAGAGAGGGACCATTGTCACCCTAATAAAAGAGCCCCCACTTATCATTAAACCAGTGTTTAAAAATGTGGTTCCTTCTAAATTAAGCAAAGAGAAAAGGGGTGGTCTAGTGGAAATTGAGGGAGCACTTTATAACCTTAATGGTACTGGATCCGTAAAATTCAGAAATCAACCTCATGTGCAAAAAGGTACCAAGATTGGTAAAAGGACTAGTGTAAGCCCAAGAGAAGTGGGAAAACATCGCTTTTGGAAGTGCACTCGTAAAAAAGCATGGGAGTGTCTTTGTAAAGCCCAAGTAGATGCAGCAAGGGGACGTGGAGAAATTCACCTGATGGGACAAGATTTGGCCCATGTGGGTGGCAGCTTGCATGGTCATGCCAAAGTGAGGAGGTTGTACTGGTGTATATTGAAGGTTAAAGCTGATGTCAGCGAGTTTAAAGGTAGGATCAGGGAAAGCAGAGTTTCCCCCAAAAAAATGATTAAGCCCAGGGACCCAAGAAGAAGAAGGCTGAGGATGGGAAAATATAGGACCCTGTTAAGATCCAGGGTGGGACGTGCCTGGAAGCGCACCCGGAAAAAAGGTTGGGCCTACGTGGCTGACAGCCAGCACAGAGGTGTCCCAACCATGACGGGTGCTGGTGTTCCTCCCTCCGGATCGAAACAAAGGGGGGGGATATGTGGCAGAGCGAAGCTCTGTCCCTTTGAAATTGGAGGTAAAGGAGATCCAGAGTTTGCATATCTGCAGACTATAGAATTTAAATGGAGAAAACTGCTCTGTCAGTTTTCTCCAGGTTTTGCTAGTCCTGGATGGGATCTCAAACTGTGTCCAGGTCTTGACGATGGCAAGCAAGGTGTGTGCCCAGCTGCACACAGACCATATAATGAGGGGCTAATGAGTGGAGGATGGTGGAGTGTGAGCAGTTTGCTGCTGCTGTATGAAGACAGACCTGTGGAGGGGTCATCCCTGTGTAAGGGGTATTCTTTGCCCAGAGACTGGGAAAGGAGGGACAGCCTTGAGAGTCGGGAAGACTAAGGAAGCCAGTGAGTCCAGGGGACTGGAAGGAATCAACTCTGTTGAGAGTAAGCAGAGGAACTGCTGACAAGAGAGAGCCAGGTGGCTTGGTATGTTTTTCATTGATGAATGCTTAATGAAGTTAAACCCCTGCGTGGGACTTCTGGATGGACTTTTGTGTTTTTCCTTTCTTCAATAAACGTGGGCTACCAGGCCCTTAACTCTATACGCCTGTCTGATGAGGACTCACTGCATTAAAAAATGCATCTTTTCACTTGAGTTAAACACCCCCATGTTACAATATATAAAAAATATAAAAACATTTAATAAAATAAAAAAATGTATACTTTCTCTTGCGGCTACATATATGCACATATGCACTCTACTTATATATATACACATATATATATGAGCCCTTGGCTCAAAGGGCAGCACACCGACTGCATCACACCGCAGAGCGTCTCTGCGCGTTATTCTAAAAGTTCTTTGGTGTGAGGCTTTTTTGAGACAAGTGCATCAGATCGCACCACTGCTATTTGCAACATATGTCTCAAGCGTATCTCGCGTGGCCAAAACATCACCGCTTGGGCATCATATGCTTGACCAGACATATGTCGACCTGCCATGCAGTTTGTTGCCAAGCGTACCTAAGAGACCCACACCAAAGAACAATGCGGACCTCTCCTTGCTCCTCATCAGCTGGGATCTCCAACCCCACTATACCTTCAGTCCTCTCTGAAACCTGCACTGAGAGGAATGAAGGTGTAGAATTAGGTGTGTCACAGCCAAGTACTTGCAGGCATTCTGCTATTGGTACACAACGTCAGATTGTACCAGGCAAATCTCCCTGCCCCAGCTGCTGCACCGCCGAAAGAAGTTCGCTCCCAGCCATCCACATGCCCAGCGGTTGAATGCTAGCTTGGCTAAATTGCTAGCACTTCAACTACTGCCTTTTCAGTTGGTAGACTCTGCCCCCTTCCGTGAGTTTGTGGAATGTGCAGTTCAGTACCTCAGTACTAGGTACCTCAGTAGTAGGTTCCCAAACACCACTTTTTCTAACGGAAGGCAATTCTGACTCTCTACCGGCATGTGGAAGGCAATGTCTTGGCCTCGCTGGACAAGGCGGTCAGCGGTAAGGTGCATATTACCGCTAACTCATGGTCCAGCAGGCATGGACAGGGATGTTACCCATCTTTCAAGGCCCACTGGGTCACTCTGCTGGCAGCTGGGAAGGATGCAGGACATGGTGCAGTAGTGTTGGAGGTTGTTCCACCACCATGCCTCCAAAATGCTACTAGTGGTGATTCTGACACACCTCTCTCCTCCACCCCCTCCTCTTCTTCTTCCTCCATGGCCTCTTCCTGTGCTTTGCCCTCGGAACCAGCGGTGCTCCGTAGGCGTTCAAGGGGCTACGCAAGTACGCAGGCAAAAAGATACCATGCGGTGCTTGAGCTGGTGTGCTTGGGGGACAGGAGCCACACTGGGGCAGAGATTCTGTCAGCTCTGCAGGGGCAGGCTCAGAGGTGGTTGAAGCCACACCAGCTTAAGCCAGGAATGGTGGTTTGCGACAATGGTACCAACTTCCTCTCCGCCCTCCGACAGGGACAGTTCACCCATGTTCCGTGTTTGGCTCACGTCCTTAACTTGGTGGTGCAGCGGTTCTTGGGCAGGTTCCTGGGCTTGAACAATAAGGATGTAACCATAAAACCGCCCTTAGGCACACCCCTCCACACATACGCATTTATGTACTGGGGGGTGTGGGCTTTTTTTATTCAATAAATCTGTCAAAACTGTACTAAGCTATATGCATATTATTCTTTCATATATGCTGTGAACCTGAGCTCAACAACTCTCACACATAGAGGTTGAAAGGAGACGTACAGTGGAGGAGCTGATTTACTGTGGAAATATTGAAAGGCTTTTAAATATCTGGGTTCTGGTGAGTGTATCCCCAAAGGGGAGATTTGACCGCACGTGGTGAAAATCTGGGTGAAGTTTTCTGGTGGAAGCTTTAAACTGCAAATCAGACTTTCTAATACCCTGCTCATCAGATTGTGATTGGTTCATCATATATTTTCTGTATTTTTAATTTTATTTTTATTTGGATATTTATGGGCAATGCCCGCCTTTTAATAAGGACAATAAGCGCTGCTGTGATATTTTAAAAAGGACTTTGAGTATAATTTAAAAAATACTTTTGATGAATTTTACAATATTGCCATATTTTCAGGTTCCTGGGCTTACAGGATGTCCGGAGATAGGCCAGGAAAGTCTGTGTGCATTTCCGCTGGTCATATAATGCCAGTGCTTGGCTGGCTGACCTCCAAAAGGAATTTAACCTGCCCAAGAACCGCCTAATCTGTGACGTGCCCACCAGGTGGAACTCAATGTTAGCCATGCTGCAGCGTCTGCACACGCAGCAGAGGGCCATCAATGAGTACCTGTGCGACTATGGCACCAGGACAGGGTCAGCGGAGCTTGTTTTTTTTCCCCCCATGATCAGGGATGCATGCACTGTCCTTTCACCATTTGAGGAGGCCACGAGGATGGTGAGCAGTGACAGTGCATGCATCAGTGATACTGTCCCTCTTGTCCACCTGTTGGAGCTCACGCTGCGTGGAATAATGGATAGGGCACTTGAGGCAGAACAGAGGCAGGAAGAGGAGGACTTCCTTACCTCTCAAGGCCCCCTTTATCCAGACAGTGTTCCTGCGTGCCCGCCAATCACACAGGAAGAGGACGAGGAGGAGGAGGATTGTGTCAGCATGGAGATGGAGCCTAGCACTCATCAGCAGCAGTCTTTAAGGGATCATTTACAGTCCCAAAAAACCCATGGACTTGTACGTGGCTGGGAGGAGGTGGCTGCATACCATGTCATCCTTAGTGACCCAGAGGACTCCGGACCGAATGCCTCAGTTAGCCTACGCTGCATGGCCCCCCCGATCCTGCAAAGCCTGTGAAGGATCCTCATATTCATTGGATCAAGGAGAGGGATCATTACTGGCTGGCAACCCTCCTTGATCCACGTTACAAGGGTAAGGTTGCTGACCTTATCTTGCCGTCACAGAGGGAGCAGAGGATGAAACATCTTCGGGAGGCCTTGCAGAAAGGTCTGTGCAACGCATTCCCAGAGACTGGGAGGTTACACATTCCTGTTCCTTGACAACGTGTTGCTGAGGCTTCGGTCAGTCAAAGAAGGAGCGATGGAGAAGGTGGCCGTCTGACCGATGCGTTCAGACAATTTCTTAGTCCGCAGCCCCAAGGTATGATCGGTTCCAGCAACCATCGCCAGCGTCTGTTTTATATGGTACAGGAATACGTAGGGGCAAGATCAGACTTGGACACCTTTCCCACTGAAAATCCTCTGGGTTACTGGGTCTTGAGGATGGATCACTGGCCAGAGCTTGCATAGTATGCAATAGAGCTACTGGCCTGTCCTGCATCCAGCGTTCTTTCGGAACGCACATTCAGTGCTGCTGGAGGCTTTGTAACCGATCACAGGGTGTGCCTGTCCACCGACTCGGTTGATCAACTGACCTTCATAAAAATAAATCAGTCTTGGATCACCACCAGCTACCAAGCACCTGATGCTGATGTAACTGAATAATTTTTAAAAAAATGTCAGATCACTTCAAGACTGCCTATGCTGATGCTAAGTGACTATCCTGTTATGCTGAGTGACTATCCTCTTCCTCCTCAATGATCATGCTGATAGCTTGTAAGAACATTTTTGGTTCTGGGCGCCGCCACCAGTGGCTAAGGCCCAATTTTTCAGCCCCAGTTTAACAGGGGCGTATAATTGCAATTTTTGATGCAATATTTTGCAGGAGGGTTCATTGCTGCAATCCAACTACAGTATCTGTGAGGTGTTGCACTGTTGTGGTACCAGCACCAGTGCCTAAGGCCCAATTTTTCAGCCCCTGTTTAACAGGGGCGTGTAATTACAATTTTTGATGCAATATTTAGCAGAAGGGCTCATTCCTGCGCCCACCAAGAGTAACTGTGAGGCTAATGCCCCGTACACACGGTAGGATTTTCCGTGTGTAGGCTCCATCAGACTTTTTCCGTCGGATTTTCCGACGGACAAAGTTTTATCTCCCGCTCTCAAATTTTCCGACAACAAAGTCCTATCGGACTTTTTCCGATCGTGTGTAGCGAATTCCGACGGACAAAGTGCCACGCATGCTCAGATCACATTACAAGACCAAAGCTATTGGCTACTAGCCTCTACGTAGTCCTGTCGTAGGCAACAAACGTCACCACATTCAGAATGATCGGATTTTCCGACAACTTTGTCTGACCGGTGTGTATGCAACACCAGTGTCGGACAAAATCCGTCGGAAAAAATCCGATGGATTTTGTGGTCGGATTTTCCGACCGTGTGTACAGGGCATTACAGTGTTGTGGCAACACCACCACCAAAGGCCCAATTTTTCTGCCCCTGTTCAACAGGTGCATGTAATTACAATTCTCAATATATTTCACAGCGGGGCCTGTTCCAGCCCCCAGCAAGAGTAACTGTGAGGACTTACAGTGTTGTGGCACCAAAGGCCCAATTTTTATGCCCCTGTTCAACAATGGCATGTAATTAAAATTCTTGGTATAATAGTTCACAGCAGGGCATTCCAGCGCCCACCAAGAGTAACTGTGAGAGCTTACAGTGTTGTGGCAACACCAACATCTAAGGCCCAAATTTCTGCAGAGTATATAGGGCAGGCCCCTACTTTCAAACATCCAACTTACAAACGACCCCTACTTGCAAATGAAAGCAGACAACAGGAAGTGAGATAAAATTTAATTATTTTCATCCATTTAGCCGGGACCAGACATTACATTAAAACTGCAAGCAGTTTTAAATTACCTTTTTTCTGTTAGAAATTTCATTTTGTGCAGGGGCTGTTTTAAACACAGGAAACACGTGCCACTTTACAGGCATACTATAGACACCCCCCAGGCACGATATTTAAAAGGAATATTTCACTTTTTTTTCACTTTAAGCGTCATTAAAATCACTGCTCCCGAAAAAACTTCAGTTTTTAAAACTTTTTTTTGCATTGATACATGTCCCCTGGGGCAGGACCCTGGGTCCCCAAACCCTTTTTAGGACAATAACTTGCATATTAGCCTTTAAAATTAGCACTTTTGATTTCGAATGTTCGAGTCCCATAGACTTTAACAGGGTTCTAAAGTTCGCGCCAACTTTCGGTCCGTTCGCAGGTTCTGGTGCGAACCCAACCGGGGGGGTGTTTGGCTCATCCCTGATGAACACTAAAGCCCCATACACACGGTCGGATATTCCGATGGATTCTGTCCTATCGGACAATGTTGTTGGAAATTCCGACCGTGTGTAGGCACCATCGGACAGTTTCCATCGGATTGTCCGACGGACAAAGTCCTATCTCCTGCTGGATAGATTTTTTGACAACAAAGTCCGATCACACCAAATCCGATCGTGTGTAGCGAATTCCGACGGACAAAGTGCTACGCATGCTCAGATCACATTACAAGACCAAAGCTATTGGCTACTAGCCTCTACGTAGTCCCGTCGTAGGCAACAAACGTCACCACGTTCAGAATGATCGGATTTTCCGACAACTTTGTCCGACCTTGTGTACGCAAAACCAACATCGGACAAAGTACGACGGACATGATCCGACGGACCTGGTCCTCGGATAATCCGAGCGTGTGTATGGGGCTTAAGGAAGACTAAAGTTTGGAAATTGAACCATGACAAGGTGCACCTATAGTGATAAGTAAATCTGTCTAGGCTCAAATTTCCAGGAACTGAAATTTATCCAATACAAACTTTACCACAAAACCCATTGAAGCCTACGAAGGACATTTGTTTTCAAATTCTTTTATCAAACTCTGGCCATGTTTTAGAGCTAATAAGCAAATTTCTCTTAGGAAAATGAGAAGCTGGGCACTGCTATTTCTTAATTCTCATAGAAACCACAATGCCCAATCTGTCTTCATCATTTTTTTTTTTTCTAGAAGGACAGCACCAACTTTGTTTAGCAATTGTCCAGGAAAAATATTAATTTCCTGCACAGACTGCTCAGAGATGACAATATCATGTAAATTCTGGTGCAGTTTTCATTGGTTATCACAGTTTTCTGACACAAATCTGCCTCTACTGCAGTCATCTGACTGTGTGTTAGGCAAATGGTTTGGCCCAAGCATGAGTTCTGGCCAAACATATGCCTGTTCACTCATTCGCCAAACGCCCAAATTTGAAGGGTGTTCACCTTGCCAAACTCCCTGCAATGCACTGAGCGCTGCACAATGCATTCTGAGCCCTGATTGGACAAGGCCCTGCCCAATCAGGACGAAGTGTAAGCGGGTCGTTAAGGAGTGGGAACAGGAAGCCAGCTGCAGCGTCCGTAACAACTGATGAGTCATCAGCTGTCAATGGGTTTCCCCGCTGATAGCTGAATAGAAAAAAAAAAGTGCTGGTTAAAAAAATAAAAAAACAGCGTGGGGTGCCCCCAAGATCCATACCAGACCCTTATCCGGTCATGCAACCCGGTAGGTATGCAACCCGGCAGGTCAGGGAAGGGGGGGCGCCCCCCCTCCTGAACCATGCGAGGCCACATCCCCTCAACATGGGGCAGGAGGTTGTCCCCACATCCCCTCAACAAAAGGGTCTAATCCTCCAACCATAGCCAGTAAATAAGTGAATAAGTATCAGGTACATAGTACCTCTACCCATTCACCAAAAAAAAATGTACAAAAAAATCTAAAATTGAGATTAATGTTTGACAAATCCTTTATAAAAAAAAAAAAAAGATTGCAGTCCAAGCATTGACAATTATGGGATGCCCACTTGACTGGATCAATCGTCTTTAGGAAGTCTGGCCGAAGCTGCCCCTTTCCCTAGCCCTCCTGGCTACTTTCCACAGTACTCCCAGACTGTAACACTCATCAGTCACCCTGCTAACGTGCTAGCTGGCTCCTGCTGTCCTCACTCTTGCTCCTGTGCCTCTGGACAGGACTCCTCCGTGTCTTGATAGGATCTGTCCAGCACCCGAGACCCAGGCCTGAGGTCAACCCGCAGACTAAGGGGCTACCCTCAAGGGCCTCCGACAGCCTCCTCAGCACTCCATCTCAAGCTTCTCCCCGAACTCCACACGGTCCCCGCTGGCTTGACCCTGAGTATTTAAGAGTGGCCTACCCCCTGCCAGCCCATTTTCTGGGTATTGGCTAGGGCCAGCCTCAATACTCCAGGCAGCTCCTCAGCTTTCATTTTGTTTTTAATGATCTTTTGTTTGGTTTTTTGTTTTCATAGCATCTACTGAGGTTAGCATATGCAAGAGGGCCAGTTTGATGGATGCCCATTCACCTTCATAGTGTGAAGGTTGAGATCCTGCTGGTGAGTGTCTTCTGTCTATAAGGGATTAACTCCAGGGATAAAGCAATAATTCTCCTACTCTACAAGACTCTGGTCCGGCCGCACCTAGAGTATGCTGTCCAGTTCTGGGCTCCAGTCCTCAGGAAGAATGTACTGGAAATGTAATGAATACAATGAAGGGCAACAAAGCTAATAAGAGGGCTGGAGGATATTAGTTATGAAGAAAGGTTGCGAGCACTGAACTTATTCTCTCTGGAGAAGAAATGCTTAAGAGGGGATATGATTTCAATTTACAAATACCAATCTGGTGACCCCACAATAGGGATAAAACTTTTTTGCAGAAGGGAGTTTAACAAGACACGTGGCCACTTATTAAAATTAGAAGAAAAGAGGTTTAACCATAAACTACGTAGAGGGTTCTTTACTGTAAGAGTGGCCTAGGATGTGGAATTCCCTTCCACAGGTGGGGGTCTCAGTGGGGGGGGGGGGCATCGATAGTTTCAAAAAACTATTAGATAAGCACCTGAATGACCAAAACATACAGGGATTTACAAGGCAATACTGACTTATAATCACACACAGGTTGGACTAGATGGACTTGTGTCTTTTTTCAACCTCACCTACTATGTAACTATGTAAGATTATAAGCGGCTGATACAAAAAGGTCTATTTTTGCAGTAAGGAAAGCAACAGTAAAATAATGATTCAATTAAACTCTTTTGTCTCGTCAAATGTAAACAGTTCTAAACTAAAAATGAACTTGACCTTTAAAAAAAAAAATTAATAATTTTAAAGAGAAAAGATGATTTAGAAGTACATTTGCTTTGAAGTGCATGCCAATATTTCCAGAAGGTCATTGAACTTTACAAGCAAGTTCTACAGTTCAAATCTGCCTCTAACATTCATATTTCACTTCCTTTTTTTCAGTGGCCTTTATTAGCCAGGCTCCCACAGCTTGTAGCACATTTTAAACAGCAGCACTAGGCGAATGTAAATGCAGAATAATATATCATGACTCAAATTTGCATGGTCAAATGTCAAAAAAATTAGGCCTTTTCCAAAATCATGCCAAGAGAAATAACATAAGTGGGCCACTCAGCAGCAGGCATGCCATTTTAAGTTAGTTCAAGCTGTCATCACTGACTGCAAGTGGAAGTAGTGGTCATTAACTATAACTGTGCTCTTGCTGCTTGCAGATAGTGTTTTTTCTTCATTTTATTTTACATACACACGTGCAAACTGACAGTCTTTCAGAAACCACATATACTATTATGTTGCTTAGCTTATGTGGGAGGGAGAAATTTATGGGGGAAGTTAATGCCATTTTCATTCCAATAGGTGACAGAAGGCAGAAATGAGGACAAGAGTGTGGGTAGAGAGGTTGACACACTTGCATATTGTAGCGGATAAATACTCATTTAAAATAATCACTTCATTTCAGTGCTGTAATGACATTAACAAGCTTGAAACACAGCGAATTACACTAGTCAGAACAAATAATTGAATATTCCACTAGTACAGAATGGAGGCACAAGTCAGACTTAATGTCATGCTGTTGCTAAAGTCTATGGAAGCATGCAATTAGATAATAAGCTTAAACAGCAGAAAATTGGCACTAAGGCTGCTACTTCTGTTACCAAATAAAGCTCTGCTCACCGTTATAGCTCATTCCGAATCTGTCACTAGCAAAAAAATAAGCACCTTCCTCTTAGGTTCTTAATGTTCATTTCATATAACAGATTTTGAAAACAACATTTAATATTATGCAACAGATAAGAACATCATTGTAAGAATGTGAGTCACTAAGAAAACACTTCTATGGATATTTTTTTTCAGAGGAGGGTAAAAAAGTATAAGAGATAACATATATAATATTAATTTAAGCTCTGTATGAACTAATGCACACTATTTAAATTATGTTTTCTTTTCTTCAGCTCTTATTATATATCATTTAAAATTGGTACCACTGGAATTAAATTAACAAGCTAAAAAATGGTTATAAAGAGAAATATGTCAGTCTATTTAATACATATCATTTATACATCATCTATCCCAGATAGATTCTCAAGATTCTACCCTGAATACATACCCTATGGGCTATTTACAGACGCCCTAGTTGTTAGACTATAACATACCTGTTTCATCTGCTTTCGGTTTCACCCCTATTGACTCAATACTCCAAAGTGAGGTTTATTCTAGTTATATCTGACACAGGTATTTGTTTAAAGATTTTCTTTTGTGGCTCTCCACCCTATGTCGCCATGATTTTTCCCCACTCAGTTAGAGCGATCCCTCTCCCCAGTGCGAGGGCTCATTTACAACTGAAATGCGAATTCATTTATTTTTTCATAAATCTGGTTATATCACTTTTTCATAAAAACTTAATTCGCATTTGTAAGTTGACAAAACTGAGTTTTGGACCAATAGGTCTCAGTTTACTTTGCAGTCGGTTGGGAAACAACTTTCTTTCCAACCCCAAATGTTTTTTTCATCTTTTCATGGGTTTTATTTTATGCAAAGCTTCAGTTAATTCATTCAGAATAAGTTTATTCAAATATGGTACAATTTTATTATTAAACAACAAACCAGACAGGACAAAATTCGAGTCATGCTTGCACAGGGTTCCGTACATCCTACACCCCATAAACAGGCTTATAACATATGTATTTTTATTCTTCCTCCACTTTAAAGGATCACAGGTAACACCCATCCTGTTGCTACCCCAAAAATATACAGCCACTCCATGACGATTACAATAATATAACATAATGTACAGGGATTTAATTCCCCAAATAAAAGGAAGAAGGCTTTTTTACAATATAAAAAATTAAAACGCAAAAATAGTAATGTTACAGGAAACACATTTTATGACAGATGCGCATCCTAAATTTTTCCATAAAACATTCAACCAATCATTCTACACCACTTCCACCACTAAAACTAAAGGAGTAGCGATGTTCTTTCATCACTCTTTCCCCATAGAGGTTCAACAAGTCTATAAAGATCAAGAAAGCATATTCATTATTATTAAAGGCACACTAGCTGGTAGAAACATCACATTTGCAAACGTATATGCCCCTAATGACACGCAAACCACATTTTTCACACAATTCTTCAACAAATTACAACAATATCACTCCTCTCACATCATTGTAGGAGGAGACTTTAACTCAGTACCTCAACCGTGCCTAGATAGAAGCAAGCAAAATCAGAACTCCAAAACATTCTCTAAAACAACCATAAAAAAATAATAAAAAAAACAAAAAACAAACAACCACCACACATAAATGACTTACAATTGATAGACTCATGGAGGGCTTTAAATATAGGAGCTAGAGACTACACATTTTTCTCACACCCACATGCCTCATACTCACGTATAGACCATATTTTTTGCACCCCTATTATTGTAGCTAATGCCTTAAACGCAGCAATACACCCCTGCTCTTGGTCAGATCATCATATGGTAACCCTAAGTACTAAATTTATTGGCCTGATCTCCACCCCTTACTCATGGAGACTAAACGAATCTATAATATCTGACCCCATTCATCAACAAGAGATAGCATCAGAAATCAAAGAATACTTTACTACTAATGTTACTCCGGATATCTCCTCTTCCACATTATGGATGGCTCATAAAGCCGTAGTAAGGGCAGCACAATGTAACAAAATGAAATGGAAAAAAATCCACGCCCTCACTAAAGACCTCCACAATCTATTCAAAGACCACAAACACACATGACCCCGCCATCTTTAAGTTGATCACAATTAAACGTAACGAGTTAGACTCTCTCCTAACAATTAGAGCAGAAAAAGCACTCCGCTGGTCGAAAGCAAAATTCTTCCTATCCAGTAACTCCTATTCTACGATGTTTGCTCGTTAACTTAACCAATCAATAAAACCTACCCACATATATAAACTTAAGAATAGCGCAAATCAACTGGTCACACACCCACAGGAAATACTTTCAATATTCAAAAGTTTCTATTCTGACCTTCTCTCACCACCAAACACATCAATCCCTCCCTCATCACTTTCTTGGTTAAATAACCTCCCTTTTCCAAAACTAAACCAAACACAAAAGGATGCCCTGTATTCACCATGCTCAGAAGAAGAACTAGCTCAAATTATTAAATCACTAAAAAAAAAAAAAACTTAGCACCAGGCCCAGATGTTTTTTCATCCCTATACTATAAACAATATCACCAACTCCTAATCCCCCACTTGGTAAAATTATACAATAATGTTCTAAAAGGTGAACAATTCCCAGAGGAAATGTTACTAGCTAACATGTCTCTTATCCCAAAATCAAACAAAGATCGCACATTACCCCAAAATTATAGGCCAATTTCGGTTATAAATAACGATCTTAAAATTTTCAGTAGACTCCTAGCTAATAGACTTGCCACAATTATTCCCACACTCATCTCCCCATTCCAATCCGGATTTATCCCTGGTAGACAGATCACTGACAATATCAGACTAGTTACAAACATCATCCAAGACGCGAATATACATAACAGACCACTTCTAATATTGAGCCTAGACATTAACAAGGCATTTGATAGTGTCTCTTGGAAAATTTTAGATTTAATACTCCAGAGATATGGCTTCGAAGGAGATTTTGTACATGCTTTTCATGCACTCTACCATAAACCATCCACCAGAATAAGGCTACCAGGCTGCAATTCAGATTTTTTCAGCATAGGCAGAGGTACACGACAGGGATGCCCTCTCTCTCCACTGCTATTCGCACTAGCGATTGAACCACTAGCTACAGCAATACTACTTCGTACAGACATCAAAGGTTATACAACAAATAACAATACATACAAGCTAAGCATGTATGTAGACGATATGTTACTATTCCTATCCCATCCTAACACTGCACTACCTAATCTTTTACACACCCTCAATAACTTTTCATCCCTATCAGGCTTAACGGTCAATGTATCCAAATCAATAGGCATGCCAATCAATATTCCACCCTCCACCCTAGAGTCTCTACGCTCCTCTTTCAATTTTTCCTATGCATTAGAGTCCCTCCCATACTTAGGCATTCACCTCACCCCCATCTTCAATGATCTTGCTGCCAAGAACTATATACCATTGATGCATAAATTAAGAGCAACACAAAAAATGTGGAAATCCTATAAAATATAATTTTTGGGCAGGATTACAGCAATAAAAATTACGTTACTCCCTAAGATTTTGTACCTATTCAGGGCCCTCCCCATCAGACTGAATAAAGCGCTGATCACAAAATTCCAATCTGATGTTAATAGATTTATATGGTCAGACTCCCACCCGCGACTTTCAAGACTAATTCTATATAGATCCCAAAGATATGGAGGCCTAGGCCTCCCAGATTTTTGTTTATACTATCTATCTGCTAGATGGACCCAAATGGCACAGTGGCATATCCCCAACCCAAAAGTTCCATGGGTTGAATTTGAAAAAAACTCCATCTTGCCATTCTCCATCTCAGGTTTACTGTGAGGAAACAAAATCTCAAACCATGCCATAGACTCTTTAAATCAAATAGTCTCACAGTCATACCAATTATGGAAACTGTATAACCAAAAATGTAATCTTACATCCAAAACTCCTCCACACGCATCCTTTATAGGTGACCCAAAATTCCATAGTACTGCACTTCTGACCTCACTTGGTGGATTAATAATAATATTACGTCCCTTTTCAACTTTATAGAAGGCACAAATTTCATTTCTTTCTCCTCCCTTACCACTAAACACCATATCCCTGACACAGAACACAACAAATATATCCAGATCAAACTATTTTTCAATACATATTTTCAAACCACTAATATACAACCCCCGTCCTTTTATGAAAACCTTTGCCTAAAGTCACCTAGAAAACAAGGTTTTATCTCTGAGGTATACTCCAATTTAATCAACAACACAGACACAAACAAACTTCTATACATGATTAAATGGGAACAGGAGGCAAACTTCACATACTCTGCTGTTAGTTGGGATAATTGTATAAACAATTTGCACAAATGCACTAAATCCATTGCCATTAAGGAGACCGCTCTAAAGCTATTTACAAGATGGTACTATACCCCAATTAAACTCCACACAATTTTCCCTACCTCCTCCCTTTTATGCTTTAGAGAATGCAACTCCACTGGATCATTCTTACACATCTTTTGGAATTGCGAAAAGATCACTTACATCTGGAATCAATTAGAAAAATTTACCTCTAAAATATCAGAGAAAAATATTACGTTAACCTTACACAACTGCCTTCTCTTCTCCCACATTGTGGGTCTCTCTACCCACAATGTGAGGCTTATACACACTATATTTGTAGCAATCCACTGGCTTATTGCATTTCACTGGAAATCACCAACTGTCCCACTAGCACACCTCAAAACGAGAATTAGTAACATAAACTTGATGGAAAAAATGTATCATAATGTTCAAAACACAAACCATATATATAAGAAAAAATGGGATCCCTGGTTCGAACATAACAACTAATTCTTTAACCCAGAATAATATACCCTTCCATTACCAGTAGATTAAGGATGTGTATAAATCTCTATTACAAAGACTATAATATCTGCCTTTATTTTTTCTGTATAACAAAATCTACTACTACATCATATGTATGTTATATTGTCTATCTTTATATCTGACACTCTGTAATTCTTATATTACTTATGCCATATTGGTTTTGTACCAATTTTTGTACCAAACAAAAAAGTTTGTAAACATAAAGAGAAATATGTCAAGCTGATATGAAAGAAGGGGGGTGGGGGAGGGGTGGGTGTATCTTTTGGACTTTAAAATGAAACACAGGCCATGCTAAAGCCATGTGCTTCCATCCCTAGAATAATGTTACAAAAAGGAGAAATGGGACTTTAAATTAGGGGTGGGTGTATCTTTTGGACTTTAAAATGAAACACAGGCCATGCTAAAGCCATGTGCTTCCATCCCTAGAATAATGTTACAAAAATGTCTCAACACGTTTAGTGGAGAATGCTCCACTTCCTCAGGTGCAGGTGCATTATGCATGGATGCATATCTGTAAAAAAATGCATGTATATGCAGGGCCGATCCTGGGGGAGGGGGGGGGGAGCAAAGTGTCAGACTGCTCCCCTCTCTCTCCACCTCTCCTTGTTGTGTGCAGTAGCGTCGCTATCGGGAGGGGGGTACAATGCGCCAGTGAACACAAGCGGCGGCGCTGTGACATGGGAGAGGCAAGCTGCGGGATTGTCAGCATATCTCCCGCGCTCACCCCTCTCTCCTGTCAGCAGTAGAGAAGAGAGCGTGGCTCCCATCTTGTTCGCCAGCCAGCTTAGTGCCCGATTTGCTTCCGTCCCCATTGGCCACAATGGTGGGCCAATCAGGAGAGGCTAGCAGTGCATCATGGGACATGTAGTCCCGGAAGATTGTCAGCCCCATTGTTGTCCACAGGCAGCAGACTCTGCTGAGGGAAACAGTGAGAGCCTGGAACTCAGGAAGAAGCTGAGTGACTGCTACAGGAAAAAGAGAGGACCAGAGAGAAAGCACCACCGCCATATTATACCCGCACCACCAGAGAGAGAGCACGCTGTACCGACATCAGGCTAAACTCCAGATTAAGATGGTTATCATTAACATACAAAAAATTATAAATCCGCAATGCTACTGTCTGATACCAGTAAAGGATCATCTATAAATCTGCCATACCATTCGTTGTCGTCTGTACAAGGATTGAAATGGGAAAACAAAAACAGTTCCTCCCACCAACTCATGTACTAATTGGCCAAGGAAGGCGAGAACTTAGAGGCTCCCCTGCACTGCAAATAATACACTTGATCAAAAATAAAATAATTATGTTGTAACAAAAAGGAAACAGGCAGAACCAACAATTACTTTAGCTCTGCACTGTATGTACTATTGCTGTGCAGGTGGAAAGGGAGAGCCTCAAGTGCCAAGTCATGTGGAATACATGAGTACAGGGACAAAAGTCTCCTGCCACTGGATGTCATTCGTGTGTAATAGAAAGGTAGACATATCCCTAATATAGCCTGGTAGCCTTTTGATCAAGGGTTGCAGGTACCGATCCACCCATGCTCCAAGTTTCTCAAGCAGGGACCCGATACCTGCAACAATCGGTTTTGTCTCTTGATAGGGATCTCATCCTTATGAACTTTGGGTAAGTGGTGAAAAACCGGAGTAACTGGAAACTCCACCATCAGGGAATCAGCTACCTTCGATGTTTATACCCCCATCTCTTTGCTTATATCTAGATGTTGAGATAATTGTTGTTGGAATATGTTGGTGTGATCTGACTTTAAGGCACGGTATGTAGAAGTGTTGCTCAATTGTCGCATGGCCTCCATCCTATATTCCTCAGAAGAGAGGATTACCACCGCTCCACCCTTATCTGCTTCCCGTATTACTATGTCTTTTCTCATTTTCAGACGTGTGAGGCTTCCCTTTGAGATTTATTTAGGTTATTTCTAACAGGGCTGGAGTTAGTGACAGATTTACTATTCACTATTTTTTATTATTGGTTCTGTCTGTTTAATTTTTGTTACATAATTATTTTATTTTTGATCATGTGTATTATTTGCAGTGCAGGGGAGGCTCTATGGGAGCCAATTTGTACATGAGTTGGTGGGGGAAACTGTTTTTGTTTTCCCATTCAAATCCTTGCACAGAAGCCATCAAATGGTATGGCAGATTTATAGATGATCTTATACGGGTATGAGAGAGACAGTAGCATTGCGGATTTATAATTTTTTGTATCGCATGTTAATGATAACCATCTTAATCTGGAGTCTAGCCATGAAAGCCATGATAACACCATCAACTATCTTGATGTCACATTGGTGGGTGATTACATCTCGGGCAGTGTACGAACTTGCACCTTTCGGAAAGAATATGCTGGTAACTCTCCTCTTTTAGCTACAAGCTGTCACCCTACACACACGATCCAATCGATTCCGGTAGGTGAATTCATTAGAGCATGGCACAATTGCTTCAGTGCTGACAGCTTCAAAAAGGATTGCGACATCATTGCTTCCAGACTAGGGATGAGCCGAACATCCCCCGTGCGGTTCGCACCAGAACATGCAAACAGGCAAAAAATGAATTTGAACACGTGAACACTGTCTATGGGACACAAACATGAATAATCAAAAGTGCTAATTGTAAAGGCTTATATGCATGGTATTGTCATAAAAAGTGTTTGGGGACCTGGGTCCTGCCCCAGGGGACATGTATCAATGCAAAAAAAAGTTTTAAAAACTCAAGTTTTTTCGGGAGCAGTGATTTTAATAATGCTTAAAGTGAAACAATAAAAGTGTAATATTCCTTTAAATTTCGTACCTGGGGGGTGTCTAAAGTATGTCTGTAAAGGGGCGCATGTTTCCCGTGTTTAGAACAGTCTGACAGCGAAATTACATTTCTAAAAGGCAAAAAACGAATTTAAAACTACTTGGGGCTACAATGAATTGTCGGGTCCGACAATACACATAACAGTCCATTGATAAAAACGGCATGGGGATTTCCCCACAGGGGGACCCCGAACCAAAATTTAAAAAAAAAAATGCGTGGGGGTCCCCCTAAATTCCATACCAGGCCCTTCAGGTCTGGTATGGATATTAAGGGGAACCCTGCATCAAAATTAAAAAAAAAAAATGGTGTGGGGTCCCCCCAAAAATCCATACCAGACCCTTATCCGAGCATACAACCTGGCAGGCTGCAGGAAAAGAGGGGGGGACGAGAAAGCGGCCTCCCCTCCTGAACCATACCAGGCCACATGCCCACAACATTGGGAGGGTGCTTTGAGGTAGCCCCTCAAAGCACCTTGTCCCCATGTTGATGGGGAGAAGGGCCTCATCCCCACAACCTTTGCCCGGTGGTTGTGGGGGTCTGTGGGCAGGGGGCTTATCGGAATCTGGAAGCCCCCTTTAACAAGGGCCCCCTCTGCGTGAATTGGTAATGGGGTACAAGTGTACCCCTACCATTTCACAAAAAAAGTGACAGAAAGGTTAAAAAACACAAGAGCCGGTTTTTGACCTTTATTAATTTCTTCTTCTTTCATCTTCTTTCTTCTGGTCTTCCATCGGTGTTGTTCTTGTTCCTCCATCTTCTTCTTCATCTTTTTCTTCATCTTCTTCTTCCTCTGCTCTTCTCGTCCCGAATCTTGCTCCAGGCTTCTTCTCCGCTCCGTCCTCACAATCCGCCTCTATGGGACCCCACACCCCTGTGACATCACGGGGAAAGCCATAGGGAAGTCCCCGTGCATCAGAGGAGGGTGTTTCCGCTCTGTCCTCACGATCCGGCTCTGTGGGAGTCTTCAGCCGTGTGACGCTTCGATTCTTCTGACACTTCTTAAATAATGGAGAGTGGGGCCACGTAAATGAGTGAACCCGCCCCCCTCTGACATCACAGGGAAAAGCCATAGGGAAGTCCCCATGCGTCACCGGGTGGCCCCGCTCTCCATTATTTAAGAAGTGTCAGAAGAATCGAAGTGTCACATGGCTGAAGACTCCCACTGAGGCGGATCGTGCGGACGGAGCGGAGAAGAAGCCTGGAGCAAGATGCGGGACGAAAATAGCGGAGAAAGAAGAAGATGAAGAAGAAGTTGGAGAAGAAGAAGAAGATGGAGGAACAAGAACAACACCGATGGAAGACCAGAAGAAAGAAGATGAAAGAAGAAGAAATTAATAAAGTACTTGTCAAAAAAAGGCTCTTGTGTTTTTTAACCTTTTTGTCACTTTTTGTGAAATGGTAGGGGTACATTTGTACCCCATTACCAATTCACACAGGGAGGGCCGAGATCTGGGGGTCCCCTTGTTAAAGGGGGACTCCAGGTTCCTATAAGCCCCCCTGTCCGCAGACCCCCACAACCACCGGGCATGGGTTGTGAGGATGAGGCCCTTCTCCCCATCAACATGGGGACAAGGTGCTTTGAGGGGCTACCTCAAAGCACCCTCCCAATGTTGAGGGCATGTGGCCTGGTATGGTTCAGGAGGGGTGCTCTCTCGTCCCCCCCTCTTTTCCTGTGGCCTGCCAGGCTGCGTGCTCGGATAAGGGTCTGGTATGGAATTTAGGGGGACCCCCCACACATTTTTTTTATTTTGGTTTGGGGTTCCCCTGTGGGGAAATCCCCATGCCGTTTTTATCAATGAACGGTTATGTGTATTGTCGGACCGACAATTCCTTGTAGCCGCGAGTAGTTTTAAATTCGTTTTTTTCCTTTATAAATGTAATTTTGCTGTCAGACTATTCTAAACACGGGAAACATGCGCCCCTTTACAGGCATACTATAGACACCCCCCCAGGTACGAAATTTAAAGGAATATTACACTTTTATTGTTTCACTTTAAGCATTATTAAAATCACTGCTCCCGAAAAAAAAACGGCTGTTTTTAAAACTTTTTTTTTGCATTGATACATGTCCCCTGGGGCAGGACCCTGGTCCCCAAACACTTTTTATGACAATACCATGCATATAAGCCTTTTAAATTAGAACTTTTGATTTCTCCCATAGACTTTTAAAGGGTGTTCCGTGGCTTTTGAATTTGCTGCGTACACCCAAAATTGGTCGCTGTTTGGCGAACTGGCGAACAGCCAATGTTCGAGTGGAACATGAGTTTGACTTAAACATAAAGCTTGTCCCTATTGCAGACTTAAAGAGAGAGGGTACCAGGACTGGCATATTAATAGAGGTATGGCTATAGCCACTAAAAGGAGTAGAAATACACTACTCAATACAACAACTGCGAATAAACATCAGCATAAGAATAATGGGAACAGCCTGGTTACCTTTGTAACCTTGTTTTCTCTGCAATATAGCCAAATTAGGGGAATCATATCTAAATACTTACCTGTCCTTAATGCTGATGAAGCTTTGATTCCTGTCCTTTTCAAATGAATGCAGGTTTTCCAGCAAACCTCATTTTCCATGTAGTTTCCCAGCCCATTGATTTGTTCAGATCGTTTTGCAAGGTTTCAACATCCTGGGGAGAAGTTATTGCCCTGCTTAGCTTAGTATCATCTGCAAATACAGAGATTGAGCTGTTTATCCCATCCTCCAGGTCGTTTATGAATAAATTAAATAGGATTGGTCCCAGGACAGAAACCTGGGGGACCCCCCTCTCCACCACAGAGAATTCTGAGTACTCCCTATTTATCACTACCCTCTGACCTCGCCTCTCTAGCCAGTTTTTTTTTAACCAACATTTTTATTGATTTTCACAATGTACGGTACAAAGTAGGTTACAGTTAATGCAACAGGTTAGATATACAAAGTGATAACAAGAAAAAAAAAAAAAAGAATGAGAGGAGCTCAAGGTTTAAACACTGTCATAAACATGCAGGCTTTTTATTGTATAGTAGAGCATGGCCTCAGTAGGAGGTAGAACCTGTCACCCCGTCTGGGTACTTGCTGTGAGCAGGTTCTTGGTGGAACGTTAGTAAGCAGCCTGCCTCTGACCCAAATGAGGGTCTCAGGAGCTCAATCTCAGAAGTGAATACTTATAATAGTATTAACTATTGAACACAACAGAAAAAAAAAAAAAAAGGAATAAAACTTTTGCTATGGGGGTAGCGTAATACATAGAGTATAGCTATGAGTTGTAGTAGTGAACAGTAATAATAACTAACGTAGTAACTGAGAGGAGCAACATGGGTAAACAGGGTTACATCATTCAGATGTTGACGGGAAAGGGGTGTTAGTCGTGTGGGAGTTCGTTCATAGGGGGTTTTCATTTAGGGCGTTTAAGCCAATGGTCCCAGTTTGTTTGGAAGCTAGGAAGTTGGAGGTGGGCTTTGGCGTGCAAAAATTCCATTAGGCAGTGGTTATTTAGGAGTGTGATTATTTCCACGTTGGAGGGGGGTTGTGGGGATTTCCCGTTTTTGGCGATGGCTAAGCGTGTGGCGATAAGAACATGAGAGATAATATTCCAGGAGGGTCGAGGCCAGGATTCCAAGTCATAACCTAATAGTACCATTTGTGGAGTCAGGGATACAGGAACCGATAGGATGGAGAGGAGAAGTTTGGATAGCATAGACCATAGTGTGGTTAGGTTCGGACAGTCCCACCATATGTGGAGTGGGGTACTCGGGGATCCACAGTTCCTTCAGCACAGATTGCTTACAGTTGGGTATATGTGGGAAAGTTTGGATGGTGTGAGGTACCAATTATGGTATATTTTTTGGGCTGTTTGCCAATGAAGAAGGCATTTGGAGAATTTCAGGGGTGTTTGGAGTGAGCGGAGTCATTGTTGGGGAGTATAGGTGCATTGAAGTAAGTGTTCCTATTTTTTTTTTTTTTATATCTTTTTATTGAATTATAATGAGCAGAACAAATAAAAACAAAAAAAGAAAACAAACAGTTAAACATACATTGGTCTTACATGTCAACAATGTGGTCCCTGTGGGAACCTCATTTCAGTTATGTCATATATAGATAGCAGGCATATAGCATAGATTGTGATTGTTTGTACAGCAGCACAGTTCCCTGGGTCACAGGATATTTTAGTTAACAATCGTATATGCTGGTACAATATCAGATACAGTCATTGTGCATAGTGGGCACCTGCTTGAGAGCTATTTTGTGTAGGTTCTACTGAGAGGCCTCCGAAGCAGAGGAGGAATCCGCCAACCATTTAGACCAGACTTTGTCGTACTTGTTGGGACAGCCTCTATTGGCGTATGTGTCTTTATACAGAGGTAAGCTATTGTTGATGAGTTGTTTCCACAGGGAGAGAGGAGGAGGGGTTGGTTTGCGCCAACTAAGAGCTATGGCTTTGCGGGCATAAAACAGTAGGAGTCCCACAAGTGTGCGTCCCGCCACCATAGGGATTAGTTGCTCAATCAGGCCTAGTATGCAAATTGCCATTGATTGTTGCAATGGTACAGAGGTAATTTGCGTGATAAAGTCTAAAATCTCCTTCCAGTAACTGGTAATGGCCGGGCAGGTCCAGAAGATATGGGTGAAGTCCCCTGGAATCACACCACACCCCCAGCACCCAGGAGGGGAGTCAGGGTTCATTTTGTGTAGTCTGTGGGGGGTGAAGTATGCCGGTGAACTATCTTGAATTGGATCAGGCAGTCTCTCAGAGAGACCAGGGAGATAAAAGGGAAATCCCATATATCGTCCCAGTCGTCGTCAAGATCAGGGATGTCATGGGACCATTTAGTTCTCAGCTTTTCCAACGCCGGGAGGTGATGATCAAATGTGAGTACAATTGAGAGGTGTTTTTTTTTGCACAATCTGACCTAAGGAGGTCCTCTAGTGAAGACTGGATCAGTTGAGGAGTGGAGTTGGAGAATTGGCCACCGAAAGCATGGGAGAGTTGATGGTAACGAAAAAAATAGGATCGTGGTACGTTGAAGTCAGAATTTAGTTTGGAAAGCGGAAATAGGGATTGGTTGGAGACAATCCGTGACACTGTTTTAATGTTAAATTTTGTCCAGGCATGGGGCTCGGGTAATTTGTAGATGTGTTCTAGGGTTGGGTTTCGCCAAAGGAGGGCATTGGGTGAGATTGCCTGTTTAGGGTATTTTTCGATTTTTAGACTTGCCCCCCATGCACGCAATGTGGTGCGCATGGAGGGTGTCAGTGGGTAGGGGGCCCGAGGGCCTCGAAAGAGTAAAAATTTAAACGCTTCAAGGGATCCCAGCACTGCCGTCTCAATCTGGGTAGCTGGGTTGGATATGTCCGGATTGAGCCACCAGGCAGCCGTAACTAGCTGGGTAGCTAAATAGTACTTATATAGATCCGGACATGCCAAGCCACCTTGAGAGGTCGGGCGTATCAGTGTGGTCCAGCTGTATCTGGGGGATTGGGATCCCCACAGGAAAGAGGCGAGGAGGCGGTGTAGATGTGTGAAAAAAGATTTAGGTATCCACTGTGGAGAGTGGCAAAATAGGTATGTGAACTTGGGTAATATTTTCATTTTAAACAAATTTATACGTCCCATCAATGAAAGTGGCAATGATTCCCATGCCTTCAGTCGTTGCCGAGTCTCCTGAACTACTGGGGACAGGTTTAGGGGTAAGTAGTCGGAGGCCTGTCTAGAGACCACCATCCCCAGGTATTTAAAGGTCTCGACCCATTGGAGGGGAATATTAGAAGAAGCTGTGGCACGGGCCGCTGGGTTTATGGGGAACAGAAGAGATTTTGTCCAGTTGACCCTGAGGCCCGTGACAGTGGGGAAGGAGTTGAGGATCTGTAGGGCTCCCTCAAGCGATGGACCCGCATCATTGAGGAAAAGCAGGAGGTCGTCTGCGTAGAGGGCGACCCTCTCCTCCAGCCAGCCAATTACGTCTGTTGCCCTATTGGCCATGAAACCAGTTTGGTCAGTCTCAATGACAGAGGGGAGTAGGGGCTGTAGTCTCTTAGTCAATAATTTAGTGAGGATCTTGAAATCCATATTAAGTAGGGCGATAGGCCTGTAGGAGGCACAGGATGTGGGGTCTTTAGGTGCTTTGTGAATGAGAATGACGTGGGCATGACTCATGGAAGCCAGAAGGGCACCATCAGCCAAACAATGGGTAAAAAGTTGAGCTAATTTGGGGGCCAGTAGGTCCCCATGAGTCACATAGAACTCAATGGGGAGTCCATCTGGGCCTGGAGATTTCCCAGTAGGGAAGGACCTCATCGCTTTCAGTACCTCCTCTGGGGTAATCGGCCTCACCAGGGATTCTCTCTCTTTATCAGAAAGCCAACCAAACGCCAAGGGGTCCAGCCAGGGTGCAAAGTCCAGTGGCTAGAAATCCGATGGTAGTACTGAGGCGTGTCAAAGAAACGGGTGTTGTCACCATCTGTGACCCTCAGCCTGCTGGGGTATAGAAGGCCAAAACGAAGTCGATGTCTGACATCTGTAAACGATTTGCGGCGCTGCTGCACCTCTTGGGAGAAATCTGGAAAGAAAGACACTTTGGCATTTTCATATTTGATTTCTGGCATGGATCGGGCCGCCGCCAGGATGCGGTCACGATCACGGTAGGTTAACAAGCGTAGCAGGAAGGGACGCGGAGGAGCCCCCGGTCTAGGAGGAAGTGGTGGGACCCTGTGGGCTCTTTCCACTACAAATGTGGGTGGCGTTTCGCCCAGATTAAACAGGGTGGATAATAGCTGTTCAGTGAACTCTGCAGGTCTGGGGCCCTCCGCTCTCTCGGGTAGACCAAGTATGCGAATGTTGTTGCGCCGGAGGCGGTTTTCGGTGTCTATGGCTCGCTCCTGGAGCGCCTTCACTTGTATCTGTAGGTCCTTCACCTCTCTGGAATCCGACGAACCACATCTTCTACCGTGGAGAGCCTATCCTCCACTTCCGCTATACGGGATCTGAATTTATCCATATCATGACGGATGAGGCTGACATCCACAGTTAGGAAATCAATCTTGGTAGTCAGGGTTTCCTTGCATGCTGTAATGGCCGCCAGGATCTCTGCTCCCGTGGGGGACTCCGCTGCCCCCGACTCCAAGGCTGTTGATGTGTTTGCTGCCATTGCAGCCGCTGGCCGTTGCCCAGACAATGCGGCCACTGGTAGAGTGGGATGAGGAGGCTTTTTTTTCCCCTTGGAATGTGAATAGCGGGTCTTGGGGGGGCCCATCCGCAGTATGGCCTGTTGTAAGATAGGGCCTCACTTTTGGTGAGGGACAGCAGGCAGGTACTAGGTCTAAGGAGGCAGGATTGGCGATGTGGTGGCGATATCTCCACTTTGCAGGGTCAGGGCTTGCCTTAGGGTATATTTGCTGTGGGGATGGAGGGGGCACTGGGAGGGCAGCACAGTCATACTGGGGCACAGTACCTGCGTATAGAGGATGTTCCAGGCACTGTAGGCCTCAGGATTGTAGCAGCAGGAGAGCAGCCTGTAAGGATCCACTGGCAGTCACCTCTGAGAATGACAGTCACCGATAAGGAGGCCTGTAAGGATCCACCGGCAGTCATACACAGGCCAGCCACCCCTCGGATAACCGCCACAGATGCTGATGAGTCGGCCATCACCCGCTCGAACGAACGAGGCACTGGAGACTGGGGATGCTGGAGGCTCTGTAGGCCTCAAGATGGCGGCGGATCGCGGCGTCCTGAGCCTCCTGTGGTCCTCTGGCTCCCCGCACAATGCAGGCACCTCCCGGGGGCATCCGCTGCCGGGGTGGACGGGTCGGTCAGCCCTGACCACGTTGATCGCGGCACCCGAGACAGGGGATTTGTTAGGCCTCGTAGGCCTCAAGATGGCGGCGAGGCGTGGATGTGTGAAGTAGGCCGCGGCCCCAAAGAGAGCCCAATCCGCCGGCCGATCTCCGCAATTTTTACCAGGGCTGGTGCGGGTGATGATCAGGGGCAGCCGGAGGGAGTCTGGAAACTTTGCTTTCTATTCAGTAAGCAGGATGGTGGTGGATAAGGACAGGATTGGCAGAGCTCCGCAGCAACACGTCCTGTTTCAGCTACATCCGGACACTCCCCTTCAAGTGTTCCTATTTTAACATTGTGGGGGATTTGAAGTTTGGGCGGGTTTCGTTAAGGAGTTTATAGCAAATTGAAATCCCACGTTGGTGGGGTGAGGTGAGATTGAAAAAAGTTAGTATGTGCCATGTAAGTAGGTCCTTTGACCATTGTATTTTAGATAGAATCAATCGTGTTCTCAGGTATTTAAATAAGTCTTTACGGTCTATGTGAAAAGTGGTTTGAAGAGTGTGGAATTATTTGAGTTTGGGGCCCTGGTAGAGGGTTCCGAGATTGGGGATGCCCTTGGCTGTCCAGTCAGAGACGTTGATGTCAGGAGTGAGAATGCGGAGAGCTGTCAGTGGTGTATGCTGGAGCAGGTTTAAAGGGATACCCTTAGAGGTTTGTATGATGTCTTTCCATACCTGGATGGTGGCATTAATTGTGTCTAGGAATGAGTGGGTTGCGTGATGTTGCAATAAGAGGGCACAGAGGATCAGTTTGGGTTGGGAGGTGAGTGCCGCCTGTTCTATTTGTAACCATGTGGTACGCTGAGCAGTGATCCACCAGGTTTCGGCCTGGTCAAGTATAATCGCTTTATAGTAGGCTGTTAAGTTTGGTGCTCCCATCCCACCAGCAGTAACCGGTTTGCAGAAAGTGGTGCTTTTAAGTCGAGAATGTTTGCCGTTCCATATGAATGTGTTAATTATATTTTGCAATTGCATTATTTATTGTTGGAGGAAGGGTATGGGGATGGTGCAGAAGGTATATAGGACATGGGGTAGAAGGAACATTTTAGCAATGGCGATTCTGCCTGTCCAAGAGGCAGTTGTGTGCTTGAGGTCTTGTATGTTTTTTTGCAGTTTGGCTGTAAAGTTATTAAGGTTGAGAGCGCGTAGGTGTGATGAGGGTGTGGTCAGTTGTATGCCCATGTATGTAAGGGTGGAGTTAGGCGTCCACGAGAAGGAGGTGTAACTGGTAATGGCATGTTGGACTTGGTGATCCAGTCCAATGCCTAGCATGCTGGAATTAGAAAAGTTGATTTTATAGAGAGAGATTTTGCTGAATAATGCCAGGGTGTTGTGTAGTGCGGGGAGTGACGCAACAGGGTCTGTTAGGGAGATCATAACATCATCCGCGTATAAGCCAATTTTATGTGTTTCTTGTGCTATCGCTATGCCTGAGATAAGTGGGTTGTCTCTAATTGATTGGGCTCCCTCTAGCCAGTTTTCAATCTATGTACTCATCCTATGGTCCAAGTCAACGGACCGTACTTTGTACAGTAAACGTTTATGGGGAACTGTATCAAATGCTTTTGCAAAATCCAGATACACCACGTCTAAGGGCCTTCCTTTATCTAGATGGCAGCTCACCTATTCATGGAAGGTTAATAGATTGGTTTGGCAAGAACGATTATTCATAAATCCATGCCGATTACTGCTAATGATACCATTGTCATTACTAAAATCTTGTATATTGTTCCTTATCATCCCCTCCAAGAGCCTGCATAAAATTGATGTTACGCTAACTGGTCTGTAATTCCTAGGGATGTATCTTGGCCCTTTTTTAAATATTGGTGCTACATTGTCTTTTCTCCAATCAGCTGGTACCATTCCAGTCAGTAGACTGTTTGTCAAAATTAGGAACAATGGTCTGGCAATTACTTGATTGAGTTCCTTAACCACTTGCCCACCGCACTATAGCCAAATGACGGCTACAGTGCTTCTCCATAACACTGGGAGGGCGTACACTGATGTCCTCCCAGAGTCTCGCTCCCGCACACACCCGGGGCGCGCACATGGGAACATCCATGCTCGCCGGGTTCACAGGACCCGGCGCAGCACGGATCGCGGTAAAGGACCAATGACAGCGGCCCTTTACCATGTGATCGATCCTTCCAATGATGGAGTGATCACAAATGTTAACAAACCAGGGACAAAGAAAGTTCAAAGCTCTCCTCTCCTCACACCGATACAGCGTGAGAGGAGAGGAGAGATTGTGTGACAAACTGTGAGTCAATTATCATATATAGCAGTGCCCAATAGTGCCACATCAGTGCCATCTGTGCCACATCAGTGCCATTAGTGCCACATCAGTGCCATCTGTGCCACCTCTGTGCTAATCAGTGCCACCAGTGCCCATCAGTACCACACCAGTACCCATCAGTGCCACCTGTGCCCATCAGAGCTCATCTGCGCCTCTGCAGTGCCACACCAGTGCCGCCTGTGCCCACCAGTGCCGCCTGTGCTACCTCTGTGCTAATCAGTGCCACCAGAGCCACACCAGTGCCACTACAGTGCGCACCAGTGCCACACCAGTGTCACCTGTGCCCATCAGTGCTCATCTGCGCCTCTGCAGTGCCGCCTGGGCCCACCAGTGCAACCTGTGCCCACCAGTGCCGCCTGGGCCCACCAGTGCCACTACAGTACAATCAGTGCCACTACAGTACCAATTGGTGCCACTACTTTGCCAATCGGTGCCACCTGTGCCCATCTGTGCCACTACCATGCCATCAGTGCAACACATTAGTGCCACTACGGTGTCCCATAGTGCACATCAGTACTCTGCAGTGCAGCCTCACCAGCCACCAGTATGGGAAAAAAATATTTTACCAGTGAGGAGGCCTAACAGCGTCTAAGCATGACCAATAAGAGCAGCGGGCAGCTTTCTGAGTCTCAGTTCGATTCTGATTCGGCCTATGAACCCATGACAAGCAGTGGGTCTGATACAGCATCGGAAAAGGAACGTGTGCCCGTGAAAAGAAGGCGTTCTGTCGTGGAGCAGCAGCCTACTATGAGCAGCGCAGGGCCATCCACCTTGAGCGCAGGGCCATCCACTTCTAGTGCAGTGCCGTCCACCTCAAGCGCAGTGCCACTGCAACAAAGGCCAAGCACGAGTAGGGTGTCATCTCAGCCCCAAAGGGATAGGGGCCATGCCAGCCTTCCCTATGTCCTTCAAAACCCCCTGTGGCTTCCCCCTAATTCTGGAGCAGCAAACATCCCTCCTTTCACTGCCCAGCCAATTGTCCAGGTGAAGACCGATGATTTTGCCATGCTTGATTTTTTTCATTTGAATTTCCCCGAAGAAACAGTCCGATGGGAGCTTTTCATCGGATTTTCCGACCGTGTGTATGCCCAACGGTCTTTTTCTGTCGGAATTTCCGACGGACTTTGAATTAAGAACCTGTTCTGCATCGGATTTTCCGATCGTGTGTAGGCAATTCCGACACGCCAAAAATCACGCATGCTCAGAATCCACTACGAGACGGAACCGCTCAGTCTGGTAAAACTAGCGTTCGTAATGGAGCTAGCAGATTCTTCACACTGGAATTTTTTTAATTGTTCAATGCGCCGCTCATTCTCTTCTTTATAATGCTAGAAGAATGAAGTTGTTTTGCTGCTCATATTCACACAGTTTTTACAAACGTATTTCTTTATTATTTCTAGGTCTTTCCAGAATAATATTTATATTAGAATTTAAGCCAGATCTGCATAAAATATATATAATTTTTTTAAAGTGTTTTTTTTTTTTCTTTAATAAGAATATTTGTATTATTGTATTATTTTATTGTGCTCTCCTTTTTTTTTTTATGTTAAGTTTCCACAACACCATTATTATGTATTATTTGTAAACCTGTTTGTTGTTGGTGTCCCTTGTTAATTTTGACATAGTATTTTTAAAATGTACCTGCCTACTCACCCAAAATAAATTGATTTGCTATTTGTATAAAAACACATAGGCAAGTATTTTCTGAAACCAAAATCAAAATTTATTTCACATCAGAATAACAAAATACAGATAAAGGCAATGCAGGAGAAATTGCTTGAATTCGTGCAGCCTTTGGCCCCCAAGGCAGACATCAAAAAAATTGGTAGCTTGAGAAGTCCATATAAAAAGGAGGTCAATGTGGTCCAGGAGTCCCAGAGAACAGGAGCAGCAGCAGATGGTATATGTACCCAGTAGGGATGAGCCGAACACACCCCCCGTTCGGCTCGCACCAGAACCCGCGAACGGACCTAAAGTCCGTGCGAGCTTTAGAACCCTATTAGTTTTAATGGATGCGAACGTTCGAAATTAAAAGTGCTAATTTTAAAGGCTAATATGCATGTTAATGTCATAAAAAGTGTTTGGGGACCTGGGTCCTGCCCCAGGGACATGTATCAATGCAAAAAGAAGTTTTAAAAACGGCCGTTTTTTTTCAGGAGCAGTGATTTTAATAATGCTTAAATTGAAACAATAAAAGTGTAATATTCCTTTAAATTTCGTACCTGGGGGGTGTCTATAGTATGCCTGTGAAGGGGCGCATGTTTCCCGTGTTTAGAACTGTCTCTGCAAAAAGTGTCATTTTTGAAAGTAAAAAAGCTATTTAAAATCACTCGCGGCTAATGTTAATTGACGGCTCCCGTAATACAGAGAACAGTCATTCATTGAAACTCATTCATAAAAAAAAAGTCATTGATAAAAAATAAAAAAAATTAAAAAAAAAAAGCGTAGGGGTCCCCCCAAATTCAATAACCAGGCCCTTCAGGTCTGGGATGGATATTAAGGGGAACCCCAGCCAAAAAAAAATAAAAAATGGCGTAGGGTCCCCCTCAAAATCCATACCAGACCCTTGAGGTCTGGTATGGATTTTAAGGGGAACCCTAGCCAAAAAAAATGGCGTGGGGTCCCCCTCAAAATCCATACCAGACCCTTATCCGAGCACGCAACCTGGCAGGCCGCAGGAAAAGAGGGGGGGACGAGAGCGGCCCCCCCCTCCCGCCTGAACCAGGCCACATGCCCTCAACATTGGGAGGATGCTTTGGGGGTCTAAGACCCCTAAAGCACCTTGTCCCCATGTTGATGAGGACAAGGGCCTCTTCCCCACAACCCTGGCCATTGGTTGTGGGGGTCTGCGGGCGGGGGGCTTATCGGAATCTGGAAGCCCCCTTTAACAAGGGGACCCCCAGATCCCGCCCCCCCCCCCTGTGTGAAATGGTAAGGGGTACAAAAGTACCCCTACCATTTCACCAAAAAAGTGGCAAAAATTGTAAAAATGACAGGAGACGGTCTTTGACAATTCCTTTATTAAAATCTTCTTTCTTCTTTCTTCATCCTTCGGTTTCTTCATCTTCTCTTTCCGTCATCTTCTTCCATCTTCTTCCATCTTCTTCTTCCTCCGATCCGCTTCTTCTTGCGCTGGTCTTCTCGTCCTTCTCGTCCGGCATCTTCTTCCGTCGGTGTCGGTGTCTCTGTCTCTTCTTGGGCCGCTCCGCGCAATGGGAGGCTCCCGCTGTGTGAGGCTCCGCTCCGTCTGACAGGTCTTTTATAACGGAGGGCACCTGGTGACCCCGCCCCCCTCTGACGTCATGGGGAAAGCCATCATGGAATTCCCCATAACGTCCCCGTGCGTCAGAGGGGGCGGGGTCACCAGGTGCCCTCCGTCATAAAAGACCTGTCAGACGGAGCGGAGCCTCACACAGCGGGAGCCTCCCATTGCGCGGAGCGGCCCAAGAAGAGACACGGACACCGACACCGACGCCGACGGAAGAAGATGCCGGACGAGAAGGACGAGAAGACCAGCGCAAGAAGAAGCGGATCGGAGGAAGAAGAAGATGGAAGAAGATGGAAGAAGATGACGGAAGGAGAAGATGAAGAAACCGAAGAATGAAGAAAGAAGAAAGAAGATTTTAATAAAGTAATTGTCAAAGACCGTCTCCTGTCATTTTTACAATTTTTGCCACTTTTTTGGTGAAATGGTAGGGGTACTTTTGTACCCCCTTACCATTTCACACAGGGGGGGGGGCGGGATCTGGGGGACCCCTTGTTAAAGGGGGCTTCCAGATTCCGATAAGCCCCCCGCCCGCAGACCCCCACAACCAATGGCCAGGGTTGTGGGGAAGAGGCCCTTGTCCTCATCAACATGGGGACAAGGTGCTTTGGGGGTCTTAGACCCCCAAAGCATCCTCCCAATGTTGAGGGCATGTGGCCTGGTACGGTTCAGGCGGGAGGGGGGGCGCTCTCGTCCCCCCTCTTTTCCTGCGGCCTGCCAGGTTGCGTGCTCGGATAAGGGTCTGGTATGGATTTTGAGGGGGACCCCACGCCATTTTTTTTGGCTAGGGTTCCCCTTAAAATCCATACCAGACCTCAAGGGTCTGGTATGGATTTTGAGGGGGACCCTACGCCATTTTTTTTTTTTTTTGGCTGGGGTCCCCCTTAATATCCATCCCAGACCTGAAGGGCCTGGTTATTGAATTAGGGGGGACCCCTACGCTTTTTTTTAATAATTTTTAATAATGAATGACAGTTCTCTGTGTTACAGGAGCCATCAATTCATTAGCCGCGAGTGCTTTTAAATAGCTTTTTTCCTGCAAAAATGACACTTTTTTGCAGGGAAAGTTCTAAGCACAGGAAACCTGCCCCCCTTCACAGGCCACCTATAGACACCCCCCAGATGTGATACTGCAATGCTGTTCTAACAGCACGCACACACATATCCCCAGAAATAGAGAACATATTGTCAGCAGCACACTGACACGCTGACACTGACTGAAACATAATATGCGAGGCCGCCGGCGCGGCGGCCTCTTATACCGTGGGGCATGTACTAAAGCCCCTGAGCTATAATTGGCTACAGGCATCGTGCCTGTAGCCAATTATGGCTCTCCTCGCTGCCGGCGCTGTGATTTGCCAAGCATGCGGGGTCACAGTGCATGCTTGGCCAATCATCAGCCAGCATTGCACTGCGACTAGCGCAATGCATTGCGGGGCCGCTCGCATCACACAAATTTGATGCGAGCGGCCCCAAAAGTTCTAGGCTCGCCGAGCGAGCGAACGCCCGGTGCTCGATTCGAACATGGGTTCGAATCGAACACCGGGCCCATCCCTAGTACCCAGTCTGTGGTACTACAACAGGCTGTGGGTTCTTTGAGACCAGACTGAAGGCAGGGGATCACTTCCTGGTCTTCCGTGCAGCCTTCCCTGCAGCCTTCCCTGCAGCCTTCCATGGAGGCTGTGGCTCTGGAGGTGGCATTGTGGCAGGAGGAGGAGGAGGAGGAGGAGGATGGGGGAGAGAACATAGGTGTTCGTTGTCACACATTTCCCCACTCAACCCCTTGTGAATAATAGAAAAAATTATTTGTTCACATTTCCGCCGTTGGCCCTCCCCCATCTGTTGCAAATTTGAGGCTATATAGATGCCATAGGCCTCTGTAGCATCGAGGGGGGATCTGAGGGCATCATTAGCCTCCTTGATCAGGGCCAGTGCTGCCTCCTCTGCTTTTGTGCCCTTCCTCTGTCTTTTGTAGGGAAGGATGAGGGGAGGAACCTGGGATTGGGTGTTACTGGGCCCTGCCACCTCCTGGGTGACACCTACCCCTGCCTCCTCCTGTGTGCCACTAGCCAGAGCCTCGTCTTGGCTGAGGTCATCCTGTGTATGAAAAAGGGACATAGTTTTAGTTTTTTGTTCATCAAACACACACAATTTTCAGCTCATGACTGTTGCAAATTTAATATTAATAAATAGAAAAGACTATCATTGTGAGCCCAGTATTTTTCCTTCTTGTCCTAATCTTTTTTGGCCACTTCTGTCTAGAAATATGTTAAATACTTTTTGTTACTTCATTCATTTATTAGCAATAATAACATCTACTTACCAACAATCTTTTTTTTTCACTGAAAAATTATGTATAAAAAACCTATACCTGACTCCATCTGGGCTCCTCAATCTCTTCCGGTATGGAAGGCCCAGGTTGGTCCACAGATGCCTCAGCTTGGGTTGAGGGAAGGCTGGTTGGAAGGCTGGTTGGAAGGCTGGAGGGAAGGGGTGCCGGAAGAGTACAAAGGGATTCCCTGCCCTCCATCTGGTCATCTATAAACCTCATCCTGCTGTAGTACCACAGACTGGGTACATACCTTATCTGCTGCTACTCCGGACCACAGGGACTTCTGGACCTTCTGGTACTCCTTCTGGTGCTTCTCAAGCTACCAATTTTTGCTTCAACAAATTTGATGTCTGCATCGGGGACCCGGGTCTTCACAAATTCAAGCAATTTCTCCAGCGCTGCCCTCCTAGCTGGTTTATTATGATACAAGGGGTTTTTCACCTCCCAGAGATTTTTCATCTCATGATATTTGTCACCAAGGAATTCTGGGTCCTTAAATGGCAGCATTATGTCTGCAAGACCAAACAAAATACAAAAATAAACATCTCAGGATAATCTTTCAAAACAATATAGGCATCAATCTAGATTTTAAAATTTTTAAAAAATTTAAAAAAATTAAAATCTTACCTTCGTTGTAACGTTCGTCGTTGTTCGTGGCGTTCGTTCCTCCTTCCTCTGCACACAGAACGTAGTTACGACACACACGTGTTTGAAGCTTTATATACACTGCGCATGCGTGAATCTCCGCCCGCGTTGCCTGCCCCTGACGTTCTTTCTAGAATATTCGCCGCCCAGTCTCTTTCGTTGCAGTGGGAGTGGAACATGGCGGAGACACAGCACGTGCATAATAAGAGCAGTAATGAGGAGAAGGAAAGCCTGGAGCCTGAAACGTCACGATCGAGGAGGAGATTTAAGGCTTTAAATATGGCCTTTGTGGAGATGTTGGAGATGGTAGACATCTTGAGGAGCAACGACTATGACGGGAATTATGGTCCGTACCCCAACCCAAATATGAGAAAGGCCAAGATCATGAATAAAGTTGTGAAGAGTCTGTACAGTAATTTTGGGGTACGACGAATCAAGGATCAACTGAGGAAACGATGGTCGGACCTCAAATTAAGGGAGCACGATCAGTATAGAAAGATCAAGAAAGTTCTTCGAAAAAGTAAGTATATTATGTCGTGTGTACCTATTATTAATATTGCATGCTGCGCCATGTGTTTTCCCCTAATAAGGTCTTGTACACTCCAAAATGGCTACTTTCATGGTCATACGCAGTAATCGTTCGTTGTAAACCTCGTTCGTTATCCAAAATACAATGTTTTCACAGATAAATGATTAAATACTTTTGTGGCTTCAATTTTTTACGTTTATCCAAAAGAGTTTTTAGGACATTGTTGTCTAGATGTGTTTGAACCTAGAAGGAATATCAATCTTCATTCAGTGTAATCAGGGCCGATCCTAGGGTCACAGACGCCTGGGTGCAGAAATATTTCTGGCGCCCCCACGTGGGCGTGGTCATCTTACCAACTCCTCCCCTTTACAAATGTTTTTTATGACAACGACTTCAACACAGAGATGTTCCCGTAAGAAGTCTTCGTTACCCTGGGATCCTCCCATGATCTTTTACCAATAAATAAAATACAGGAAGAGCGTACTCTAATGAGACCTGGAGGGGAGTCTCTCTGATGCACACAGAGGGGGCTTCTTTTAGAGAGTCTATTAGAAAGAGCCCCCAGACATAGTACAGCAGATGGTCAGAGACTGTAGACATGATACTAGAGACAGTCAGAGACTGCAATCATAGTACAGGAGACGGTCAGAGACTGTAGACATGATACTAGAGACGGTCAGAGACTGCAATCATAGTACAGGAGATGGTCAGGCTGCACACAATACAGGAGATGGTCAGAGACTGCAGACATGTTACAAGAGATGGTAGTAAATAATGGCCGATCGGCCCTCTCACCTGACCCAGCGATACAGCAACAACGGTTCCTCTGATCAGGAGTCAGCTCACTCTGAATTGCCCGTGGCGACTCCGCTGGGTAGAGCCCAGATCTGTATTCCTGTAATGACTCCATTCCTTCCTCCACCAGGGATGGTGCCAGGCTGTGTGGCTTTTTCTCTCTCTGATGGTGTTCTCTCAGCACTGCCCTCTCCCTCTGGAGTCCTGGGTGCCCTTCCCTGAAAGCTTTCCCAGGCTCCTGGCTTTCTCTCTCCCATTCAGCTGAGCATGCTGTTTGGGCTGCAGTTTCCGTGTTACAGTGGGGCTGCCAGTCCTTGGGACCACATGTCCCACAATCCTTTTCTTTGCTCCTTTGTTTTTTCTTCCCTGGCCGTTATGAAGGCGGGGGAAGAAACATAGTGCGCCACTCATTAGTACAGCAGCGCACGAGGAGGTGAGGGAGAGGGGAAATAAGAGCCCGCAGCTGCAGTGGCATCACTAGGGTTGGTGTCACCTGGTGCAGTAAAACATGGTATCACCCCCTCCACCAACTATAGTCGTCCCTCAGTACAGACCCCACTCCATTAAGTATAGACCCCCCCCCTCCGTCAGTGCAGACCCTTCACTAAGTATACATACCTCCCTCAGGACAGACCCCCCATCAGTATAGACCCCCAGGACAAAACACCCCCCTTTATCAGTATAGACCCCCCTCAGGACAAACCTTTCCCCCCCTACATTAGTACAAACCCCCCAGAACAAACCACCCCCCCTCCATTAGTACAGACCCCCCCAGAACAAACCACCCCCTCCATTAGTACAGACCCCCCAGGACAAACCACCCCCTCCATTAGTATAGACCCCCCAGGACAACCCCCCCCCCCACATTAGTACAGACCCCCCCCCCACATTAGTATAGCCCCCCCAGGACAAACCCCCCCATTAGTATAGACCGCCCAGGACAAACCCCCCCTACATTAGTATAAACCCCCCAGGACAAACCAGCCCGCCACCCACATTAGTATAGACCCCCAGGACAAACTACCCCCTCACATTAGTATAGACCCCCTCAGGACAAACCACCCCCCCCCCACATTAGTATAGACCCCCCCAGGACAAACCCCCCACATTAGTATAGACCCCCCAGGACAAACCACCCCCCCACATTAGTATAGACCCCCCAGGCCGAACCACCCCCCACATTAGTATAGACCCCCTCAGGACAAACCACCCCCCCCCACATTAGTATAGACCCCCCAGGACAACCCCCCCAACATTAATATAGACCCCCCCAGGACAAACCCCCCCTACATTAGTATAAACCCCCAGGACAAACCAGCCCACCACCCACATTAGTATAGACCCCCAGGACAAACCCCCCCCCCCCCCCCCCCCCCCCCCCCCACATTAGTATAGACCCCCTCAGGACAAACCACCCCCCCACATTAGTATAGACCCCCCAGGACGAACCCCCCATATTAGTATAGACCCCCCCAGGACAAACCCCCCCCCCACATTAGTATAGACCCCCCCAGGCCGAACCACCCCCCACATTAGTATAGACCCCCCAGGACAAACCACCCCCCCACATTAGTATAGACCCCCCAGGACGAACCACTCCCCGCATTAGTATAGACCCCCAGGACAAACCCCCCCCCCCACATTAGTATAGACCCCCCAGGACAAACCACCCCCCCACATTGGTATAGACCCCCCCAGGACCCCCCCCCCCCACATTAGTATAGACCCCCCAGGACAAACCCCCCCACCCCACATTGGTATAGACCCCCCAGGACAAACCCCCCCCCCCCATTAGTATAGACCCCCCAGGACAACCCCCCCCCACATTAGTATAGACCCCCCCAGGACAAACCACCCCCCCCACATTAGTATAGACCCCCCAGGACAACCCCCCCCCCCCCCACATTACTATAGACCCCCCAGGACAACCCCCCCCCACATTAGTATAGACCCCCAGGACAACCCCCCCCACATTAGTATAGACCCCCCAGGACAAACCCCCCAGGACAAACCCCCCCCCACATTAGTATAGACCCCCCAGTACAAACCACCCCCCCCCCACATTGGTATAGACCCCCCAGGACAAACCACCCCCCCCCCACATTAGTATAGACCCCCCAGGACAAACCCCCCCACCCCACATTGGTATAGACCCCCAGGACAAACCCCCCCCCCACATTAGTATAGACCCCCCAGGACAAACCCCCCCACATTAGTAGACCCCCTAGGACAAACCCCCCCACATTTGTATAGACCCCCAGGACAAACCCCCCCCCCACATTAGTATAGACCCCCCAGGACAACCCCCCCACATTAGTATAGACCCCCCAGGACAAACCCCCCCATTAGTATAGACCCCCCCAGGACAACCCCCCCACATTAGTATAGACCCCCCCAGGACAAACCCCCCCCCCCACATTAGTATATAGACCCCCCCAGGACAATTCACCCCCCCACATTGGTATAGACCCCCCCTAGACAAACCACCCCCCACCACTAGGCTAATTAAAACCACCCGGGCGGCAGCTGGAGAGGACAGTGTGCAGCCGCGCCGCCCGGGTGGAGAACAGAGCGTGTGTGATGCTTGTGCTGGTGGGCAGAAGGCGGAAGTTAAACACAGGACTCCTCCTGTGTTTAACTTCCGCCTCCTGCCCACCAGCACAAGCATCACACACGCTCTGTTCTAAACTAGTCGTGCTCGGCCACGGAGCGCCCCACCCCCCGTGGCATCACTGCGCGGCCGCGGCTGTGACAGGCGGAGAGAGCCGCGCCGCCTACGGACAAGGAGAGGAGGAGGGAGCGGAGCACTCTGGCGCTCCAGCGCCCCCACCTCTGTGGCGTCTGGGTGCACTGCACCCCATGCACCCCGGGACGGATCGGCCCTGAGTGTAATGTATGTAGAGGACACTCTGCAGCTGTTTACACATCTGGTCTTAGGTGCACTAGTGTGGGACACCAGAACAAACATTTTTAGGGTCTCAAACACAGGTACTCCAGTGGATACTTTGGGGTGTCTCCAGGTGGGAAAATTATCCAAAAAAGGTAAGTATTCCAGCCTGAGGAATTAAGGGAATAAATCATGTGTTCAGCTTGGAATTCTGCCCAAACAGACAATTGTCCCCCACTTCCAAGCAATGTTTATCATTCATATTTGTTGGCTCAAATATCTGTGTGCTAAGTATACCTTTTTGTTTTATTCTCATAGGGGAGCAAAGAATCGGGAAATATCATGTCCCCAGGGACCGCCCATCTCCTGAACAAAGGGAACAAACGGAGGTCACCACCAGATGAGGATGTGGAGGAAGGAGAGGTGATCGAGATAGAGACCACAACAGGTGAGTGTCTGACACCCCAGATTCAGGTAATCAGACATGTATGCCTGCCTATTTATAATACATGGTGTGTTTGTTTTTTTTATTTTTAGGTGAAGTACAGGTTGTGGAAGAACAGTCACAGTCAGATCATTTCACCAGTGACAGTGCCCAAAGGCTAATTCAGGACATCATGTATTGTAGTCAGGATTTAGAAATGATTCGCAAAAAAACTATGGATGTTGAAGTTAAACTTAAAAACATGATTGATGTCCTTGGAAGAATCCAATTTTTGCCAAAATTTACATTTTGTTTTTGCTATTTAAAATTGTACAACATTTTTAAAAGCCTAATTTTGAAGATGCACACAGTATATCAATGTACGCGTTTTGTGCCTGCTACCCCTTTCTCAAAACTCAAGTCAGTGAGAGGAAGGGGTTGCACCCCCAAAACACATACATTGATCCCCCATGATGGGAGATAGCACATGTTGACATTAGGCATGGGATCAGGATGTCAATCCCCAGTTTGCCGCACAATTTGTGTGCATCTTCAAAATTAGGCTTTTACAGGGGTGACTGCACTCCATCTGTTGAAGGCAAGATCCACACATTTTGGACAATGTAATGTGTGATCTTGGCTTAAAAAGTTTTTCTACGTAGAACTTTATTATGCTCCAGAGTTGTGAATTTTATGTTTGGAAACATGGCTGTTTATGTATCGTAACCTCAATTTTTTGGTGATCAAAATGCAAAACTTGTTATTTTTGTAAAAAAAAAATAAAAAATACATGTGAATGTGTACGGAGTAAAAAAAATTTTTTTTGCTCAACAATGTGTGGCTTCTTTCAATGATCAATACCATTTTTTTGAGTTGAAATTGGTGTTTACAGTGACAATGGGTGTTTAGATAATAATGTGCAAACCACTTGGCACTACAAGTGCACTAGGAGACACAAAAAAGAAACACAAGCAGGAAATTCAAAGCAAGATTTTTAAAGATAAATAAAGGTCAAATTTATTCAAAAACTGCTGGCAAAGCAATAGCCCCCCTCCCCGAAAAAATATTCAGAATAATTTTCACGCACTTCACGGGCGCTTTGGGGGGGGCAAGCCAGGACGGGCCGCTTCCAGGGACGTCAGGGATTGTAGTCCAGCGTCAGGCCCAAGTGTAACCACATAATTGGGGTTGGTCCTTTTTAAAAAGTTGTGCAAAATGCAACACGCTACCACAATGGTGTTCAGTTTGTATTCCGCCATATTAATGACCGCTTGGAACAGGCAGAACCGGCTGGCCAGAATACCAAACGCATTCTCCATGACTCTTCTGGCTCTGGCCAGCCGGTAATTGAATACCCTCTTCTCCGGGGTGAGTGTCCTCTGGGGGAATGGTCTCATCAGATGGTTTGCCAAACCAAAAGCCTCGTCCGCCACGAACACAAACGGGAGTCCCTCGACATTCTCCTCCGGGGGTGGAAATCCCAAGCCACCACTCTCGAGACGTCTGTCGAACTAGGTCCAGCAAAAGACTCCTCCATCCGACATCTGGCCATTCCTCCCCATGTCCACATATATAAACTCATAGGTCGCCGATAACACCGCCATCAACGCGATACTATTGAACCCCTTATAGTTAAAATAGTATGACCCGAATGGGGTGGTGGGACGATGTGGACGTGCTTCCCATCGATTGCCCCTCCGCAGTTAGGGAAATCCCACCGCTGGGCAAATTGGGAGGCCACAGTCTGCCATTCCTGTGGCGTGGAAGGAAACTGTGGAGTCAAACAAGAAAATTATAATTAGTACATTTGATAATAAACAGTACAAGCAGATTCTACACAAACATTGTTGGCAAACATCAGTATAACATTTCTTGTAGTATTTAAAGGCTAAAAATATAAGGTCCACTTATCAGATTCCTCCCCCCCCCCCCCCCCCTCTGATGGCCCCTTGTAAATATTTTAGGGGGGGGGAGGTATGTTTTGGACAGGTAACCACCCTCTCCACTACGTAATGGAGTAACAAAGTAATGTGTGATATTTTGGCCAGCCCCTCCTTCATTACACTATTGGCAGCCCACTGGACAGGTAAGAAGAATTGGCCTAAAAAAAGGAAAATGGAAGCACATTTTTGGATTCTGCTATTACCTATCACAATAATAATAGGAGAAGAAAAATGAAAACAGTAGCATTTGAAAGTATTGAGGCAGGCCCTTGCACTACATGCTTTGAAAAATTCATCCATAAATATGACCACTAAAGAGGTAGGTATAGTGTGTATTGGGTTTGGCAAAGTCAGCAGATAGAGGATTGGTATCAGCTGACTGAGCAGTTGGGGGGGGGGGGGGTTCCAAAAAGATTTTGGCCACCACAAAACAAAGCCTCAGGCACTCTGAAGGAATTTAAGGACAACTATAACATTTGTACACATTTTAGGGGGTGTTTAGGGTAAAGCATTACAATGGAGCTAACAAAATACATTGTTAAGTGACTAGACTATAGGTATACATGGGCCCCAGATAGCTTGCTGGGGGTTTAGTGAAGGCAAATATGCATGAAGGACAAAAAAGGAACGTACAAAAATGCAACATGCATGAGGACAAAGGGGCACAGCATATTACAGCATATTACAGCATATTGAAATCATGGTAAAAGAAATACAATACATTAGCAAACAGTAAATACATAGAATGTGATGTTAAAGAATACAACCTCATATAGTCCTTCTGCAGGACCTGGATGATGGCAGAACAGGTCTCTGGAATGATGATCCCCAGAGCCTGGGGGGAGATGCCTGTCGAGACCTTGAGGTCCTGAAGGCTTCTCCCTGTCGCCAAGTACCTCAACGTGGCAACTAACCTCTGCTCCGCAGTGATGGCTTGCCGCATGCAGGTATCCTGCCTGGTAATATAAGGGGACAGCAAAGCCAACAGACGGTGAAAAATGGGGTCCGTCATCCTGAGATAATTCCTGAAATCATCAGGGTTATTCTCACGGATCTCACGAAGCAGAGGCATGTGCGAGAATTGGTCACGCTGGAGCAACCAATTCTTGGTCCATGAACTCCTCCTCGCCCTGTTTATGGACCGGGCTTGTGTCAAAGTAAGAACCCCAACACCAAGCCCCCCGCACAGCACGAACTCTACGACGAGTACGTACACGTAACATCACTTCTAAACGGTTGGCTGGTCCGAACAGACTAAAGAAAGCACTGATAAACAGCAAGGCCTGAAAGAACATAATGCAAATCAAGCAATGAGCGGACAATAAGCACTGAAAATCAAAGTGTACTATATATAAATATATAGGCCGCAAAGACAAACAAATGCGAACTGACTACACGCACTGATACGCAAATACGCACCGACAAGCACAAACTGTAGAGCAAGAACGATCTGAAGCACAAGTCTGAAAAACACAAATCGTCTATAGCAAAACGTCTACTAACACGCGATAAACACGAGATCAGCAGAAGGAGCCCAACGGGTGCCGGACATGGTGCTGAACTTTCCTTTTATGGTCTTGTCGTACGTGGTGGACGTCACCGCATTCTTGGCGGTCGGAATTTGGTGTGATCGTGTGTAGGCAACACAGCTTGAGCGGAATTCCGTCGGAAAAACCGTCACAGTTTTTTCCGACGAGAATTCCGATCGTGTGTACGCGGCATTACTATCGTCCATTGTGGCCCAGTGCAACCTCTATGCACAGCAGTACATAGTAAGCAACCCTGGCTCTAGTTATGCCCATCCCTTTGAGTGGAGGGAACTTACCATAGAGAAATTAAAACATTTTTTTAGGCCTAACTTTTAATATGGGACTCACAAAAAGACCAATTGTACTCCTATAGGTCTACCAACCCCATCCACCAAATGCCACTCTTCTCATCCATTATGCCAAGATCAAGATACCTTATGATTATGCGGTTCCTCCACTATAATGACAACACCCAGTGCCCTCCCCGAAATGACCCGCCACTCTTAAATAATTTCTCTGAAAAATTCTCCCAGTTATATACCCCCGAACAGAATATCTCCGTGGATGAGTCCCTTGTAAAATTCTCAGGCAGGCTGGGCATCATACAGTTTATTCCCAGCAAAAGGACCCGGGGGTCCTAGAAGATGATGGACTTAGCAATGGCATGCAATGCCAAGCTGCTTTCTTACAAAGCAAACAGAATATTGGCAAACAGAATATTGGCATGCATTAAAAAAGGGGATTAATTCCAGAGGTAAAATATGGGGTTAAAATGTACAAACTTTGTGACCGAGCAACAGGGTACATCTACTCCTTCCTGGTGTATGAAGGCAAGAACTCCCAACTGCATCCCCCTGAATGCCCAGTGTATATTGGAGCCAGCGGAAGAGTTGTCAGGGAGCTTGAAAAATACATGAAGGGAAGAGTGAGACCACAAGCCTCAGGGATTTTTTGTAAGCGGTATAAAGGTTTTAAATGGTAGATATAGGCAGTAGCAATGTTTATAAAAAATAGATTTTTATTTCCCCATAGGGACAGATAAAGACAAAGGACACAGGTAATATATCCATACATTACAGACATATGTGTTAAATCAAACAAGATTTGTGTAGAGCTTTGCCATACTAGACATGTTTCACTCTATGGAGTTTCTTCAGGAGATTCATAGGTATAGTTCAGAGATATGCTGAGATAACAAAGTCGCATGAAAATGCATCCATTTCAAAAGTACACATAAAATGTACATGTTTAAAAGGTAATGACATTGGCTCGGTATAAACATCAAATAAACCAAGCAATAGCATATTGAGATAAATTACATAGTACACAGTTACAAAGGACATAGAAAGCAGATGAGGGCATGGAAAAAGGCAGGCTGATCTTACCACATAGACTTGGATGGATGTGGAGAAAATTGAACACATAAGTGTCAGTTTCTTGTATAAAAACTGATTTTTTGACATAAGGTGATTCACTCCCAGGATGCCACAAAATGCATAGAGTCGCTTGCAGAGAGGAACACTATAACAATTCAAATAAGTATGTTTTAAACAAACTAGAGATATAGGGCTTGGAAATTAGTACTCAAAGTGCTAAATACAGTCATCAGCGAGTGTCAGTCCATTATGAATAAATTACCTGATGCAGGTTTGTAAGAATGAGAGTGCTATACATTCAAATTGCTGAACTTTGAAGTTTGAGGTTCAGATATGGTGCAATTAGTACTGCACCAGGTCCAAAAATTGGTTGAGATATAGTTTATCTATAAAGAGATGATAAGGTGGGCTGTTAGTATGAGGCCACCAAAAAATAAATGTAAAGATAGAGCAATAGGGAATTCTATTTGGAGACAATAATAAAGATGTCTTACCCCTTGATGATAGGAAATGGTAGCGGGCTCAGTGCAGGAGGGTGGACGGTTAAACCGCCATACGTTCTCATGTTCAAGAGGCTCCTGACAGGGACTGAATGGCAGGGGGAAGCTGCCTTAAATAGGGACTCTCCGACCCGGCGGCGTCTGACATCACCGCCGGTTTTGCGGACGCATAAACGGCGCCACTCCATGCTGAGTATCCTGGGGAGAGTGGTGCGCATGCGCAGATGACGCGCCACGTCGCCGGCACATGACGTCAGAGGCGCGCCGCTAGCTAGCGGTGCGACAGCGGCCATATTGGAAGGTCCTTTTGCCCTTACTTCATAGTGAAGAGGGAATAGACATTTACCCACAACGGGGAGCGGGCGGATTGAAAAATACCGCTGCTAAATGGTGTCTACTTGAGGAGACCTGTCAAAAAGGTTGAGGATGACAGAGCTTGGGCGGGCCTAAAGTATAGCATGAGCAACCCCGGGGCGCCCGTACAAACGACTCAGAGTGCAGAAAAGGCATCAAAGGGGGGGACACCTCAAATTGAAAAAATTAGGCATAAAAATGCATGTTATGAACAATTGTAAATATAAAATACAAGTTACTTATGTTAGCAGATCAACCTGGCCATCCAGCCTCTCATCTGCTTTTTGACATAGAGGCATCAGAAGTTTAATAATTGATGTCATGTAAAATGACACATACATTGTTACATTAGAACGATTGGTCATAAAAACAAGAAGAGGAAGAAAGGAGAAAGTGAGGAAAGATCTTGTAAAGAGCTAAATAAGCACTGGCTTAAAGAAATTATTTGTAACTCATAGCATCATTCAACCCTGGGGGGGTGGTGGCTTTGAGATCAAAGATCCAGCGAGCCTCGCGCTGAAGTAAAGTGCGATCATAGTTTCCCCCCCTTTCACCTGGAGGTACATGTTCAAGTGCGTAGAAATGCATTTTATAAACATCATGTGGCATGAAATAGCCCCATATGGCGGCTAATGGGCGTTTCCATCTTCTTTCCTCGCACAAGGGATACATGGTCCCTGATGCGGTGAAAGAATGGGCGTTTAGTTTTTCCTATATAGAAGGCTGTACATTCACATGTCATGATATATACTACGCCAACTGATTGACAGTTGACCGAAAATTTAGGTTTATAGATGCGTCCATTGGGTAGAGTGATTTGTTTTGATGCGTATAAGTAGCGACAAAAGTTGCATTTGTGGCAAGGTTTAGTTCCAACGTTTTTTGGGGGGTTTTGGCAGCCTTCTTCTGTAGGGACATAGTGACTGCGTACTAGAGTGTCTCTCAGAGATTGAGATCTTCTAAAAGTAATTTCAGGCTGGTCACCTAGGTGTTTAGAGACCAAGGGATCAGCTTTCAGAAGGTACCAGTATTTGCCAAAAAAAATTCGCACCTGGACATGATGTCCCGAAAAGCGAGTAATGATTCTAATGCCTGGGTCAGTATTGGGTGATTTGTTTCCATGAATAAGATTGGAACGATTCTGCTTTTTTGCCTTAAGGTAGGACCTATTCAGACATTTTTGACTATAGCCTCGGTGTCGCAAACGCAGCTGCAGTTTTTTGGACTCCACCTCAAATTGTGAGTCCTGACTGCAGTTGCGTTTGACACGGAGGTATTGCCCATAAGGCACGCTAGCCACCAATGGGCTGGGGTGAGAGCTAGTTGCATGCAACAAAGTGTTTGCTGCTGATGATTTGCAGTAGAGGGTGGTTCCAACGTTTCCATCCTCATCTGCAAAGATTTGAATGTCAAGGAGGGTTAAATGTGACTGACTCCTTTCCATTGTAAATTTAAGATTAAACGTGTTGATCTTAAGTTTTTCAAAAAAGACTAACAAGTCTGTTTCGGTACCCGTCCAGATAAAGAACACATCGTCGATGTATCTTCTCCAGATAGGGATCTGGTCTAAAAAAAAATTGTATGTCATCTCTATGGAATAGGTGACGCTCCCACCCCCCCAGATACAGATTGGCATAGGATGGGGTGCATTTAGTCCCCATAGCTACACCCTGTATCTGGAGGTAGTGGTAGCGCCCAAAGAGAAAAATGTTGTTGTTCAGAATAAATTCGAGCAACTTCAAAAATGAATTCATTATATTTCCTAGATGACTTGTTGCTCTCGGAAATGAAGCCCTCCACAACTCTGACACCCTGATCATGGGGTATGGAGTTGTAGAGGGCTTCAACATCGAGAGCAACGAGCCAAGACTCAGGAGGTATTGAGATCCCATCAAGGGCCCTCAACAGATCCCGAGTATCCTGTAAATAGGAGACCAATCCTTCGACATGTGGGCGAAGAAAGTCATCCACCAAGGCACTAGCATTTTCTGTTAAGCATCCGTTTCCAGAAACTATGGGACGACCTGGGGGGTTAGTGGTATTCTTATGAATTTTAGGTAACGCATACAGTGTAGGAGTTTTTGGGGATAAAATGTTTAGAAAGTCATACGTTTTTTTTGTAATTAAATCTTGGTAAAAAGCAGAACTTAGTAATTGTCTAAATTTGCAGATGGTGTAGTTCACGTGGCTTTTTGGTATTTTGCGATACCACTCACGGTTTTGTAGTAATTGGGAGACCATCGACTCATACTGACATTTATCCATGACGACAAGGTTTCCCCCTTTATCAGAGGGCTTGATGATTATACTTGTTTCAAATTGTAAGGAGCGTAAAGCTTCTTTTTGTTGTAAAGTGAGGTTGGATTCAGGTGGTTCACGCCACTTGGTTTTGCGAATTTCATTAGTTACTTGTTGAGTAAATGCCCAGACATTGGGATTGCCTTGTAGGGACGGAAAAGTAGTGGATTTGGGTTTGTATACCTTGGAGGAGGAGACAGCGGGAGGGGGGGCAGAGAGACGGGGAGAGACCTGGAGAAGAGCATCTGCCTCTGCCGTGTCCACCTCGTCAATGTGCCCCTCGTCCCACAGCTCCATGAGTTCCTCCATTGCTTTTATATCATTAATAGTCATTTGTTGAGAAAGGGGGGAAGACTTTGTTAAATTGTCAGCATGAGTCGAGGGGCCTGGTTTGTCAAACATTATGCGAAACATTAATTTTCGTGAAAAAAGATTTAGATCTTTAATTAATTCAAAGGCATCTATAGATTTGGTGGGGCAAAAGGTTAACCCCAATTTTAACACTGACATTTGAGCTTCAGTGAGTGTGATGGAAGATAAATTAATTATTTCAAAGTGATTTTCGATTGTTTGGTCTGTGAGGTGATTAATTCCGTTTGTTTTCTCGGATCTAATACTGGTGTAATATAATGTATGTGTCATTTTACATGACATCAATTATTAAACTTCTGATGCCTCTATGTCAAAAAGCAGATGAGAGGCTGGATGGCCAGGTTGATCTGCTAACATAAATAACTTGTATTTGATATTTACAATTGTTCATAACATGCATTTTTATGCCTAATTTTTTCAATTTGAGGTGTCCCCCCCTTTGATGCCTTTTCTGCACTCTGAGTCGTTTGTACGGGCGCCCCGGGGTTGATCATGGGATGCAAGGATTACAGACTCTTCATCTTTGTCCCATGGGCTTCCCCATACTTTAGGCCCGCCCAAGCTCTGTCATCCTCGACCTTTTTGACAGGTCTCCTCAAGTAGACACCATTTAGCAGCGGTATTTTTCAATCCGCCCGCTCCCCGTTGTGGGTAAATGTCTATTCCCTCTTCACTATGAAGTAAGGGCAAAAGGACCTTCCAATATGGCCGCTGGCTAGCGGCTCGCCTCTGACGTAATGCGCCGGCGACGTGGCGCATCATCCGCACCACTCTCCCCAGGATACTCAGCATGGAGTGGCGCCGTTTTTGCCCCCGCGACCCGGCGGTGATGTCAGACGCCGCCGGGTCGGAGAGTCCCTATTTAAGGCAGCTTCCCCCTGCCATTCAGTCCCTGTCAGGAGCCTCTTGAACATGAGAACGTATGGCGGTTTAACCGTCCACCCTCCTGCGCTGAGCCTGCTACCATTTCCTATCATCAAGGGGTAAGACATCTTTATTATTGTCTCCAAATAGAATTCCCTATTGCTCCATCTTTACATTTATTTTTTGGTGGCCTCATACTAACAGCCCACCTTATCATCTCTTTATAGATAAACTATATCTCAACCAATTTTTGGGCCTGGTGCAGTACTAATTGCACCATATCTGAACCTCAAACTTCAAAGTTCAGCAATTTGAATGTATAGCACTCTCATTCCTACAAACCTGCATCAGGTAATTTATTCATAATGGACTGACACTCGCTGATGACTGTATTTAGCACTTTGAGTACTAACTTCCAAGCCCTATATCTCTAGTTTGTTTAAAACATACTTATTTGAATTGTTATAGTGTTCCTCTCTGCAAGCGACTCTATGCATTTTGTGGCATCCTGGGAGTGAATCACCTCATGTCAAAAAATCTGTTTTTATACAAGAAACTGACAATTATGTGTTCAATTTTCTCCACATCCATCCAAGTCTATGTGGTAAGATCAGCCTGCTTTTTTCCGTGCCCTCGTCTGCTTTCTATGTCCTTTGTAACTGTGTACTATGTAATTTATCTCAATATGCTATTGCTTGGTTTATTTGATGTTTATACCGAGCCAATGTCATTACCTTTTAAACATGTACATTTTATGTGTACTTTTGAAATGGATGCTTTTTCATGCGACTTTGTTATTTCAGCATATCTCTGAGCTATACCTATGAATCTCCTGAAGAAACTCCATAGAGTGAAACATGTCGAGTATGGCAAAGCTCTACACAAATCTTGTTTGATTTAACCACTTTAAGACCAGCCTCGTTTTGGATTTTAGGTGTTTACAGTTTTTTTTTGCTAGAAAAAAACTTAGAACCCCCAAACATTATATATTGTTTTTTTCTAACACCCTAGAGAATAAAATGGCGGTCGTTGCAATACTTTTTTTGAGCAGCGGTCTTGCAAGCGCACTTTTTTTGGAAAAAATTCACTTTTTTGAATAAAAAAATAAGACAACAGTAAAGTTAGTCCAATTTTTTTATATATTGTGAAAGATAATGTTACGCCGAGTAAATTGATACCTAACATGTCACGCTTCAAAATTGCGCCCGCTCGTGGAATGGCATCAAACTTTTACCCTCAAAAATCTCCATAGGCGACGTTTAAAAAATTCTACAGGTTGCATATTTTGCGTTACAGAGGAGGTCTATGGCTATAATTATTGCTCTCGCTCTACCAATCGCGGCGATACCTCACATGTGTGGTTTAACCACCGTTTTCATATGCAAGTGCTACTCACGTATGCGTTCGCTTCTGCGCACGAGCTCGTCGGGACGGGGCGCTTTAAAAAAAAATGTTTTTGTTTTTCTTATTTATTTTTCTTGATTTTATTTATTTTTACACAGTTTTTTTTTTAAAAAATTAATTGGCTCACTTTTATTCCTATTACAAGGAATGTAAACATTCCTTGTAATAGAAAAAAGCATGACAGGTCCTCTTAAATATGAGATCTGGGGTCAAAAAGTCCTCAGATATCATATTTGGACTTCAATGAAAAAAAAAAAAAATGTCATTTAAAAAAATGACATTTGAAAATTCCTCTTTAAGAGGTATGGGCGGAAGTGACGTTTTTGACGTCGCTTCCGCCCTCCTATGGTATAGAGATGAGTGGCGGCCATCTTAGCGTCACTCATCTCTATGCACAGGAGGAGAAAGGACCCGATCGGGAGGGGGGGGCACCTCTCCCGCCGCCGATAACGGTGATCTCGCGGTGAATACGCCGCGATGACCACCATTATCGGAATGCCGACCGGCGCCTGAAGAGATGGATATCTCGGTTGTGGCAGCAGCTGCTGCCGTTACCGAGATATCCCTCTTCAAAAAAGGGACGTACATCGTCGTGCGCCGGTCGGAAAGTGGTTAACACATATGTCTGTAATGTATGGATATATTACCTGTGTCCTTTGTCTTTATCTGTCCCTATGGGGAAATACAAATCTATTTTTTATAAACATTGCTACTGCCTATTTCTACCATTTAAAACCTTGATACCGCTTACAAAAATTCCCTGAGGCTTGTGGTCTCACTCTTCCCTTCATGTATTTTTCAAATTATTTGGGATTTTGGTATCACCCATAGTTCAACTACTTCATCTAGCATATTACATTTTGTCTGGGAGCTTGTCTATCCAATCCTTGGAAAGGGATACCATCTTTATGTGGATAATTTTTATACAGGCTTGCCCCTCTTCCACAATCTTCACCGGAGAGACACCCCAGCATGTGGTACAGTAAGAGCCAATAGAAAGGGCTTCCCGCAAAAACTCGTCAATGAAAGGCTACGACGAGGGGAGACGGCGTCTTTGCGGATCCAGGAGCTATTGGCTGTCTAGTGGAGGGACAGACGAAATGTCCACATGCTCACGACAATCCATAATGACACCTATGTGGAAGTCTCCAGAAGAAACAGCCCAATCCCGAAACCTGCTTGTATCTATGACTATAATTTGTTTATGGGGGGAGTGGACTTCAATGATCAGATGATTGAACCCTACCTTCCCACAAGAAAATCCCGTCATTGGTATAAAAAAGTGTCCATTTATTTTTTCAGTTTGGCCATGTATAACACTTATGTTATTTACAAAAAATCTACTGAGACCCCGTATCCTATCTTCACTACCAGGAACAAGTAATCTCTGCAATTTGGTACCCTGAAAGCCCACCAGAAAATATTGGCTCTGATTCCATGAACGACACTTTCCTGAGAAAATCCCCCCCGTGAAACAGGCCCCCAGACATCAGAAGAAATGCCGGGTGTGCACCAGAAGAGGAGTTAGAAGAGACACCATGTATTATTGTCCCCAATGTCCTTCCCATCCAGGCCTCTGTATAGAGGTAAATGTTTCCGCCGTTACCATACTTCTCTACATTATTAGGGAAGTATGGTATGGTATGGAACCTTGGACAGAGGCGTGGCTGTGGACGTGGTATACTTGGATTTTGCAAAAGCGTTCGATACAGTTCCCCACACACGGCTCATGTGTAAGGTAAGGTCTACAGGCTTGGAAATATCGGTTTGTAAATGGATAGAAAACTGGCTAAATTACAGAATTCAGAGAGTAGTGGTTAATGATTCTTACTCTGAATGGTCTAAGGTTATCAGTGGTGTACCCCAAGGTTCAGTGCTGGGACCCTTACTTTTTAATATCTTTATAAATGATATTGGGTCTGGGATCAATAGTAACATTTATGTCTTTGCATATGACACCAAGCTATGCAGTGGAATACCGTCCTTACAGGAGGTCTCCAATTTACAAGCCGACATCAATGCTCTGTCTAATTGGGCGACTATGTGGCAGATGAGGTTTAATGTTGATAAATGTAAAGTTATGCACTTGGGGGCTAAGAATATGCATGCATCATACATGCTAGGGGAGTACAACTGGGGGAATCCGTAGTGGAGAAGGATCTGGGGGTTTTGGTAGATCATAAGCTCAATAATAGCATGCAATGTCAAGCTGCGGTTTCCAAAGCAAGCAAAGTTCTTTCTTGTATTAAGAGAGGTATGGACTCCAGAGAGAGAGATATATAATTTTGCCCTTGTTCAAATCATTAGTAAGACCTCATCTGGAATATGCAGTTCAGTTTTGGGCACCAGTTCTCAAAAAGGGTATCGGGGAACTGGAGAAAGTGCAGAGAAGGGCAACCAAACTGATAAAAGGCATGGAGGAGCTCAGCTGTGATGAAAGATTAGAGGAACTGAATTTATTCACTCTTGAGAAGAGGAAAATAAGGGGGGATATGATCAACATGTACAAATAAATAAGGGGTCCATATAGTGAACTCAGTGTTGAGTTATTCACTTTACGGTCAACACAGAGGACAAGGGGGCACTCTTTACGTCTAGAGGAAAAGAGATTTCATCTCCAAATACGGAAATGTTTCTTCACAGTAAGAGCTGTGAAAATGTGGAATAGACTCCCTCCATAGGTGGTTCTGGCTAACTCAGTAGATTGCTTTAAGAAAGGCCTGGATACTTTCCTAAATGTACATAATATAACTGGGTACTAACATTTATAGGTAAAGTTGATCTAGGGAAAATCCGATTGCCTCTAGGGGGATCAGGAAGTGATTTTTTTCCCCTGCTGTAGCAGATTGGATCATGCTCTTTTGGGGGGGGGGGGGGGGGGTTGCCTTCCTCTGGATCAACTGTGGGTATAGAATGGGGTATATTGGATTGTACGATATTTTTTATTTTTATGTATTATTTTTTTTTTTTATGGTTGAACTGGATGGACTTGTGTCTTTTTTCGGCCTAGCTAACTATGTAACTATGTATGGTAAACGTAATTCTCATTTCCTGTCATTTTCCTCCACACCCCTTATGCCACTGCACTGAACTGTACATACCTCTGCCGTCTCCAGAACCGACCCTGGCCTGTTATACGACCAAGCTTCTGCCTGACGATAAACATACCTCTGCCTTCTCTGGAACCGACCCTGGCCTGTTATACGATCAAGCTTCTGCCTAACGCTAAACTGTACCTACCTCTGGCTGCTCTGGAAGGGACCCTGGACTGTTGGAACAAGTTTTTATGACTGATCATTTACCCTGCTATGCTAGTGGGAACACAGGAGTCTCACATATGTGAGGGGCTCCAGAAATGTTTTTCTGGATGAAGAAAATTTTTTAGTTTTCTCATTCCGGATTAGGGTCCGGAGACTCGGAGGCTTCAAAGAGGTTTGGGTGGGAGAAGCCCCTATCCCTGTCCCCATTCTTTCCTGGCCTGCTATTTGGACCATGTTCCTACTTACTACCAGGACCAATATTTTGTCACTGCTGGCAATGTCTCTACTTGCACTGACCCTGGACTGTATATGGACAGTGTCCCTGCCTGTACTGACTATGGACAATATTCCTGCCTGCTGCCTAGACAATTCCATTCACTGTCGCTGACCATGTCCCTGCCTGCTGCCTGGATCAGGGCTCTACTCCTGTGGACAACTGCACTACTAAAACCACAGGTAATCTTTTGTTTACCATTTGCTTAGCAGAATGTATTTTAGGGTGTAATTCTTGGTATGTTCATGCTATGTGTTAGAAATATGAAGGGCCTTCAAAAATGTGATAGATTGTAAGGAAATTAGATGTGTAATCTATGCTCCTAGAACGCCTGAATGTGCTACTTCAATGTTGGGTCTCTGTATGTGGCCAGGCTGTGTAAAAATCACATGTGGTATCGTGGAGGAATAGTGGAATATATTTTGGGGTGTCATTTTTGCTATGTACATGCTATGTGTTTGAAATATCTTAGAAATGGACAACGTTTTCATTTTTTTTTCCACATTTTGCAAAAACGTCTGGAAAAAAATGAACCATTCAAAAGACTCATTATGCCTCATAGATTATACGTTGGGGTGTTTGCTTTCCAAAATGGCGTTTCCATTGTCCTGGTGCTCCAGGGCCTTCAAAAGTGTAATAGGTGGTTGAGAGATTAGATGTGTAATTTATGCTCCTAGAACGCCTGAATGTGCTACTTCAATGTTGGGCCTCTGTATGTGGCCAGGCTGTGTCAAAGTCTCACACATGTGGTATCGCCATACTCAGGAGGATTAGCAGAATATATTTTGGGGTGTCATTTGTGGAATGTACATGTGAGAGAAATAACCTGCTATAATGACAATTTGATTTGAAAAAAAAAATCTTAATTTTGCACAGAATTGTGGGAAAAAATGACAACTTCAAAAAACTAACCATGCCTCTTACTAAATACCTTGGAATGTATACTTTCCAAACAGGGGTCATTTTGTGAGTATTTGTACTTTCCTGGTTTGTTAGGGTCTCAAGAAATGAGATAGGCCTCAGTACATCAGGTGTGATCAGATGTGACCAATTTTCAGTGATTGGCACCATAGCTTGTAGACTCTATAACTTTCACACAGACTAAATAATATCCACTAATTTGGGTTATTTTTACCAAAGATATGTAGCAGTATAAATTTTGGCCCAAATTTATGAAGAAAAATTACTTATTCGCAAAATTTTATAACAGAAATTAAGAAAAATGCATTTTTTTAACAAACTTTTCGGTCTTTTTTAATTTATAGCACAGAAAATTTAAAACCCAGAGGTGATCAAATACCACCAAAAGAAAGCTCTATTTGTGTGAAAAGTAATTGTCATTCAAAATGTGAGAGCACTGAAAGCTGAAAATCGGTCTGGTTAGGAAGGGGGTTCAAGTGCCCAGTGGTCAACTGGTCAAGGACCCTTGGGTGCAAGCCATCTGGTCCTGGTGATTTATTAATGTTACCTTCCCCATCTCTCCATCCTTAGTAACCAGATTCCCTTCATCATTCTTTATAAGACCAATATGATCTGACCTCCCTTTCTTACTATTTATGTACTTAAAGAATTTCTTGGGATTTTTTTACTCTCCTCCGCTATGTGCCTTTCGTGTTCTATCTTAGCCACCTTGATTACACCCTTAAATTTCTTGTTACATTCTTTGTAAAGTTGGAATGCTGATGATGATGATCCCTAAGCCTTGTATTTTTTGAAGGCCTTCTCCTTTGCTTTTATATGCATTTTTACATTGGAGTTAAGCTACCCAGGACTTTTATTAGCTCTTTTAAATGTATTTCCCATTGGAATGCACTGGCTAATGCCCTTTTACCCATTTTTCCTCCGTGTTATTTGTTCAAAAGATCTTATCCCAATTATTATCTTCTAGCAAGGATCGTAGTTTAGGGAAGTTGGCTCTTTTGAAATTCAGTGTCTTTGTATTCCCCTTATGTTTCCTATTTGTGTGATTTATTCTAAAACTAATTGACCTGTGATCTCTGTTTCCTAAATTGCCCTGTATTTTCATATCCGTGATCAGGTCTGTATCAGGTCTGTATTGTTGGTAATCAGTAGGTCTAGTAACGCTTTGTTTCTATTTGGTGCATTTAACATCTGACCCATGAAATTGTCCTGCAAGACATTTAGGAACTGGCGAGCCTAAGATGAATGCGTGGCTCCTTACCACCGGGTCTATGTCTTGATAATTTAAATCACCCCTTATAAATACACTTCCCATTCTTGCCGCTAATCCAAATTGTGATAGGAGGTCCACCTCCACCTTCTCCCTCTAGTTAGGGGGCCTATAGCATACTCTCAGTATTACTTTCCCCTTAGTTTCCTCCCTTTGTAGCTCTACCCATAAGGATTCCACCTCCTCCCTTGCTCCCTTAGTGATGTCACCTCTCACATTCACTTGTACATCATTTTTGATATACAGGCATACCCCTCTCCCCTTTTTACCCTCCCTATCCCTGCAATATAGGGAATACCCTTGAATAGTTGCCAGCCAATCATGAGAGCTGTCGAACCAAGTCTCTGTAATTCCTACAAAATCGAAATCCTCCTCGTACAACAGTAGTTCTAGTTCTCCCATCTTGTCTGCCAGACTTCTGGCATTGGTGAATATGTCACGTAGTTTAGACCGGTCACATACTATCTCCTTATTGGGTGCTCTGGGGTTGCAAATAAGACTTGTTACTTTACTTACCTCAGGTTTAGATGCTTTAATGCCCCAATACTACCCTCTGGAATATGTTCCGCGCTGAGTAGCTCTACCTCTGGACCCTACCCCCATCGCCTAGTTTAAAAGCCCTTCTAACTTTTCGGCCATCTTCACTCCCAGCAGATCTGCACCTTCCCCATTTAGCCATGAAATATTTCTAATATATATTTGTAATGTATGGGAGATCCGGTAACGCCATCAGATGAGTATACATTTCTAATGCAGCAATATTGCAGCATAACGATGACCTAGGCTATAAGAAGATTGCCAAGACCCTGAAACTGAGCTGAAGCATGGTGGCCAAGAACATACAGTAGTTTACCAGGACAGGTTCCACTGAGGACAGGCCTCACCATGGTTGACCAAAGAAGTTGAGTGCACATGCTCAGCGCCATATCCAGAAGTTGTCTTTGGGAAATAGACGTATGGGTGCTGCCAGCATTGCTGCAGAGGTTAAAGGGGTGGGGGGTCAGCCTGTCAGTACTCAGACCATATGCCGCACACTGCATGAAGTTGGTCTGCACGGCTGTCGTCCCAGAAGGAAGCCTCTTCTAAAGATGATGCATAAGAAAGCCTGCAAACAGTTTGATGAAGACAAGCAGACTAAGGACATGGATTACTGAAACCATGTCCTGTGGTCTGATGAGGCCAACATAAACTTATTTGGTTCAGATGGTGTCAAGCATGTGTGGCGGCAACTGGGTGAGGAGTACAAAGACAAGTGTGTCTTGCCTACAGTCAAGTCATGGTCGGTGGCTGCATGAGTGCTGTTGACACTGGGGAGCTACGGTTCATTAAGGGAACCATGAATGCCAACATGTACTGTGACATACTGAAGCAGAGCATGATCCCCTCCCATTGGAGACTGCAGGGCAGTATTCCAACATGATAACAACCCCAAACACTTCCAAGACGACTACTGCCTTGCATAAGAAGCTGAGGGTAAAGGCGATGGATTGGCCAAGCATGTCTCCAGACCTAAACCCTATTGAGCATCTGTGGGGCATCCTCAAACGGAAGGTGGAGGAGCCCAAGGACTCTAACCTCCACCAGCTCCGTGATGTCGTCAGGGAGGAGTGAAAAAGGACTCCAGTGGCAACCTGTGAAGCTCTGGTGAACTCCATGCCCAAGAGGAGGCAGTGCTGGAAAATAATGGTGGCCACACAAAATATTGACACTTTGGCCCCAATTTGAACATTTTCACTTAGGGGTGTACTCACTTTTGTTGCCAGCTGTTTAAACATTAATGGATGTGTTGAGTTATTTTGAGGGGACAGCAGATTTACACTCCTATACAAGCTGTACACTCACTACTTTACATTTTAGCAAAGTGTAATTTATTCAGTGTTGTCACATGAAAAGATATAATAAAATATTTACAAAAATGTGAGGGGTGTACTAACTTCTGTAAGATACTGTATATCATGACCTGCATTATAATTTGTACTCAGCACGCAGTGTGAAGATGTGTCTAGCAGTGCCTTGCAATGCAATGTTAATTGCACCCAAATGCACATTGACAGTGAGCTGCAATCCAACTGCACTAAAATGTACCCCAACATACAAATAAATATGCCCTGTACATCACATTGCACTAACGAAAAATAGTTAATTGTTAATGGCACCCACACACACAAACGCACATGTTTTCCTGTGCCAAACTACATGGTGCTGCAGCACTATGCAGTTTAGTGCAGCGTGTTTTGAGAAAGAGTTTTGGGAAAAAACATGCAACATACGTTTTCAAAATGTGACACTGAATTAAAGTGTTTGTTTACCAATGCCAGAAGTCTGCCAAGCAAAATAGGTGAGTTGGAAGCTCTGGTTTACAAAGAGAACTATGATCTGATTGGTATGGCTGAATCTTGGCTTCATTCTTCTCATGATTGGGCTATTAATATTCCTGGCTATGCTCTCTTTCGGAAAGATAGGGTAAAATGGAGGGGCGGTGGTGTCTGTCTCTATGTGAGAAGTGATCAAAGTGAGTGTGAAAGAGGACCTAGTTGATGGAGAGTGTGATGAGTCTGATGCATTATGGGTGAAACTGTACATCGGTGTGCTACAAAGGTTATCATTGGAGCTCATTGCACAGATGAAAAGGTCTGCAAGGGTTGGGACAGTGATAATAATGGGGGATTTTAACAACCTGGAAATTGACTGGAGTATTGGCACTGCTGGGACAGTTAAAGGGCAAAAATGTATAAACCTATTACAAGGCAATTTTATGGTCCAGTTAATTGGGGCCCCGACTAGGAATGATGTTTTGCTGGACCTGGTAATCTCAAACCATGCACAGCTTATTACCAATATTCATATAAAAGAACATCTGGGTAGCAGTGACCATAACATTATTTAATGTTAGCTGTAAGCAACACACACATACTGGAAAGATAAAAATACTTAACTTTAAGAGAGCAAATTTTCCAAGGATGAGGGCTGCTCTCCAAGACTTAGACTGGGAGGGAATATTGGCATCAATGGACACAAAACAGAAATGGGAATTCTTCACAATGCACAAACAGCGACAACCCTCCAGGAAGCGCTAACGTGCATGGGCGTGCACACAGACCACAACAGACCTCTGGAACCACGGATGTGCATGCGTGCAACGGCGCGCACACGCGGGAGTGCACCCCTAACTGCATTTTGCGCCAGACGGGCTATTTAAAGGGTGCTCTGCCCACAAAAAAGTGCTGACTGGCCTTCAGCTTGTCCTGAGCCTCTGTACTCTGCCTGTGAACCTGCTTGATACCCGATCTGACTGATCTGACTCTGATCTGTTCTAACAGGACACAATACCTGAACTTGCACATCGGTTGGAGTGCCGCCTTAACATCAGCGGATCCACTGAATCTCATCTTAGACTTCTGCCTGTTGTCCTGCCAGATCTGTCCACCCTACAGTCTCCACTGCAAGTTCTGCAAACAATTTACCCAGGCACTCGTGTTCCTCCAAACCCTAGCTACCACCTGTTCCACATTCAGTGGAGCTTGGGTCGGAGATACAAGGGAGGCCAACCTCATCATATCAGACTCCTATCAGGTACGTGACAGTACCAGTCAGCCACGGATGGAGTCTGAAAGGGAGGTCTCCCCACCAATGTACATTTTCAGATCAATCTCTGCACTCACATATACAGTGCAAGGACTACAGAAGAATCTAAGTCGCATAGAAGAGCGACTTTCGCACAAGGTAAAAAGCGCATAAGGCCCTGATTTCCCTGCAGTCGCAGATTCCTCTGCCCAAACAGAACTCAGGTTTATCCAGGAGGCTGCTCCCCCTCCGGAACCCAGAGTGCCTATTCCGGAACGTTTCTTTGGGGACCGTGGAAAGTTTTGTACCTTCCTGAATGCTTGCGAACTATACTTCTCTCTGTTATCCCGGACCTTTTCTTCAGAGGACAAGGTGGGGTTCATCATTCCCCTGTTATCTAATGAACCCCTTTCCTGGGCCCACCATCTCCGGGAACAATATGACCCCGTCTTGGCAACCACTGATTCATTTTTTACAGCCATTACATAACCGATTTTCGGATCTTGAGTGCTGATACCCTATGGAACCACAGTCGCCACCAGTTTCGCTTGGGACTTTCTGATACCTTAAAGGATGAACTTGCCAGAGTGGGTATGCCCACATCTTTGGGAGATCTAATCAACTTAACTATCCAGATTGACCAGCGATTACGAGAAAGGCAATCCGAAAAACTGCAAAGAACCCCTACAGAGACTTCCAGACCTTCCGCTTCTTTGTTGACTGCACTTCCCGGAGAGAAGGAACCGCTTAAAATTCACCATAGGAGTTTTCGAAGGCCTCCTCTCTCCCCCGCCGAGCGCCTTCGACGACAGCAAACCAATCTATGCCTCTACTGTGGGGAGGCTGGGCACTTTATACGGACTTGCCCGCTAAAACTCAACAGACCTAGCCCACTTCCACCACACATGATGTATCTTCCTGGAAAAAATCAGACACATGCGTCTCTCTCTGTAGAACTTTTGCACTCAGGAAGAACAATTCCTGTATCAGCTATTATAGACTCTGGGGTTTCTCTGATTCCACATTTGCCTCCCTGCATCAGCTACCTGTATATGCCAAGAAGCAGGGGTTCCATGTCCATCTGGCCGACGGCTCAGGCATTAAGTCTGGTCCTGTTACTCAGGAGACCGCACCTATCCACTGCCAAACTACCACAGGCCATCATGAACTCCTCCGGCTGGATATTATAACATCTCCTATGTTTCCTGTCATCCTTGGCATTCCATGGTTAAAAGCCCATAACCCACTCATTAACTGGCTTACTGGAGATGTCTCCTTCACTTCCGACTACTGTCTGACGCACTGCCTTCCCGAGAGTACGGTCAACACTATCCCTCTCCTGAGTTTACAACCTGAACCTGAAACTTTAAAATTAGTTCCTGCTGCCTACCACGAATACCTGGATGTATTCAACAAGAAGGGTGCAGACACTCTTCCCCCCGCATAGGACATATGATTGTCCTATTGAACTTTTACCGGGAGCCGAAATTCCATTTGGGCTGATCTATCCCCTCTCTGAACCCGAACTGGAAGCTCTACGTACCTACATAGACGAAAGTCTGAAGAAACAGTTCATTCGGCCTTTCACATCTCCTGCTGGTACCGGTATCTTTTTTGTGGAGAAGAAAGATCATTCCTTGAGACCCTGCGTTGACTATCGGGACCTTAATAAGATCACAGTGAAGATCCGGTACCCCCTTCCTCTGATTCCAGAACTCTTCCAGCGACTAAGGGGGGCACAGGTGTTTTCCAAGCTTGATCTGAGAGGAGCATATAATCTAGTCCGAATTAGGGAAGGGGATGAATGGAAAACGGCCTTCCGAACACGCTTCGGCCATTTTGAATATTTAGTTATGCCATTCGGACTCTGCCATGCCCCAGCTACGTTTCAGCATCTAGTGAACAATGTTTTCCGGGACTTTCTAGACCTATTCGTCATAGTATACCTAGATGACATTCTTATATTCTCTGAAACTATTGAATCACATCAGATCCATGTGAAGAGAGTGCTAAATCGGTTCAGTAAACATTGCTTATACGCTAAAGCTGAAAAATGCGACTTTGAGAAGAGAACCATACATTTTTTGGGACTTGTTATTTCTGCTGACGGCATTTCTATGGACCCACAGAAGGTCTCATCTGTCCTAGAATGGCCTGCTCCCACCGACAGAAAAGCTGTTCAAAGGTTCGTGGGGTTTGCAAATTTTTACAGAAAATTTATCAGGGACTTTTCTGGCATCATCTCCCCCATCACACAATTCACAAAACAACATGTTCCCTTCTGCTGGACTCCAGATGCTCTGGAGGCTTTCGAACAACTGAAGGCCTAATTCACTTCTGCTCCCATCCTGAAGCACCCAGATCCATCCCTGGCTTATGTGTTGGAGGTTGATGCCTCTGAGAATGCGGTCGGAGCTATATTATCCCAACGTCAAGGTCCCAAGTCTTCACTGCATCCAGTGGCCTTCTTCTCAAAGAAACTGAATCCTTCCGAAAGGAATTATGACGTCGGAGACTGAGAGCTAATAGCCATAAAAGCTGCTCTCGAAGAAAGGTGCTACCTTTTGTAGGGAGCATCTCATCCGATCCTCATCTTCACGGATCACAAAAACTTAGAATATTTAACAACCTGAGACCCAGAGTACGTCATATGACGTCTTTTTGGTCTCAGGGGTATATCTGAATGATGCCTGTAGCTACAGACATCATTCAGATATTGCCGGTTTCAGCCGGCGATTCCCTGCACCATAAGAATGATCATAGCGGCTGTTCTGCCGCTTGATCGTTCTTACGGGCGGCGGGAGGGGATGCCCCCCCCCTCCCGCCGCCCTCCGGTGCTTCTACCGACTCACCGCTTCCATCGGTGAGTCGGACTCGGGATCCGCCGGCACCGGATGATGATCATAGAGATTTCCGGCGGACCAGATGGTCGCCGGAGTCTCTATGATCGTTCGGAGGCCGGGCACGATGTTATGACGTCACGCCCGGCCTCTGCATTCAAAAAACGGCGCCGCCTCCGCTGGGAAGCGGTGATCGTTTTTTTTTTTTGGGATTTTAGGCTTCCCAGCCTAGAGGTGAGATGTGGGGTCTTATTGACCCCATATCTCACTGTAAATAGGTCCGATCATGTAATATTCCTATTACAAGGGATGTTTACATTCCTTGTAATAGGAATAAAAGTAATCAAATATTTTTTTTTTTTTTTTAAAGTTGTTGAACTAAAAAAATAAAGTAAAATGAACAATAAAAAGAAAAAAAAAAAAAAATTTAAAGCGCCCTGTCCCCGCGAGCTCGTACGCAGAAGCGAACGCATACGTAAGTCCCGCCCACATATGAAAACGGTGTTCAAACCACACATGTGAGGTATCGCCGCGAACGTTAGACCGAGAGCAATAATTCTAGCCCTAGACCTCCTCTGTAACTCAAAATATGTAACCAGTAAAAAATGTTAAAGCGTCGACTATGGGGATTTTTAAATACCAAAGTTTGGAGCCATTCCACAAGCGCATGCAATTTTGAAGCGTGACATGTTGGGTATCTATTTACTCAGCGTATCTTCATCTTTCACATTATGCAAAAAAATTGGGCTAACTTTACTGTTTTGTTTTTTTTTAAAGCAGGAAACTGTTTTTTTTCTGAAAAAAACGCGTTCGAAAAATTGCTGCGCAAATACCGTGCGAGATAAATTGCAACGACCGCCATTGTATTCTTTAGGGTCTTTGCTAAAAAAACATATATAATGTTTGGGGGTTCTATGTAATTTTCTAGCAAAAAAATTTGGAATTTTACATGTAGGAGAGAAATGTCAGAATTGGCCTGGATCTCAGGTGGTTAAGGACAGCTAAACAATTAAGGCCACGACAAGCAAGGTGGGCACTGTTTCTCACGTTTTATGTTCCATATCACCTACCACCCGGCTCAAAGAACGGCAAACCGGATGCCTTATCTCGGATGTTCAATAGCCCTGTAATTTCCATGGAACCAGATACCATCCTCCCGGCTAAAAAAAATTCTATTTCTCCAGGCAGACCTGGTGTCACAAATAAAGGCAGATCTGGTAAACCGACCCCCTTCCCAGGACCTGGCTCTTCAACTGAGGGATAATCTGTTTTTTCACAAGGAACACATTTTCGTCCATGAGCAATTCAGGGTTGCTATCTTAAAACGTTGCCATGATCACCATCTTTCAGGGCACTTTGGAATCACTAAGACTGCTGACTTAATCTCCCGCACCTTCTGGTGGCCAGACCTAATGCAGGACTGTAAGAAATACGTAAATTCCTGTACAACATGTCTTCGCAGCAAATCGGACAAAGCCAAGACCTGGGGACTTTTGGAATCCCTTCCTATACCTAAGAAACCATGGAGTATGATCTCCATGGATTTCATTGTAGAGCTTCCTCCATCTGAAGGTTTCACCTCCATTTTTTGTTGTTGTCGACCGACTAACCAAGATGGCCCATTTTATACCCTTACCAGGAACCCCTTCTGCCACCGAGACTGCTTCAGTTTTCATTAAAGAAGTTGTTAAGCTGCATGGCGTCCCAGACAGCATCATCTCCGACAGAGGTGTACAATTTACATCTAGATTTTGGAAGGATTTATGCAAAGCACTGAACATTGAACTCCGTCTGTCTTCCGCATATCACCCACAAACAAATGGCCAAACCGAACGTACTAACCAAACCCTTGAACAATACCTGCGGTGCTTTTCTTCCTTCGCACAAGATGATTGCCTGTCACTTCTTCCACTTGCAGAATTTTGTTAAAATAACTCCATTCAATCAGCAACCAATCACCATTCTTTGCCAATTATGGGTTCCATCCCTCCTTCTTACCCGAGGTGTCTGTTGAATCTTCTGTACCTGACGTACAAGACCGGTTAAGCTTCCTTTCTACCAATAATCAATTGTTACAAGATACGATTACTAAAGCTCAGGCAAGCAACAAGAAATTCTTTGATAAGAAAAGAAAAGAACCTGAACCTGAAACTGGGAGATAAGGTCTGGCTGTCCACAGCTAATTTAAGGCTAAACTGTCCCTCAAAGAAACTTGGCCCTAAATTCTTGGGTCCTTTTCCTGTCAGGAAGAAAATTAATGCAGTAGCATTTGAATTAGTGTTGCCCAGGAACTTAAGGATACAACCAGTATTCCATGTTTCCTTGTTGAAACCAACCGTGCCTAACCCCTTTCCTGACCGGATTTCCGAAGTCCCTCCTTCACTCCTTATCAAAGGTAATGAGGAATGTTGAATTGGAAACCCTGTTGGACTATAGAATCAGAAACAATCAAACACAGTTCCTTGTTAAATGGAGAGGCTACGGCCCGGAGGAGAATTCTTGGGAACCAGCTTCCAATGTTCATGCCCCAAGATTGGTGCAAGCCTTTTTTCAACGTCATCCTGAAAAAAGAGCCCTGAAGGGCATCCGGAGGCTGCCATTAAGGGGGGGGGGGCAATGTAAGGAAACGGTTAATTCGCGCATTGCGAATGCGCTCACGCACAAACAGCAACAACCCTCCAGGAAGCACTAACGTGCATGGGCGCGCACACAGACCACAACAGACCTCTGGAACCACTGATGCGCATGCGTGCTCGTGCGCACAATGGCGCGCACACGCGGGAGCGCACCCCTAACTGCAATTAGCACCAGACGGGCTATTTAAAGGGTGCTCTGCCCACAATCAAGTGCTGACTGGCCTTCAGCTTGTCCTGAGCCTCTGTTCTCTGCCTGTGAACTTGCTTGATACCCGTTGTTGACCCCGGCTTGCCCTGACCTTCTCTTTGGACTCTTTGCCTGATGCTTTGTACCGCATTGCCCGCTTGTTACCGAACCTGGCTATCCTCACGACTCTGCTTCCGTCTCCAGTCTTCAGGAAGTTCTAACAGGACACGATACCTGAACTTGCACATAGGTTGGAGTGCCGCCTTAACATCAGCGGATCCACTGAATCTCATCTCAGACTTCTGCCTGTTGTCCTGCCAGATCTGTCCACCCTACAGTCTCCACTGCAAGTTCTGCAAACAACTTACCCAGGCTCGTGTTCCTCCAAACCCTAGCTACCACCTGTTCTACATTCAGTGGAGCTTGGGTCGGGGATACAAGGGAGGCCGACCTCATCATATCAGACTCCTATCAGGTAACTCACTGCAAAGTATATTCCCGTGGGCAATAAGTTTAAAAGGCTAAAAATAAAACCTATGTGGCTCACGGCCAAAGTTAAAATGGCTATAAATAATTAGAAAATAACTTTTAAAAACTATAAAAATGAAGGAACTATATCATCTATCATCATTTAAATTCTACAACGAATATAACAGAATATGTAAAAAGGAAATCAAGGATGCAAAAATTCAAAATGAACGTCAGATTGCAAAAGATAGTAAGACAAACCCACAAAAATTCTTCAAATATATTAATAGTAAAAAGGGCAGGTCTGAGCATGTAGGCCCTTTACAAAATAATCTAGAGTGGGTGACTGGGGACAAAGAGAAGGCAAATTTATGAAAATACTTTCTTCAGCATAATGGAGATGGTATTGACACAGCCCCAAATGATCCACAATGGCTCAAAAGTGATATGGTCCAGAAATATTTAGACAGAATAAAGGTGGATAAAGCACCTGGACCAGATGCCATCCACCCACAGATCCTAAAATAATTGAGCTCTGTCATTTCAAAGCCATTGTTTCCAATTTTTAGGGACTCATTAATGACTGAAATGGTACCACTGGATTGGCGTAGGGGCAATGTGGTGCCCATATTTAAAAAGGGATCAAAGTCTTTACCAAATAACTATAGACCTGTTAATTTAACTTCTATTGTCGGGAAAATACTGGAGAGTTTAAAAAAAGACCACAGAGACGAGTTCTTGCTGGAAAAAATAATTTTAAACAACAGACAGCATGGATTCATGAAAGACAGAAGAACAAACCTGATTTCTTTTTATGAGGAGGTAAGTAAAACCTTGGACTGAGGGGTGCCTGTGGATGTGGTATACTTGGATTTTGCAAAAGCGTTCCCTACACACGACTAATGTGTAAGGTAAAGTCTGTAGGCTTGGAAAGATCAATTTGTAATGGATAGAAAACTGGCTAAAGAACTGAGTAGTGGTTAATGATTCTTACTCTGAATTGTCTAAGGTTATCTGTGGTTCAGTGTTTGGACCCTTACTTTTTAATACCTTTATAAATGATATAGGGTCTGGGATTAAAAGTACCATTTCTGTCTTTGCAGATGACACCAAGCTATGCAGTGCAATAACGTCCTTACAGGATGTCTCCAATTTACAAACTGACCTCAAAATGAGATTTAATGTTGATAAATGTAAAGTTATGCACTTGGGGGCAAAGAATATGCTTGCATCATACATACTAGGGGGAATTCAACTGGGGGAATCCATAGTGGAAAAGGATCTGGGGATTTTGTTAGATCATAAGCTCAATAATAGGGATGAGCCGAACACCCCCCTGTTTGGTTTGCATCCAAAAGATGCGAACAGGCAAAAAAGTCTATGGGAGTCGAACGTTAAAAATCAAAAGTTCTAATTTTAAAGGCTAATATGCAAGTTCTTGTCATAAAAAGGGTTTGGGGACCCGGGTCCTGCCCCAGGGGACATGTATCAATGCAAAAAAAGTTTTAAAAACTGAAGTTTTTTCGGGAGCAGTGATTTTAATAATGCTTAACCACTTTCAGACCGGACCATTTTGCTGGCTTAAGACCAGACCACTTTTTGCGATTAGCACTGTGTCCCTTTAACTGACAATTGCGCGGACGTGGCTCCCAAACAAAATTGACGTCCTTTTTTTCCCACAAATAGAGCTTTCTTTTGGTGGTATTTGATCGCCCCTGCGGTTTTTATTTTTTGCGCTATAAACAAAAAAAAAAGAGCGACAATTTTGAAAAAAACACATTATTTTTTACTTTTTGCTATAATAAATATCCCCCAAAAATATATAAAAAAAACGTTTTTTTCCTCACATATTCTTCTACATATTTTTGGTAAAAAAAATCACAATAAGCGATTATTGATTGGTTTGCGCAGAAGTTATAGCGTTTACAATATAGGGGATAGTTTTATAGCATTTTTATTAATAATTTTTTTTGTTACTAGTAATGGCGGCGATCAGCGATTTTTATTGTGACTGCGACATTATGGCGGACACATCGGACATTTTTGACACATTTTTGGGACCATTGTCATTTATACAGCAATCAGTGCTATTTAAATGCATTGATTCCTGTGTAAATGACACTGGCAGTGAAGGGGTTAACCACTAGGTGGCAGTGTAGGGGTTACATGCTCCTAGAGGAGTGTTTCTAACTGTGGGGGGGGGCGTGGCTGTCAGCTAGTGAATGCTGATCTCTGCCCCAATCACGGAGCAGAGATCGGCGTCACTAGCGGGGGAGATGCTGTTTATTTCCGCATCTCCCCGTTCAGCCTTCCCGTGAGCCAATCACGGATATCCCCGCGGCGATCGAGTCCGGCCTCACGCGGGTCCCGACCGGCGCGAGCGCACGCCGCTGGCGGCGCACGGTCGATGGCACGGCGGCATCTTAAAGGGGACGTACCTGTACGCCCTTATGCCTGTCCGTGCCATTCTGTCGACGTACATCGCCGTGCGCTGGTCGGGAAGAGGTTAAAGTGAAACAAGAAAAGTTAAATATTCCTTTAAATTTCATACCTGGGGGGTGTTTATAGTATGCCTGTAAAGTGGTGCATGTTTCCCCGGTTTAGAAAAGTCCCTGCACAAAATGTAATTTCTAAAGGAAAAAAAAGTCATTTAAAAGTACTTGCGGCTATTAATGAATTGTCCGGGCCCGCAATACAGATGAAAGTCATTGAAAAAAACAGCATGGGGATTCCTCCCAGTCCATTACCAGGCCCTTTGGGTCTGGTATGAATATTAAGGGGAACCCCTAACCAAAATTACATTTTTTTTTGCGTGGGGGTCCCCCCAAATTCCATTACCAGACCCTGCACCAAATTTAAAAAAAAATGGCGTAGGGGTCCCCCTCAAAATCCATACCCTTATCCTAGCATGCAACCTGGCAGTCCGCAGGAAAAGAGGGGGGGACGAGAGAGCACCCCCCTCCTGAACCGTACCAGGCCACATGCCCTCAACATTGGGAGGGTGCTTTGAGGTAGCCCCCCCAAAGCACCTTGTTCCAATGTTTATGGGGTGAAGGGCCTCATCCCCACAACCCTTGCCTGGTGGTTGTGGGGGTCTGCGGGCAGGGGGCTTTTTGGAATCAGGAAGCCCCGTTTAACAAGGGGACCTCCCAGATCCCAGCCCCCCTTGTGTGAAATGGTAATGGGGTACATTGTACTCCTACCATTTCACCCAAAAAAGTTTTTTTAATTTTGGTTCGGGGTTCCCCTTAATATTCACACCAGACCCGAAGGGCCTGGTATAGGACTGGGAGGAATCCCCATGCCGTTTTTTTCAATGACTTTCATCTGTATTGCGGGACCCGACAATTCATTAATAGTAGTTTTAAATTACTTTTTTTCCTTAAGAAATTACATTTTGTGCAGGGACTTTTCTAAACACGGGAAACATGCACCACTTTACAGGCATACAATAGACACCGTAAACTAATAATACACACTCTCGCCCTACCCTCTGTGTATCCCCACTGCGCTTATGTGTGAATCTCAAACAAAATAAATAAAGTAATTAGCTGCCACTCTTAAATAAATGAATTATGTGCAATATTCCTAGTATATAGTGTGGAATGAGAGGCGCTGGCTACTATCTATGTAAAGTCAAACTATACAATAGAGTGAAGTGTGGTGTATCAAAATAAATGAATAGAGTGATAGCAAAGTCAGCGTCCTGTATCTCACTCTAAAGATTGCCAAGTAGCCACGGCCCGACATGTTTCGACATGGCAGTATGCTCAATCCTTTATTCTCTAAGTTCCCACCCCCTGGGCGGGGAGAGCAGACAGCGCAATATCCTGCTCCCTGTGTCCCCATCCCTCCAATTCACCAGCTATGTACAGCGCAATTTACATCCAACAGTACATAAATATCACAATGCATAGTTTTGTTTTCCTCCCTCATCATATCATATTTGCATTCCTATGCTGTACTTCACAGCACATAAGCTAGCAGTGATATTGAAGCTATCGCTTCAACCCATTCTCACAGGTGGATTTAATCAAGCTGATTTCAAGCAAGCAAGTTTTCAACTCACTTCTAAAAGCACTTCTCAATGCTTAACCATTTAAGGGCTTGTGCAAGTTATTATAAAAATTATAAAAGTTATAAAAATGACTATTCATATATGAGAAAGGAGCCACAATATAATATAAGCATTATGGACAGGGACAACTTCCATCAATTAATTCTACAGTAGAGCGGTCCCGTCATTCACTATATGGCAGTTACCTTAATAGTTACAGCCCATAATATTAAATTCTAATAGAGGACAATCATAAATAAATGCCCCTAAAAATGCTGATAATAATCCCCTTATAAATTAGAACAAGGGTGCCAGCGCATTCTGTGAATATTAATAATGAATGGAAACCAACAAAATGTCAGATAATAGATCAATCAGATGTGTATATATACAGTAAGATATTAATCCTGTGCATACCTTTAGAGTAATAATAGTAATATGTATATGTGTGTGATAAATTTAACTCATAAATACTACAATGTAACCAAACACTAACATAGACTATCAATCTCTTCGCTCCATGTATCCTTATGACACCGCTGTTGAAATGCAGAGTGGAGATGCCAATAACTACAACTCACTGTGATCAATCCTATTCCAAAAGCATCTAAATTAATTTATACTAAACTTCCTCCTTATATAAAAAAAAAAAAAAAAAAGAAGGGTGTCACCACTACTGCAAATACATTTTTTCCTTAAATTTTTTTTTTTTCCTTTCCCTTTTCTTCTCCTTCCCCTTTCTTTTCCCTCCTTCCTTTGTGATAGAGATACACGTTATAATATTAATAAAATAAAATAAAAAAAACACAAATCCTATCACGCCGCTCAAAAATAAATCAGCTAATGTGTGTAAATCCGCATATATTTATACAGAAAATCTAGTGGTGGAGAATCTGTGGTTTAAGTGTGTATCATTAATCTAATATGCCTGTATATACATACAAGTGTATATACATATACACACACACACACACACAGAGTATCACATAGATCTCGCTTTAGCCATCTTCCCACACACTGTCAGATGATGCACCTCTCAAACCTCATGCAAGCAGACAATTGAATTCAAAAAAATATTAGAATCCAAAAATTTAAATTAATAATTGGTAATAAAACAATTCAGGTCCACCTCTATGTTCATTCCTCTTGGAGATAAACATTTCATTAAAAAGATCCATCAGGTCTCCCTCTGGGATAAATCCCTGACCCGATTGGATCCCCTCCACGAGGAATGAACACAGTCAATGCCGCAAAATTGGAGTAAACCTGGATCCTGATTGGGATATTCCTTGAAGTGTAAAGACACGCTGTGGTCCTTAAACCCCTTCCTAATGTTCGTCAAACGCTCAGCAATGCGCACCCTGAGGAGTGGCTCAGTGCGACCCACATAAAACAGCCCACATGGGCACCATAGCAGATACACCACATGTGTCATATTACATGTGATGAGTTCCCTAATTTGAAAGATTTCTCCATCTCTATTTGCAATAGTGGTGACACCCCTGTTGACCTTCTGTACCATCCGCACCTCCTACACGCATTAAATACTTTTAAATCCATAGAGATGGATTGTTTCATGGGTGGGTCAAGCACTTTTCTCAGTACTTTGTCACCTTCTATATATAAATTTCAGCTGATTGGATATAACTTTCCCAAGATGTTTATCCCTGCAGAGGATATACCCATATTTTCTAAAGTTTGATTCAACATCTTTGTACTGGTGATGAAAACCTGACACAAAGCCCCACTGATGTTGATCATTCCCTGATGTTCTATCTTTATCCATTAAACAAACATTCCTTGGGGTGTCTGCCACACTTTCAATGATTTGATCCAGAAACCTATCCTTCAGAGTCTGTGATTGAGTTACATAATCCTCATATTCTGTGCAGTTACGTCGTACCCTCAGGAATTGTCCTTTCGGAATATTCCGAATCCAGGCCGGGTGGTGGCCACTTTTAATCGACAGGTAGCTGTTACGATCCGTTGTTTTAAAATAAACCATGGTGTTAAACTTATTTCCCTTTCTCTCTATTTTTAGATCCAGAAAATTGACAGATGTTGCACTGATCACATACTCCAGTTTAATGTTATGAGGATTAGACATGTACGCAGCAGAAGCGCAGCATAGGCACAGTACATACATGACTGGGTGCTAGGAACAGAAGCAGGAAAGGGTTAAGTTGTTTTCACAAGGAAAAGTTGTTCTGCACTTACCTTATTGGACAGCTTGCAGAGGGGTGGAGTATTATAAATAGGTTTCAGTTCAGGGTGGAGTCACCAGTTCGTCAAGGGGTCAGCAGGAGATAGAGAATTTCCCGGTGGAGCTGGTAGGTTGGCCTGGGGACAGAAATTAGGACAAGATGAGCGGGTTGGAGCAGCTTTGGGATCAGATCAGAGCAGCAGCAGAGACCCATAGGGCAGAGTGGCTGCACGGCCAGGTAACGGCTGCCTTACAGGGTGCCAGCCAAGGACCGGCCTCCACACGTGCTCGGAGGGCTATCCCTCTGAAGCGTTTGAGCCTGGACATTATTCCCCCCAGGTCCCAGCGCAGAGTCAGAAGCCCCAGCAGGGCCAGTTCGGGCCCCCCGGCAAAGCCTGCCCCTAGTCAGGCGCAGAGGGGGAGGACCTCCAGGACACAGAGCCCGAGGGGGAGCGGCGGGTCCCAGGCCGCCAGACGCCCCAGCCTTGTTGTGTGGGCCTAGATCCACAAGGCTGCCAGCCCTGGCGATGTTCCGGTCGGGGGGCAGCCTGGCGGGGGAGTCTCAGATTCACGAGCGCCAGCCTTACCTGTACAGCGGCCGACGGCTCGCCTCGTGGCGGTGCCATCTTGGGGAGGGGAGGAGCCAGGAGTTCTGCACAGAGGAGCCTGTATGCTGAGCGGCGGTCGGGAGGCCCCGCCTCCAGGGCCGGCTTGGGTCCTGGGAGGGATGTCCGAGGAGATGCCTGTGCGCTGGCCACGCCGGCGGCGCAGCCTGATGACCTCATAGAGGAAGCCAGTACGAGTGGGGGAGAGAGCCCTCAGGAGGAATCCAGCTTCCCTTCCCTGCCCAGCTCTGCAGTGTCCAGGCCAGGATCCAGCCGGATGGAGGAGCGATGCCCACAAAGCCCAGCAGAAGCGGACAACAGCGGCTTGGAGGAGGGAGAGCTGTCGGAAGACCCCCAGGAGGCGGCGAGGGTGTCCGGACAGACGGCTGGAGGTTCTGTTCGCCTGCGACAGCCCGGTAAGTCTCTTTCTACAATGCCTTTTGCACATGCACGGGGGGGACAGGGTTCAGGGGGGGGTGGTGGGGGGTCGGGAGCCGGGACACACCGGGTAGTGGGGATAGGGGGGATTTGTGGGACTCGCTTAGGGACCTACTGGACGCAGACAGAGAAGGACGTCGGGGGACGCAGCGAAGGATCAGGAGGCGGAGAAGGTACGCTTGGCGGACGCAGCGCGTTGCGAAGTGTACGTATGCTTCGAGGGACTGTTAGGAGCGCATTTAAAGAAGGAAGTGCGGGAGAAGATATGAGTATGTTGAAATTTTTTCTTTGCTCCCGCTAGAGAAATTTAAGAGAAACGTAGGTACAGGCTTATTCCCCGGACGTTCGCAAATTGGTTGTAGGCGTTTGCAATCTTTGCCAGCGTGATCGGGGAAAAAGCGCCAGAGAATTGTTCGGCTTTGTTCTGCTACCTTGAAGCCATTAGCGAGGCCCACAGGGTTTATGGGGAACTGGCATGGCTTCGGTATGACGAGCAATTTCGTCAGCGGAAGGCAGTGCACCCGTCGATTCGGTCACAAAGACATCAGCCTGTGGATGAAGTTGATGACATCATCCAGGGCGGGTGGGCAGTTTTTTCCAGGGGGGGCCGGCGGCGCTTCGTCCACAGGATCGCCGGCCCTTAAGAAAAAAGGAGTTTGCTGGCAGTTCAATGAAGGGACTTGCCGATACGGGAGCTCGTGCAGATACAAACACGAGTGCTCGGGGTGCAGTGGATTACACCCATTCTCAAAGTGTTTTAGACAAGGCAAAGGTCGATCAGGGCATACAGCTGACAAAAGGAGTGACGCCAGTGAGCTTGGCAAGGATGCTTCCTTTTCTAAGTAGGTATCCGGATCGGGCTGCTGCGCGCCTATTGGAGGAAGGGTTTAGTATGGGTTTTAGGATCCCGAGTTCCCTACGGGAGCTCCCTCCGTTGGCGCAGAATCTATAATCGGCACGTTTACATCCGGAGGTAGTGTCGGCGAAATTGGCCAAGGAGGTGGCTTTAGGGCGCATGGCAGGACCGTTTTTGGCCCCTCTGGTGCCAGGTTTAGTGGTTTCCCCATTGGGTGTGGTTCCAAAGAAAGAGCCGGGTCAGTTTCGGATGATTCATCATCTGTCCTACCCGAAGGGCGGCTCGGTAAACGATGGTATCGACCCGCAGGATTGTGCGGTTACCTATACATCGTTTGATGCTGCCGTGGCTTGGGTGAGAAAATACGGGAGGGGTGCACTGATGGCAAAAACTGATGTGGAATCAGCATTCCGCTTGTTGCCAGTGCATACGGGGAGCATTCATTTACTGGGGTGTGTTTGGCAAGGGGAGTATTTTGTAGCCCGGTGCTTGCCAATGGGTTGTTCTGTTTCCTGCGCATTGTTTGAGGCGTTTAGCTCGTTCTTTGAATGGGCAGTAAGGGAAGTCGCAGGTGTTAATTCAATCATCCACTACTTGGACGATTTTCTTTGCATCGGACCGCCGGATTCGCGGTGTTGTGGTTTCTTGCTGAGTACCGTGCAGCATTTGGCGGGCAGGTTCGGGATTCCGCTGGCGGCAGATAAGACGGAGGGCCCGCAGACGGAGTTGATTTTTTGGGGTATAACCATTGATTCTAGGGACATGGAGTGTAGGTTGCCCGAGGAGAAATTGGTGGCGCTGCGGAGGGAGGTATGTATGGCCAGTCGGAAGCACAAGTTAAAGTTGAGGGAGGTTCAGTCCCTCCTAGGTAAGTTAAACTTTGCGTGTCGCATCATTCCCATGGGACGCATATTCTGCAGGCGCCTGGCGGCAGCCACGGCGAGGGTTAGGTTGCCCAATCATTTTGTTAGTTTGACCAGGGAACTGCAGGAGGATTTAAAAATTTGGGATATCTTTTTGGCCTCCTTCAACAGCAAGGCTATTTGGCAGGAGGGGCCGGGTCCAGGGGATATGGGGCTTACTGTCAAGGGAAGTGGAGTGCGGGTCCGTGGCCGGAGAGCTGGAGGACAGCAGGTTTACTGGGCAATTTGGTGTTGTTGGAACTGTTCCCCATCGTATTAGCGATTGAGTTGTGGGGGCAGGAGTTGAGCAACAAGAAGGTAAGGTTCAACTGCGACAACATGGGGGTGGTGGGGGCGATTAACAACATATCGGCCTCATCACCGCCAGTTGTCAGGTTGTTGAGACACCTGGTGCTCAGTTGTTTGCGGATAAATGCCTTTGTGTATGCGGTGCATATCCCTGGGATCGACAACAAACTAGCGGATGCTTTGTCTCGTTTCCAGTGGACGGAATTTCGCAAGCTGGCACCGGAGGCGAAGCAGACGGGGGAAATGTGCCGCCCGAAATTGTGGAAGATTGCTCTGGAACCGCAGCCAGGTTGATTCGTCAGTCCCTCAACGCTGGTACATGGCAAGCCTATAGGAAAGTATGGCTAGAATGGGGGGCCTTGGGTGAGGAGGTTGGCGGGTCGGAGGAACCAGGGGACATGGAGACTAGGGTGTTATATTTCATTTGTCAAAACTATACAAGGGGGGTCTCTGCGTCCACCATTTGTAAGAAAATGACCGCGCTGGCCTTTCTTTTTCAGTTGAAGGGGATGCAGGATGCCACAAAGGCTTTTGTGGTACGAAGGGCTTTGAGGGGATATAGGAGAGGGTCATGCAAGACGGATTCCAGGCGCCCGGTGTCGTTTGCGGTGCTGGAAAAAATTGTGGCAGTACTGGGTGGGGTATGTATGTCAGCCTTTGAAATAATTTTGTTTAGGGCAGTCTTCGTGGTGGCATTCTTTGGGGCCTTCCGGATAGGTGAGTTGGTCTCTCCCTCTAAACGCATAGCGGGGGGTTTGAGGTGGGGGGACGTGTCGCTGCTGGACGGGGCAGTGGAGTTATGGATTAGAAGGACAAAAACTGATCAGGAAGGCAAGGGTGTCAGGGTGGAATTATTTGCCGGCAGGGATACCGATACCTGCCTGGTAGCGGCCCTTCGTAGTTTTTGGGACGTCCGCCCCCATGGGGGGGGGGGGGCCTTCTTCATTCATCAGGATGGCTCGTGTCTCTCAAGGTTCCAATTCACGGCGGTTTTTCGAAAGTGCTTGGAGGTGGGTGGTTTCCCCCATTGGAATATGCAGCGCATTCATTCAGGATTGGGAAGGCTACAGAGGCGTCTTGGTGGGGGCTTCCCGGGGACGTAATAAAAAGCATAGGCAGGTGGGAGTTCACTAGGTACCGACTCTATGTTAGGCCTCATTTATTGTGAACTGTTATACCTGCATTTAGCATCTGTTGGTTGGATTTTTGCTGGGTATGATTTTATTTTGTCTTTGCAGATCCCCCCAGATGTCTCGTGTGGATCATGGGACACTCCTAAGTTTTTTGGGGGGCTAGGAGGGCTGATGTTAGGCCAAATGGAAGGCAGCTGAGGTTGGACAGAAATGATGGGTTGGTTAGGTGGATAGGCCTCCCTGGGATGAGGTGGCACAGGGTGGTCCCCGAAGTTCACCAGTTTGCACGCTTAGACAGGGCCCCGGATATCCTGGTTTTACATGTAGGGGGCAATGACTTATGCGTCAGGCCCATGAGAAAAATTATCAAAGATATTCAGTGGGATTTCTTTAGGCTGCGGTCATCTTTCCCGGACATGACTATAGTTTGGCACTGATGTCCTTTGTCATGTGATTTATTGACCATGTAATCGAATGTATTTTTAATTTTTCAAACCTGTTTATTTTCAAATAAATTATGCCACAAAAAATGGTGGAATAAGTATGTATTCACGTATCCCAAAATAATATAAAAATATAAAATTGACTCATGTATAAAACATAAATTAGCTCTGAAATAACTTAAAAAATAAACTTGGCTGTCAAGTAGGCCTCTTCCATGTTTTTTTGTAAAAATGTGTCATGTTGGTCCTTAACCTTGAACAGACCTCATCACAGATTCTGATAGGTTTTTGGGAAAGGGGCCTCATAGGAGTATTGAGTTGCGGACGCTGGGTCATCACTGGCAGTATGGGGAGCAGGCCTAGCCTCCCCATGTTGACTTGGCACATACATACCCTGATTTTGGGGGGGGGGGGCTAATTGAAGGAAGTGGGGATGGGATAGGGAAGGTTACTGTGTGGCACTTCATATCTGGAGATTGGCTTTTCATAACTTGAGGGATATGATGGTGGATGATTATAGGGGTAAGGATGGTGTTGCTGCTCAGGGTAGTGCATGTATCTTGGGTAGTTAAGGGGAGGTCTTGGTTGGGGCACATTTGGGTATTTAAATGCAGCTTCCTCCTGTGGCTGGGAGAAGGAGTGCAGCACTTGTTCTATAGTTTTTCGCATTTTATAGTAATGCTCTGGGGGCACCTTTTTAATTAGTGGGACAAAACTGAGCACCAGGATTGTATTGGGACATAAAATGCATCCACCTTTTCTGTCATGTTTTTTAACATTTCTAATAAGCGCTCACTTAGGTCAGGTTGGGATAGTGGTAGTCGCCTCCGTAGCACTTTGCCTGGCAGAACAATATGTGCAGGAGCAGAGGATGTCCCAGGGACAGCCTCTGCCACTGCACATTGTTCATCTGGATTAGTTTCCCAGAGATTGGAAGATGTTTGTATTAGTAATAAATCCTCTGTGTCTTTTGGAACATCAATGGGTGCTTCCTCCACTAGCTTCTGTCCTGTTTTAGATTGTAAAAATAGAATAAATTAACTAGGCATATTCATTGTTAAGAGATTGTGCGATACATAGATGATCTAGATGAAAACTTACTCCCTCATCTCCACAATGGGTTGCATAAAATCTAAGTCCCTGGCAAACATATAGGGTACCCTAGGCGCTGCCCCCGAGTCACTCCTTGATTCTTTGAGGTGCCGCATATATTTTCTGTAAGCATCACGCATGCTACGCCATCTTGTCTGTAAGTAGTGTACTGAAAAATTTAAAACAACATCATTTGAATTAATTTTTCTTTTTTTTTTTTTAGGTACTTAGCAACAGGAAATTCATTTGGAAGTTTGTACTATGAATTCAAGGTTGGAAAATCAACTATTAGTGGCATTGTTCAGGATACCTGCCTAGTCATATGGGAAGAACTGAAGGATATGGTTATGAAGAAGCCCAAAAAACATGAATGGTTGAAGGTAGTGGACCTATTTTGGGAGCGATGCAACTTCCCCAACTGTCTTGGAGCCATTGATGGGAAACATGTCTGCATCCTCAAGTCACCAGCTAGTGGGAGCCAATATTTTAATTACAAAAAATAATTTTCGTTGGTATTAATGGCAGTGGCAGACGCAAATTATAAATTATTTATTTATTTATATTGATGTGGGTTCTTTTGGCAGCAGCTCGGATTCTAGTGTATTTTCACATTCCTCATTTGGCCGCACTTGCCCAATGATTCTCCCCTGCCCGGGACTACAGAGCCTCTCCTCCCACATGTATTTGTCAGAGATGAAGCGTTCGCACTTTCCCAGCACATGCTCAGGCCTTTTTCAAGTCGCTCTCTGACAATAGAAAAAAAGAGTGTTCAATTATAGGCTGACTAGGGCACGACGAGTAGTAGAATGTGCATTTGGAATTCTATGCAATAAGTGGAGATTCATGCATACTTCTATAAACCTCAGTATTGATCATGCTATCAGTGCGATTAAAGCAGCCTGTGCACTGCACAACTATGTGCGTGAACGAGATGGCTATCTTTTTGAGGATTCCCTGACCATATGCTGTATTTTCAAATATAAGAAATGCAATAAATGTACACCATCTAAAAAATACAGGACAGCATCTACAGGTAGTGAAAGGGAATAAATAACTTACATTTGTCAGCCTGAACTTGTGAAGAGCACATGCTCCACTCTGGCAAGAGGTTTCTGGCAATTTCCAGCCACGCACGTTTTTTAAGAACATTAAATTATATATTTTGGATGCCTGGTGTCATAAATCATCGGTTTCTCCCTCACAAGTCTTATCAACTCCTCACAATCAACGGATTCTTTCGCCTTTGATGCCGCTTTTCTTCCTCTTTCCGCCATGCTGGTTCCAGTCCGGATCACAAAACACACAGGGGAGGAACAGGAAGAGGGGGAGGTGTTGGAGGGGTGCGAATTTATGTTCACACCGCAAGCCAGCTGCGAATCAGATGCGTGCCCATAGAAGATAATGGGCCTGAATTCGCACCTGAGCTGCACCGCACTGAAAAAAAAAAAAAAAAACGCACACGTTTTTTCTGCAATGCGCAGTGCGAATGCACCGCAGATATGTGAACAAGCCTCATTAAAATGAATGTATTTTGAAATGTCTTGCGAATTCGCCGCCTGGTAAGCCGCATCTAATTCGCATAGGTGTGAACGGGGGCTCAAATAAATGAATTAGTATATAGTGTGGAATGAGCGGCGCTGGCTACTATCTATGTAAAGTCAAACTATACAATAGAGTGAAATGTGGTGTATGTGGTGTATCAAAATAAATGAATAGAGTGATACAAATGACACACTTCTGTGTAACAACTTATATAGAAAACAAAATCTCCCTGTGACATAAGTGATTAAAAACAATAAATAACACAATACATAGAAATAACTTATGTATAAAAATATGAAAAAATGCAGAAAAGGGCAAAAAATAAAATTAAAAATATATAATATATATATACAAAATATAAAATATATCATAAAGTGTCCAATTCAGATAGTACAAAAAAGTCCACTTCAAATATGATCTGCCTATGTATGGTGACCAGGGAATCACTCAAAGTGATGTTCCAAAAAAAATGATTTCCAGCAACACTCCTCCACCACACCGCCGTGTCTGTGACTTCAATCCCCTTATGTTTACAAACTCACCAGCTGTTTAAGCCTTACACTCTCGTGCTTGGATGCAAATGTATTTTACCCTCTTTCTACAGGGGTGATAGGTAAAGATCTTTAGATTCCAATAAAGGGATGATTATATACTTCTCAGGTGGTCCTCTTTAAGCAACTCCACATGTGAATGAGAAAGACAATCTCCAATAGTGTAATAGGTTCACACAGTTTTAATATCTCAAAAAATCACTGCATTTACACTCACAATACAATAGACACCCCCCAGGTACGAAATTTAAAGGAATATTTCACTTTTATTGTTTCACTTTTAAGCATTATTAAAATCACTGGTCCTGAAAAAACTTTAGTTTTTAAACCTTTTTAATTTGCATTGATACATGTCCCCTGGGGCAGGACCCAGGTTCCCAAACACTTTTTATGACAATAACTTGCATATTAGCCTTTAAAATTATCACTTTTGATTTCTCCCATAGACTTTTAAAGGGTGTTCAGCAGCTTTTGAATTTGCTGCGAACACCCCAAATTGTTCGCTATTCGGCGAACGGGCAAACAGCCAATGTTCGAGTCGAACTCCTGTTCGACCTGTACAGACAGCCCATCCCTACTCAGTAATATCATTATCAGGGCTGGGCTCAGCCCTTCCTTCTCAAAGCTGGCTGCTCAGCTGTCCGCTAATTGCCATTTCATTTTTTTACACAGTGACTCACCTCTTGATGATATCCTGCTTGTCAGTCCTGCCTACTTAAGCCGTCCAGCCCAGATGATCTCTGCCTTCGCCTTGGTCACATCTCTATAGACATCTCTATAGACGCTCTATAGACTCTATAGACGCTCTCCTGTATTACTGTTAAAGACTTGCTTGGCTGACATTCCTTCTGGCTCCAGATCCTGCTTTCTGTTCTTCTGCGCTCATCTCTGATTCCCTGACGTTTTGGCTTGTCTGACTATCTGTTTTCTGTTTCCTGAACTCTGGCTATGTTTTGACTACGTTAACTCTGTTTACCTTTTTTTTATTATTATTAATCAAGTGTGATATAACTGTACTTCTGTCTCAGTCTGATTTATGGTTTCTGACAGTAGGCGAAGGTCATGAATTCAGAAGATGCAGTGAATCCACTTGTTAGTAATATTTTTTTCCAGATTGGATGAGCAGGATCACTGCATGGATCAGTTTTCCATGGTGTTACAAACGCTCCTGAGTCGCACGGCTCACCTGGAATCTCCCACTGTGGCTGCTCCAGTACAATCTGTGTTGCAGGCCGTCCCTGCTGCTGCTTCAGTCTCTGTGCAGGCACCCGCCAGCAATTTGGGGGCGATCCAGTCCAATGCAGAGGGTTTCTTAACCAGGTTGTGATATACTTTGAGATGCTGCTTTCTGAGAGAGCTTTGGCCTGGGCAAACCCTCTATGGGAGATGCAAAAACCAGTTGTCTTGAGTTACCCAGAGTATGTGGCTTCTTTTAAAAGGGTATTTGACATTCCCACGTGGTCTGTTTCTGCTGCCAAGTGCCTCATGTCCATCAAACAGAGTATGAGAACGGCTGCTGATTACGCCATTGAATTCCGTACTCTGGCAGCAGAGGTTGCTTGGAACAATGAGGCCCTCGTGGCTTTTTCTCATGGTCTCTCGGATGCCATCAAGGTTGAGATAGCAGCCCGAGATATACCCACTGAGCTGGAGAGGTTGATCACCTTTGCCATCCTCATTGACTCCAGACTCAGGGAAAGACTTCCTTTTAAGGAGCGCTTGTGGAAGCCTCTTGTACATTTGTCTCCAAACTTTGCAGTCCCACCCTTGCCTCCCTCAACTCCCATGCCTCCTGATACTGAGTCGGTCTGTGAAGATGAACCCATGCACTGGGGCTTCACGCGTCTCTCTGCAGGTGAGAGAACCCTTAAGAGGAGGGAGAGATTGTGCCTTTATTGTGGCCACGGACAGACCTTAGGTGGCTTTGTTTGCCAAGGTGCACCTCTTCACTCTCCTCCCTGCCGGAGGAGCACTTCGATTTTAGCGATGTCTTTGACAAAGGTCAAGCCGGTAGTTTGCCTCCACACCGGTCGTATGATTGCGCAATTGACCTTCAACCTGGTGCCATACCCCCTCGTGGCCTTTGTCGGTCTTGGAGGATAGGGCCATGGAGGAGTATGTTGCAGACGTACGTTTCTCGAGGTTTCATCCGCAAATCCTCATCTCCTGCGGGTGCTGGTTTCATCTTTGTGAAGAAGAAGAGTGGTGAACTGAGTCCTTGTATTTATTATAGGGGTCTCAATCGTTTCACGATTAAGACTGCCTATATGATTCCGTTGATTACAGTTATTTGACCACCTCAAGGGAGCAACGGTTTTCACAAAGCTTGATTTGAGAGGGGCATACAATCTCACGAGGATTAAGGAGTGTTTAAACTGTGTTTAATACAGAACAGGCAATTATGAGTACCTCGTAATGCCTTTTGACCTTTGTAATGCCCCGGCAGTTTTCCAGAAATTTATTAACAATGTCGTCCGAGATCAGTTATGTGTGGTGGTTTATCTCGACGATATCCTCATATTTTCCAAGTCCACGGAGAGCCACCACACAAATGTTTGTCATGTGCTTCAGAAACTAAATTAAAGTAATTCTCGTCGGAAAAAGCGGTGACGTACAACATGTACGATGGGACTATAAAAGGGAAGTTCAATACCAAGTGTGACACCCTTTGGGCTCCTTCTGCTAATCTCGTGTTTATCTTGTGTTAGTAGAAGTTTGGTTAGAGACGATTCGTGCTTTTCAGACTCGTGCTTTTCAGATCGTTTTACTGCTGTTCAATTTGTGCTTGTGGGTTTGTATCTGTGCTTCAGTGCGTGCAGTCAGTTCGTATCTGTTTTTCAGTGCATTCTTGTCAGCTCGTTGCTGATTTTCAGCTCGCTCTTCACAGGCCTTGCTGTTCTTTAGTGCGTTCTGTTAGTTCATTCTTACCAGCCGACTGTTTTGAAGCCATGTTGCGGGTAAGTGCTCATCGTAGAGTTCGTGCTGTGCGGGGGCTTGGTGTTGGGCTTCTAGCTTTGACCTGAGCCCAGTCCAGGAGCAGGGCGAGGAGGAGTCCATGGACCAAGAATTGGTTGCTCAAGCGTGACCAATTCTCTCCCATGCCTTTGCTGCGGGAGATCCAGGCGAATAATCCTGATGATTTCAGGAACTTTCTCAGGATGACGGACCCCGTTTTTCACCATCTGTTGGCTTTGCTGACCCCTTATATCAGCAGGCAGGATACCTGCATGCGGCAAGCCATCACTCTCGAGCAGAGGCTAGTCACCACGTTGCGGTACTTGGCGACTGGGAGAAGCCTGCAGGACCTCAATTTGTCAACAGGCATCTCCCCCCAGGCTCTGGGGATCATTATCCCAGAGACCTGTTCTGCCATCATCCAGGTCCTGTAGAAGGACTATATCAAGGTAAGATGTCTCCTTTAACATCACATTCTATGTATTTAATGTTTGCTAATGTATTGTATTTCTTTCATCATTCCCTAATTACCATGATTGTAATATGCTCTGAATGTCCCCTTTGTCCTCGTTCATGCTGTAAGCTTTTAATGCTCCTTTTTTGGCCTACATGCATGTTTGCATGTTTCACTAACCTCCCCAGCATGCTATCCTGGGCCCATATACACCTAGCCTAGTCACTTAACATTGTATTTTGTCAGCTCCAGTAGTAATTTACCATAAACACCCCCTAAAATGTGTAGAAATGTTATTTGTGTCCTTAAATTCATGCATAGTGCAAGAGGCTTTTTTTGGGGGAACCCAAAATCATTTGGAACCCTCCCTCCCCCCAACCGCTAAGTCAACCGATACCAATCCTCTATCTGCTGACTTTGCCAAACCCATACACTCTATACCTACCTCTTTTGTGGTCAGATTTATGGATGAATTCCCCAAAGCATGTAGTGAAAGGGCCTGCCTGAACACTTTCAAATGGTACTGTTTAAAGTTTTGTTCTCCTATTATCTTGATAGATAATTGCAGAATGTAAAAATGTGCTTCAATTTGTAGAGTTTGTATTTATATTTTTGTAATATGACACTTCTTACCTGTCCAGTAGGCTGCCAATAGTGTAAGTAAGGAGGGGCTGGCCAAAGTAAAACACATTATTTAGGCATTCAGCGCTCAATGAAGTGGAGAGGGTTACCTGTCCAAAAAACACCCCCCCCCCCCTAAAATATTTCCAAGGGGCCATCAGAAGGGGGGGGGGATCTGATAAGTGGGCCTTATATTTTTGCCTTTAAATATTCCTTAAAATAAATGTTATACTGATGTTGGCCAAGAATGTTTGTGTCTAATCTGCTTGCAATGTTTATGTGCAAAATTACAAATTTTCTTGTTTGACTCCACAGTTTCCTTCAACGCCACAGGAATGGCAGACTGTAGCACGCCATTTTTGCCACCTGTTGGGACTTTCCCAACTGTGGAGGGGCAATTGATGGGAAGCACATCCAGATTGTCCCACCACCCCATTCGGGGTCATACTATTATAATTACAAGGGGTTCAATAGTATCGTGTTGATGGCAGTGGTGTCGGCGACATACGAATTTCTGTATGTGGACGTGGGGAGGAATGGTTGGATGTCAGATGGAGGAGTATTTGCCCGGACTGAGTTCTACCGACGTCTCGAGAGTGGTGGTTTTGGATTGCCACCTCCGAAGGAGAATGTGGAAGGACTGCCATTTGTCTTTTTTGCAGATGAGGCATTCTGTCTGGGTGACCACGTGATGAGGCCATTCCCCCAGAGGACCCTCATCCCGGAGAAGAGGGTTTTTAATTACCGGCTGGCCAGAGCTAGAAGAGTGGTGGAGAATGCGTTTGGGATGCTGGCCAGCCGATTCCGCCTGTTTCAAACAGCCATAAATATGGCCGAATACAAACTGAACCATATAATTTTGAGTTGCTGCATCCTGCACAATTTTCTTAAAAAACATAATGCAGGTTATGTTGCCTCTGTTGGACCTGAGGCCGGACTTTCCGAAGTTCCAATGACGGCCCTGAAAGTTGGCCGTTCTGGCTTGCCCCCCCAAAGTGCCCGTGCAGTAAGAGAAAAGGATGTACAATATTTTATGGGTAGGGGGGCCATTGCTTTGCCACCACTTTGTCACTGTAAATACCAACTTAATACAAAAACTGGTATTGATCATTGAAAGAAGAAGCCACACATTGTTGAGTATAAAACCTTTTATTCTGTGCACATGTACATGTGCATTGTAAAACATATTTTTGGTAAAAACACAAATTCTTGGTTTCATATTTTTATTTTTTTTATTTTTTAGGGTACATAAATAGGCATGTTTCAAAACATAACATACACAACTCTGGAACTTACAAAGTTCAACATTGAAACACTGAAGGCAATATCAGACATAATAGTGTCCAAAATGTCTTGATATTGCCTTCATAAGATGGGGTGAAGTCACCCCTGTAAGGCCCCTTTCACACGGACGGACCGTCTATCCGTTTTTCTTCCATCCGTCGACGGACGACAATGCATTCCTATGGGCAGACGGATGAACATCCGTCACCATCAGTTAACCTCCGCTTCCGTGTTTATCAGTTTTTTTTAACGTACAAGGCTACGTCCAGATCCGTCAAAACGGATATTAACTGACGTTGACGGACATTGTCCGTCAACGTCCGATCCGTTAAGATCCGTTTGAAAGAAAAAAAAAAAATGTGTTTATCTGTGAACTCAACCTATGACCGGGCAGTAGTTGGACAATAGGAAATACATCCCCTGTACATTTAGAAGGAGGAAGCATGAGCAAACATAGCAAGAGATGTCTCCCACGAGGAATTAATTAACCTGGTGCATGGAAGGCCTGGCTTGTGGGACTCAAGCTGTCGGGACCACAGCGACAGAGTTAAAATCCAACAACTATGGGATGAAATTACAAAGCTCGTCACACCAAATTGGTCCTCCATGACTCCCAAACAGCGTGATCAACGTGGTAAGTGATGCCCAACTGCAGCTTGCTCTCTTGACAGTGTGTTTCTATTACATTATTGGATTGTTTGTAAAAAAAATGTCATCGGGTAATGTTTAGTATTTATTTCACTATAGTATGCCTGTATTATAAAAAATGTTGCAAACGCTCTGACATTTTTTTAAGGCAATGTTCAGCAGAGAGGGCATGGTTATTTACATGCATTACTGCAAATACATACAAAGCATAGTGACACATGGTTTGGCTCTGCTGCAGTACATCACTCACATGTTTCCATAATCTTTTTAATGTAAAAATACTCAAATTTTCTTTGCTATGTGTGTTTACAGGAACTGAAATTAACAGAAGGTGGCGTTCTCTGAGAGACCGTTTCCGTAGAGATTTGCACGATGAGGCAGAGGTTGCAAGTGGTTCCAGAGCTACCACAAAGAAAAAATCGGTCTACTTTGAAATGTTGTCCTTCCTAAGGAAAGTCATGGATGTTAGATCGTAAGTCTCGTTTGGATGTTCCATCTAAAAATTAGGTCTCCATATAGTAAGGTTTTGTGAGCAAATGTTCATCCTTTTTATTGTAGTACATCATCAAACGTGTCAGAGTGTGAGGAGAACACTGGCAATCATACAGAAGCAGTGCAGGAAGATGAGCAAGCCACGCAAGCCACACAAGAGGGAGAAGGGCAGTCCCAGTCTGTGGATGAGACAGCACGTCCAATTGCAGGTCCATGTTCTTCTCAAAGATCTGTACATGTAAGGATACTATTGATTACTATACTATATCTGTTGTACCCCAAGGCAACATTTCATTTCTAAATCGGCATATTATTATTCTCTACAGGTTAGTCATGACAGGCCGACACCATCATGGTCCTCGCGACGTAGCAAAAAGACAGAAAATCAAGACATGGAGAAAACCATGAAGTCCTTTATGGACGAGATGAGTTCCTTTAAAAGACAGGAGAGTAAAGATCCATTCTGTGATCCAACCAACTCAAATGCATCCTTCCTGCGTACAATTTATCATGCAATTCAAAAAGCACCAGCAGATAGGCAGATGTGATAAGAAAAAGAAAACCGCGCCACCCTTTACTGTTGTTACCCAATTTTTTAAAGTGCTATGTGCTCAAAGAAAATATAAATTACTTTGTTCTCCCTAACTAGGTAAAGTAAAGTCTTAAAATTCTAGTTAGTAGTGTGTTTTTACTATCCCTTCATATGGGTTCAGGGTGCTAGGTGAAAAAATGCTATGTGCTATTAGCTATTTTCAAATTTTGACCGCATCAATCATGCGTTTTATAAAAAATATATCATCATGGTGCTTTTACAATATTTCAAGATCCATACATCTATAACAGTGATACCGTCAATAATGTGAAAAAAATATATATAATAAAAAAATATTCGATGGTAAATATTAAACCAATAGGTATAAATATAAAGGTGAAAAAAAAAAGTTCCAATCCGTGACACCACCGTGTGTTTGCAGTGCTTCTATTAGACATTCATTGTGCAAAGTCCTCCTAGTGTATCCACCACCTGCTATGCAATGGGTCACTCACCACATCAAGGTAAATGTAGGGCGTATGGTTTATTTCTGGATAACCAGTCCTATCTGTAGGTTCCTGCAAGTTCCTAGTTCCTGGTTCCTGCAATTTCCTATTTCCTGGTGTGGGGGGTCACATATGCTCCACTCTCCCCAAACAAAGATAATAACATATGCCTCCAATGGTGAAGTATGTCTTAAAAACTTTTATTTAAAAAGAAAGCATTTAATAAACTCACATGCTTAGGTGCCTTGCGCTGGCACTGAGCGTTTCCAGCCGTGTGTATTGTGAGACCCTTTCGCTGGTGTCTCTGTGCTGATTTCTCGTTTGTATGTGTACCAAGCCTCTTCCTCGCCTGAACCACCTCTACCGGAAGTGACATGTATGCGAAAATACGGAGGCTGCTGGGTATTTTCGCATACATGTCACTTCCGGTAGAGGTGGTTCAGGCGAGGAAGAGGCTTGGTACACATACAAACGAGAAATCAGCACAGAGACACCAGCGAAAGGGTCTCACAATACACACGGCTGGAAACGCTCAGTGCCAGCGCAAGGCACCTAAGCATGTGAGTTTATTAAATGCTTTCTTTTTAAATAAAAGTTTTTAAGACATACTTCACCATTGGAGGCATATGTTATTATCTTTGTTTGGGGAGAGTGGAGCATATGTGACCCCCCACACCAGGAAATAGGAAATTGCAGGAACCAGGAACTAGGAACTTGCAGGAACCTACAGATAGGACTGGTTATCCAGAAATAAACCATACGCCCTACATTTACCTTGATGTGGTGAGTGACCCATTGCATAGCAGGTGGTGGATACACTAGGAGGACTTTGCACAATGAATGTCTAATAGAAGCACTGCAAACACACGGTGGTGTCACGGATTGGAACTTTTTATTTTCACCTTTATATTTATACCTATTGGTTTAATATTTACCATCGAATATTTTTTTATTATATATATTTTTTTCACATTATTGACGGTATCACTGTTATAGATGTATGGATCTTGAAATATTGTAAAAGCACCATGATGATATATTTTTTATAAAACGCATGATTGATGCGGTCAAAATTTGAAAATAGCTAATAGCACATAGCATTTTTTCACCTAGCACTCTGAACCCATATGAAGGGATAGTAAAAACACACTACTAACTAGAATTTTAAGACTTTACTTTACCTAGTTAGGGAGAACAAAGTAATTTATATTTTCTTTGAGCACATAGCACTTTAAAAAATTGGGTAACAACAGTAAAGGGTGGCGCGGTTTTCTTTTTCTTATCACATGTTTTAAATAATCACTGGTGGGTGAATATTATTCTCAAAACTGCTGCACACCATAATAATAAAATAACAACTAATAGAATTACCAAACACAATTAATTGGCGCCGGTACCTTATATCTGTATATTTTCAGATAGGCAGATGGACATACATATGTCCATATTTAATCATGTGGGAGGATGTATTAGAGCTGCCGAGTCAGGAATGCCAATGCCCTCTATTAGCCAGTATGAACCCCCTCAGAGGTCATACCGTCAATATCCCATATCCACAGACTCCTGTGCGTGCATACAGCTCAATGCACAATACCCAGAGGCCTTATGCTTTGTCTCCTGCTCCTTCCTCACAGGGAACATATCCTCAGAGTGTAAATACGAGCTTAAATTCTGCTGATGGTTCTCAAGGTAATAGCCAAACCAGCTCTGGTTCTTCTTCCCAAAATTCCACTTCCTATTCCCCATCCCACACCTCTTTTTATCAGGATTTGTAACAAGGTTTTGATGTTACAACCCCAGCTATCCGTGTTTACTGCGGCCTCCCTAATTGGGAACATCAGCTCGGTGTAGTCCAAAAATTTCAAAGCTCTACAAAATGGAACATGGCGCTGTTTAAAAAAAATATTTTAATTATTTTAAAAGACCTATGTATAAATTCAAAATTAGATTCTGCTACTGTGAATATTGCCAACACTCCATGTAAAGTGAATAGTGGTTCAATCGCAAAAAAAAAACAGATTTTTATATATATATATATATATATATATATATCTCAATACTACTTCAGCACGTCAAGAAAAATGTGTGTATGTATGCGTGTGTGTATATATATATATATATATATATATATATATATATATATATATATATATATATATATATACATATACACATTTTTTTTCTACTTGCTGAAGCAGTATTGAGATATATATATATATATATATATATATATATATATATATATATATATATATATATATATATTTTTTTTTTATTATTATTATTTATTTATTTATTTTTAGTATTGAAGCAATATATATTCACTTTCCATGGAGTGTAAACCTCGGTTTTTTCTAACAAAAAATTTTGTTTAATAGCGCCAAGTTCCCTTTTGTAGTGCTGCTTTTTATGGTTTTTATGTTGAACTACAATTGTTTGAAATAGTTGGCATATTTTATGCTTTGTTATGCTTTGTTCTTTGTCTGGATCAACAGTGCCTGCTAATGGTCGCTCAGCTGCAATTTGTAAAAGATTTCTCCTGCTGCCTGGTCATCACCCAGATTGTATCCAGCCTGGTTTGGAATCTCACATATCATCCCTGATTGGGTCCATGCGAATGTGCTCGGCACTTCTGGTAAGAGTATCTTATCTGCTTTGGTGGAGGATTTCACTTTAAAGATTCGTTTGAATTATGATCTACAGTCACCTGGGTGCTTATCTACAATAATTCATCCACTCACGTCTTCTCGTATCTTCAGGATATGAACTTTTTTGTCACTATATTTATTTATTTTTTACACAACCAAGTTTCATGAACTATCTCTGAAATTGTTGAAATGCCCAGTAGAAAATAATGATTCAGAGACGCGTAGGACTGGCCAGTTGCAAGAAACCTAAAAAAATAAATAAAGATCAGTAAAAACATTATACTGCCACATAAATTGAGAAGAAGGAGTAGAAGATATTTATTATCTATACATACTGTATACACACAGTAGACCAGGGGTAGGAAATAGGACACTTAATGAATGACTTCTTACCTCAAGGTCACTAGGAGACGTTCATCTGCAGGCACACATCTTCTCATATTGGTATGTCTGCGCTCCAGCCGTGGGTGCAGCTGGGCCAGTAAGAAGTCAAATGTGGGTACGGTCATCCTGGTGAAGTTAAAAAACGTATTCGGATACTGGCGGAGATGTGCATAGTGCAAAGCCACAAATCCTTCTGAAGGCCGCTTCAATAGCATGGGGTGGGTCCAAATTCGACGTCTCCTAGGCACAATCTGCTTTTTCTTCCTCTCCATGCTCCTCATATAGGCAAATAGGACAAATACTGTCACGCTGTCCCAAAAATTGCTGGAATCCATTGCTCAATGCTGCTAGCACACACAGGGACAAGGACAAAGGAAGGACACAGCAAGGAGAACTCACTTACTGTAATGCCCCATACACACGCTCGGATTTTCCGATGACTAGTTCCGTCGGATCATTTCCGTCGGAATTTGTCCGATGCTGGTGTTGCGTACACACGGTCGGACAACGTTGTCGGAATTTCCGGTCTTCAAGAACGCCATGACGTAAGCCGTCTTCCATGAGACTAGAAAAGGGAAGTTCAGCACCACGTCCGGCACCCGTTGGGCTCCTGATTCCGTGTTTATCGCGTGTTAGTAGAAGTTTGGGAACTTACGATTCGCGCTTCTCAGTTTTCTGACTCAGATCGTTACTGCTCTTCAGTTTGTGCTTGTCGTGCGTATCTGTTTATCGGTGCGTGTAGTCAGTTCGCATTTGTTGGTCATTGCGGCCTATATCTTGATATAGGACGCTTTGATGTTCACTGCTTATTGTCTGCTCGTTTCTGGTATTCATTTCGTTCTTTCAGGCCTTGCTGTTTATCAGTGCTTTCTGTTTGTCCGTTCTGACCAGTCGACCGTTTGTGAACGATGTTTCCTGTACGTACTCGTCGCCGAGTTCGTGCTGTACAGGGACTTGGTGTCAGGCTTTTAGCTTTGACCCAAGACCAGTCCATGAACAGGGCGAGGAGGAGTATGTGGACCAAGAATTGGTTGCTTCAGCATGACCAATTCTCGCACATGCCTTTGCTTCATGAGATCCGGGAGAATAATCCTGATGATTTCAGGAACTTTCTCCGGATGACGGACCCCGTTTTTCACTGTCTTTTCGCTTTGCTGACCCCTTTTATCAGCCGGCAGGATACCTGCATGAGACAAGCCATCACTCCGGAGCAGAGGCTTGTTGCCACGTTGAGGTACTTGGCGACAGGGAGAAGCCTTCAGGATCTGAAGTTCTCCCCAGGCTTTGGGAATCATTATTCCAGAGTCCTGTTCTGCCATAATCCAGGTCCTGCAGGAGGACTATATTAAGGTAACATTTCTCCTTTACTATTCCCTTCTATGTATGCTCTGTTTGCTAATGACTTGTATTTTTGACCTCCTTCCCTAATTACCATGATTGCAATATGCTCTAATATGCTGTTCCCCTTTTGTCCTTCATGCATTTTTCCCTTCACTTACCTTCCCAGCATGCTCTTCTGGCCCAATAGACACCTATGGCCTAGTCACTTAAGCAATGTATTTTGTCTGCTCCATAGTATTGGTTTCCCCCAAACACCCCCTAAAATATGCACAAATGTTTTCTGTGTGTTTTACTTCATGCAGAGTCCCTTTGAATTTATGTTTGTTTTTTTGGGGTGCCAAACTCATTAGGAACCCCCCTCCCCCAACTGCTCTGTCAGATTATACCAATCCTCTATCTACTGGCTTTGCCAAGCTCAATACACACTATATACCTACCTCTTTATAGTGGTCATATTTAGGGATGAATTCAGCAAAGCATGTAGTGCAAGGGGCTGGCTCAATACTTTACAATGTTATTTTTTTCCCTCCTATTACTAGCTTGATAGGTAATTGCAGAATGTCAAAATGTGCTTCCCTTTTTTTTTATATTTTTTTTTGGGGGGGGGGGGGATTAGGAATCTTCTTTTCTCTTTCCTGTGGGCTGCCAATAGTGTTAAGTAAGTAGGGTCTGGCCAAACTAGCACACATTATTGAGCCATTTGGCTATCAATGAAGTGGAGAGGGTTACCTGTCCAACCCCCCCCCCCCCCAAACCCCTAGTTATTGTCAATGGCCCGTCAGAAGTGGGGGGATTGATGGGGGGTGAGTAATCTGCTAAGGGGCCCTTGTACTTTGGGGTGCAAATACTTTAAAGGTTAAAATTTAAGTCTGATCGTGTTCCAAGATGTTAGTGTCTAATCTGCATGCAATGTTTATGTGCAAAGTGACTATTTTTTTTTTCTTGTTTGACACCACAGTTTCCTTCAACGCCACAGGAATGGCAGACTGTGGCCTCCCACTTTGCCAGCCGTTGGGACTTTCCTAACTGCGGAGGTGCAATTGATGGGAAACACGTCCGCATCGTCCCACCCCCCAACTCGGGGTCATACTATTATAATTACAAGGGGTTTAATAGTATAGTGATGCTGGCGGTGGTGTCGGCGACATACGAGTTTTTGTATGTGGACGTGGGGAAGAATGTCCGGATCTCGGATGGTGGTGACATTGCGCACACGGAGTTCTACTGGCGTCTCCAGAGTGGCAGTCTGTGCTTGCCACCTCCAGAGGAGAATGCTGAAGGACTCCCCTTCGTCTTTGTCGCGGATGAAGCGTTTGTGCTGACAAACCATCTGATGCGCCCCTTCCCGATGAGGACCCTCACCCCAGACCAGAGAGTCTTCAATTACCGGCTGTCCCGAGCCCGCAGAGTGGTGGAGAACACCTTTGGAATCATGGCCAGCCGCTTCCGCCTCTTTTTGACGGCTATCAACTTGGCGGAATATAAACTGAACCACATTGTGCTTTCCTGCTGCATATTGCACAACTTCCTAAAGCGACATGTTGTGCCTGTTGGCCCTGATGTGGACATGCCTTCCAATGCCAACCTCACAGCCCTTCAAGCTGCACGTCCTGGCTTGCCCCCTCTAAATGCCCGCGAGGTCCGCGAGAGATATATGGACTACTTTGTGGGTAGGGGGGCCATTGATATGCCTGACGATGTGTGAGAGGCATTTTTTAATAAATATATTTTTTTACCAGACCTAAGATTTCTTGTCATTTACTGCTTGTGTTTCTTGTAGGTGTGTTCTAGCTTATTTGTAGTTTTCTTTTGGGGCCTTTATCTTCAACAGTGGGAATGCACTTTCTGGGCGAGAGGTGGTTACAGTCTCTTCTTCCCAAAAAGAATCTTCTCATGTTGTGTGTGTGATACCTAATATTTTGTCTAGGTAAGGTTTGTAGTGCATAACTGACACCCAAAATACTCCTTTTCATCACCATGACAGAAATGTGTGTATTCCTGAAAATGAGGTGCTACGTGTTTTATTACAAAGCACTGTGGGTGTCATTTACAAAAGACAAATCCACTATGCACTACAAGTGCACTGCAAAAATGCACCGGAAAATACACTTGCAGTGCAAACTGGAATAGCCTTTAGTAAATAACACCCATTGTCACCCAAATCATTTACTTTTGACATAAATAATGCTTTTGTGGTTTGAAATAAGGAAGCCACACATTTTTTAGATGTTAAAATTTTACTTACAACTAGAGTTTAGCGGACACCTGGATGTTTGGGTTCGGCGGGTTCGGCCGAACTTCGGAAAAAAGTCCGGGTTCGGGACCGAACTTGACCCGAACTTGACCCCGAACTCCGAACCCCATTGAAGTCAATGGGACCCGGACTTTTGAACACTAAAATGGCTGTAAAAAAGTAATGGAAAGGGCTAGAGGGCTGCAAATGGCAACAAAATGTTGTTAAGAGCATGGCAAGTGATCTGCAAACAAATGTGGATAGGGAAATAACTTAAAATAACATAAAAAATAAAAATAAAATGCTGGAGGCCCCCTTCTTAACAGAAGAGGTACAGGAAGTCATTAAGAACCTCAGAAACTCAACGGCACGATGCCGCACATATGGTGGGAATACCCCAGAATACGCACTTTCTGGAAAAAATTATTAACTTTCCTCAGGAGACTGGGTGGGAGACAATGTGAAGGAACCGGAGGCACTGTCAGCAACCCAATCTACTATCGCCTGTACTTGTCCTGGCCTCAACATTCGTACAGCCTCATTAGGCGCGCCAAAATACCGCTGCAGGCTCTGTCGCCTACTCGCACCTGAGGAAGGTGTTTCACTAGTGCTTCTCGGCCTTTTGGCTAAAATCAAGTGTAGTATCTGTTCTTATCAGTTGCCAGGAGGTGGCACTTGCTTCCGTCCCTGTTCTACGGCGAGGTGGAGCAGGGGTGGCGGTTGCTATGCAAAAGCCTGCTGGCGTAAAGGTGACCTGGAGCGGTTCGTAGCCGAAAGGGAAGCCTTCTGATGGGGATGGAGAACCACTGGGTTGGCGCTGAAGGGTCGAGTCCCTGGCCTTCTGGCCTGGATTGTGGCAGCTCTAGCTCTGGTCAGTTTTTCGGGTTGGAACACCTGCATGGCAAGTGATCTGCAAACAAATGTGGATAGGGAAATAACTTAAAATAACATAAAAAATTAAAAATACAAAATAAAATGCTGGAGGCCCCCTTCTCAGCAGAAGAGGTACAGGAAGTCATTAAGAACCTCAGAAACTCAACGGCACGATGCCGCACATATGGTGGGAATACCCCAGAATACGCACTTTCTGGAAAAAAATATTCAATTTAATGGATAAGATAGTGGGAAAATAAAATACTTGGAAATTAAAAAAAATGAAAAAATTATAATCTTGACCTAGGAGGATGAAATTCAAATGGAGTAGGAGGTTAAGGTAGCGGTGGATGTGGCAGGGTAGGTGGTAGCGGCGGTGGAGGAGGACGAGGTAGCCAACACTGGTTCAAAAATACAACAATGGCTGGGTAAGGCTAGTGGTGAATGATGTGTCGAATTCTGTCCCCCGTCGCATAGTGTCCGCCCTGTACTGCGCTTGCTTAGTACGTAGGACAAGGGGATTTTGAAACTCTCCGAAGACGATGCACGGTGACTCCAGGTTCAAGCCACATCATCCGAGGTTGAAGCCTAGCCAAGCGAGCCCGTGAGGGGCCCTGTTACTATGTGCTACCGTATGTCCACTTGGATGGTCGGGCTTGAACCTGCACTCACTGCCCCGGCGACGTTCATCTTTGGAGATTTTGTGAATCTCCTTCTCCTCCGTACTGCGCAAGCACTGCACCTGCGCAGTAAGTGGCCGGACACTATCCGATAGCAAGACAGTTTTCGTCAGAACACCGGTATATGTGTCTATTCTGCACAAGGTACGGCCAAGTCCTGTGGGATCCATGCCTGGTTCATTTTAATGAACGTGAGCTTGTCCACATTGGCTCTGGACAGGCGGCTGCGCTTGTCTGTGATAACGCCCCCTGTCGTGCTAAATACACGTTCAGATAATACACTGGCGGCAGGGCAGGCCAGCACCTCCAAGGCGTAAAGGGCAAGCTCAGGCCATGTGCCCAATTTGGAGACCCAGAAGTTGAAGGGGGCAGACCCGTCATGCAGTACGTGTAGGCGTGTTCACACATACTGCTCCACCATGTTGGTGAAATGCTGCCTCCTGCTAAGACGTTCCATCTCAGCTGGTGGTGCTGGTTGTTGTGGCGTGCTGACAAAGCTTTTCCACATTTCGGCCATGCTAACCCTGCCTTCCGAGGTGCTGGCGGTGCCCCGGCTGCGTTGGCGACCTCTTCCTCCTCCTCTGCCTTGGCCTTGTGCTTCCACCGTACCCCCGCTGCCAAGTGGGAATGCCACCAGCAGCGCGTCTACCAGCGTGCGCTTGTACTCGCGCATCTTACGATCACGCTCCAGTGAGGTAATTAAGGACGGCACGTTGTCCTTGTAACGGGGATCCAGCAGGGTGGCCACCCAATAATCAGCACCAGTTAAAATGTGGGAAACTCGGCGGTCGTTGCGGAGACACTGCAGCATGTAATCGCTCATGTGTGCCAGGCTGCCCAGAGGCAAGGAAAAGCTGTCCTCTGTGGGAGGTGTATCGTCTGTGTCCTCTGTATCCCCCCAGCCACGCACCAGTGATGGACATGAGCTGGTCTGGGTGCCACCCTGCTGTGAACATGGTTCCTCCTCCTCCATCTCCTCCTCATCCTCCACCTCGTCATCCTCCAGAGCTGTGCCCTTGCTGCCGGACAATTGTGTACCTGGCGCTTGTTGGTGCAGGAACCCACCCTCGTAGCCACTTGTAAATGACTGCCCTGAAAGCCTTGGAAATGAACCCTCTTCCTCCTCCTCCTCCTCCTGTGCCACATCCTCTTCCATCATCGCCTGAAGAGTTTTTTCAAGGAGGCATAGAACTGGGATAGTAACGATGAGAACGGTACTCGAAACAGCGCAACAAGGCACACAGGTCTCGCATGGAGGCCCAGTTATTGGCGGTGAAGTGGTGCTGTTCCGCAGAGAGACTCACGCGTGCGTGCTGCAGCTGAAACTCCACTATCGCCTGCTGCTGCTCGCACAGTCTGGCAAGCATGTGCAAGGTGGAGTTCCACCTTGTGGGCACGTCACATATGAGACGGTGAACGGGAAGGCCGAAGTTACGCTGCAGCGCTGAAAGGCGAGCAGCAGCAGGGTGAGAACGCCGAAAGTGCGCACAGATGGCCCGCACTTTCTGCAGCAGCTCTGGCATATCGGGGTAATTCTTAAGGAACCTCTGGACCACCAAGTTCAGCACATGCGCCAGGCAAGGGATATGCGTCAAACCGGCAAGGCCCAGAGCTGCTACGAGATTTCGCCCATTATCGCACAACACCAGGCCGGGCTTGAGGCTCACTGCCACCAACCACTCATCGGTCTGTTGTTCCATGTCCCTCCACAACTCCTGCGCGGTGTGTTTTTTTCATCCCCCAAACAGGAAAGTTTTAAAACTGCCTGCTGTCGTTTAGCCCTGGCTGTGCTGAAGTTGGTGGTGAAGGTGTTACGCTGACCGGATGAGGAGGCGGTAGAGGATGAGGAGGCGGAGTAGGAGGAGTTAGCAACAGGAGGCAAACTGAAGTGCCCTGCAATCCTCGGTGGTGGAAGGACATGCGCCAAAGTGCTATCCGCCTCAGGCCCAGCCGCCACTACATTTACCCAGTGTGCTGTTAGGGAGATATAACGTCCCTGACCGTGCTTACTGGTCCACGCATCCGTAGTTAGGTGGACCTTGCCACAGATGGCGTTGCGCAGTGCACACCTGATTTTGTCCCCCACTTGGTTGTGCAGGGAAGGGATAGCTCGTCTGGAAAAGTAGTGGCGGCTGGGCAGGACGTACTGTGGGACAGCCAATGACATCAGCCTTTTAAAACTCTGCGTCTCCACCAGACGGAATGACAGCATTTCAAAGGCGAGGAATTTTGAAATGCTGGCATTCAGGGCCAGGGATCGCGGGTGGCTAGGGGGGTACTTCCTCTTCCGCTCCAGTGTTTGGGAAATAGAGAGCTGAAAGCTTCCATGGGACATTGTGGAGATGGTTGGTGACCCAGGTGGTAGTGTTGCTGGCAGATCCTCTGTTTGCGGGTTGGCAGGTGTCACTGTCACTACAGAGGTGGATGAAGAGGCCGAGACTGCAGCAGAAGAGGAAGCAGGAGGAGCCAGAGACCTTTCTTGGTTTTTGCGGTGTCTACTCCACTGCATCTCGTGCTTTGCACTTAGATGCCTGGTCATGCAGGTTGTGCTCAGGTTGAGAATGTTTATGCCTCGCTTCAAGCTCTGATTGCACAGCGTGCAAACCACTCGTGTCTTGTCATCAGCACATTGTCTGAAGAACTGCCACGCTAGGGAACTCCTTGGACCTGGCTTTGGTGTGCTCGGTCCCTTGCTGCGTTGGGCAGTAGCAGACGTACTGTCTAGGGGACGGACGCTCCGCTTTTGAACCCTGCTCCCTTTTCTGCTGTGCTGGTGGCTCTGTGCGACCACCACCTCTTCCTCTGAACTACACTGGTCACCTGCATGACGTTGATTCCATGTGGGGTCAAGGATCTCATCGTCCTCCACATCATCTTCCACCCAGTCTTCACCCCTGCCCTCCTTGTCGGTCTGCACAATGGCGAAAGCAGCAGCAGTTGGCACCTGTGTTTCGTCATCATCCGAGACGTGCTGCGATGGTCCTCCCATGTACTCATCATGAAACATAAGTGGTTGGGCATCGGTGCACACAATCTCTTCCACTTCTGGGGCAGGGCTAGGTGGATGGCCCTGGGAAACCCTGCTAACAGAGTCATCAAAAAGCAGAAGAGACTGCTGCATGATTTGGGGCTCAAACTGATTGGCTGATTTGGAAGGGGGTGAGGTGAAAGACTGATGGACATCGGCTACAGGTGCCAACTTTGAACTTTCATCAGGATACTGGGTGGGAGACAATGTGAAGGAACCGGAGGCACTGTCAGCAACCCAATCTACTATCGCCTGTACTTGTCCTGGCCTCAACATTCGTACAGCCTCATTAGGTGCGCCAAAATACCGCTGCAGGCTCTGTCGTCTGCTCGCACCTGAGGAAGGTGTTTCACTAGTGCGTGTAGCTGGCACAGATCGACCACGTCCTCTCCCTGCAACAGGAGCGCCACCAGCAGCACCACGACCCGGGCCACGTCCCCTTTTTGATGATCTCCTCATATTTTCAAAATTTATGATCTCGCCCTAAATGGGTGTTTTTTTGTCTATAGCAGAATACACGTACAGTGTCTAAAGCGTTTATGAACACGCAGAAAATGCCATTGGGAAAAAAAAAAAAACACTGCAAAATTAAATTTTTTTGCAATGTTTTTCCAATATCAGAATACACGGATAGTGTCTACAGCGTGTATGTATGAACACGCAGAAAATGCTATTGGGAAAAAAAAAAAACACAGCAAAATTACATTTTTTTGCAATGTTTTTCCAATATCAGAATAAACGGACAGTGTCTAAAGCGTTTATGAAAACGCAGAAAATGCTATTGGGAAGAAAAAAAACACAGCAAAATTAAATTTTTTTGCTATGTTTTTCCAATATCAGAATAAACGGATAGTGTCTAAAGCGTTTATGAACACGCAGAAAATGCTATTGGGAAAAAAAAAAAAACACAGCAAAATTAAATTTTTTTGCAATGATTTTCCAATATCAGAATACACGGACAGTATCTAAAGCGTTTATGAAAACGCAGAAAATGCTATTGGGAAAAAAAAACCACTGCAAAATTAAATTTTTTTGCAATGTTTTTCCAATATCAGAATACACGGATAGTGTCTACAGCGTGTATGTATGAACACGCAGAAAATGCTATTGGGAAAAAAAAAAAAAAAACACAGCAAAATTAAATTTTTTTGCAATGTTTTTCCAATATCAGAATACACGGACAGTATCTAAAGCGTTTATGAAAACGCAGAAAATGCTATTGGGGAAAAAAAAAACACTGCAAAATTATTTTTTTTTGCAATGTTTTTCCAATATCAGAATAAACGGACAGTATCTAAAGCGTGTATGAACACGCAGAAAATGCTATTGTGGGAAAAAAAAAAACAGCAAAATAAAAAAATTTTGCAATGTTTTTCCAATAGCAGAATACACACAGACTATGGTGTATCTCTTACTATATGCAGTGTTGGTCCTAATGGTGCACTGAGCTTGCAGGTAAAACTTTTATATTTTGTCTGGCACTGGCCTCATGGCACTGTTAAAAGACTGTGCACTGCACCCCAGCCAGGGTACAATTGATTTAGGAATCTCTTCAATAATTCTCTCTGCCTCTTTCTTTTGCTTAATAAAGAAACTCCCTACTCTACTCTAGCTATCTAGATCGCTCACTGATCTAACTAATTAGAAGAAAATTAAAGGAATGTGGACTGACTGACTGACTTTATCACACTAACTCCTAAAATCCTCTCTCTCAGCAGCACAGGAACCTGTCTATAGCAGAATGACGCTGTGTGCTGTGTGTCTGGACTATATATAGAGGCTGGGTCACATGCTGCACTGCCCAATCACAGCCATGCCATTAGTAGGCATGGCTGTGATGGCTTCTAAGGGCACACTAGTGAAACTAGCGTCGATTGGCTGCCCTGCAGCTGTTAAAAAGGCGCCAATACATCGCCGAACACCGAACCCGAACTTACAGCCAATAGTTCGGGTTCGGGTCCGGGTCCCGGACACCCAAAAGTCCGGTACGGACCCGAACTTTACAGTTCGGGTTCGCTCAACCCTACTTACAACACATTCACAAGTGCCTTTCAAAAATGCTTTTGTAAACTGAAAAGATCTTAGAAAACATTGTTTACTAACATTGCGCATTTGTGAAAACCAGGCATGTAGCAAAACAAAACAGATTGAACATAGGAACTTACAAAGTTCAACTTTCAAAAGTGAAGACAAGATCAGACATGACTATATGCTCAAAGTGTGTTTGATCGTGCCTTCATCACATGGGGTGTCACCCCTGGAAAAGTGAAATTTAGAACATGCACACAATTTGGGTATCAAAATGGGCATTTGATGCTAAAACACATGCCTAGAATGTTCAAATGTGCAATCTCCCATCATGGGGATCAATGGACGTGTTTTGGGGGTGCAACCCCTTCACCTCACCCACTTTAGTAGTTAGTAAAGTGGTTGCACCCCCAAAACTTTGTCATTCATCCACCATGATGGTAGCTAGCACATGTTGACACACTGTGTGCATCTTCCAAATTTGGCACAGTTATTAAGTTAAAATTTTTGTGAGAAACAGCCACAAATATGTAAAATTTCTTTGTGCGTTTTCAGATTTTCGCTAAAACATCAATGATGTTCTTCATTTTTTGTTGAACATCATTGATGTTTTTCTTGATATCATCTAGATCTCGATTGCACACCATTATCTCCCCGATGAGTATGTGTGCACTTTCAGTGGTAAAGTGCGATTCTTCTTCCACAACATCCACATCACCTAAAATAACACACAAACCAAAAAAAAATGGCTATTGTAAAAAAGGCAGGCATACATTGATTAGCTTACCAGTAGCTGGGTTCTCCCACACTCACCTGTTGTGGTGACAAGTTCTCCAAGTTCTATGATCTCTCCTTCTTCCTCCTCCTCTGCTTCTGGTGTTGGTATTTCCCCTTCTTTGGGAGGTGTGGGTTTCCTGGTGTCCTCAGACGTCCCGGGTCTTCGCTCCCCTATGAGAATGTACAAAAGGAATACTTAGCACAACAATCTATTGAGGGCAGAAATAGGAAATGTCAAACATTGCTTGGAAGTGACGGACAATAGTTGTTTGTGGCCAGGTTCAAAGGACAACAACATTAATGTAGTCACTTTGTAAAGGTGCAAAACTTACTACCTTTTTGGTTGAAGTTTGTCAGATGGAGACACCCCTATAGTATCCACTGGAGCACATGTGTGGAACAACATAATAAAAAGGGTGTTTGGGTGTCCCAGCACTAGTGCTCTAGAGTCCAGATGGGTAAACAGCTACTGAGTGACCTCTCCTTTACATTGAAGAAATTTGCTTTACATTCTTGATGGCATCTCTATTGACAACAAACTTCCTTTCACTAAAAACAGGCCCGAACCAATGTATTTCACTCCAACTTCACCAAACATCGTATTATAAGTGGCCGAACGATCGAGTTTGAGTACGATCGAATGGACACACGAACATGAAAGTGGCTATTTTCAAATGTACAACATAGAAAAACCAACACGACAACTACTTACTTTTTTGAAGAACTCGCTTGATCTTTCTGTACTGATCGGACTCCCTCAGTTTCAGGTCTGACCAGCGTTTCCTCAGTTGATCCTTGGATCGTTGTACCCCAAAATTATTGTGCAGCCTCCTTACAACTTTAGCCATGATCTTGGCCTTTCTGACATTTGGGTTGAGGTAAGGCCCATACTTCCCATCATAGTCGTTCCACTTATATGTCCACCATCTCCAACATTTCTCCAAAAGATATATTGGAGGCCTTAAATTTAAGCCTCTGGGATCGGGACATTTCTGCCTCCGGCCTCTCCTCGTCCTCCTCCTCGTTGCTGGAATATTTAGGGTGCACCTGCTGTGTCCCCACCATGTGCTCTCCCCACTGCGCCGTAAAGAGAAGGGGTGGGGAATAGACGAGAAAGATCGTCAGGGGCGGGCGGAGTTTCACGCATGCGCACTGTATATAAAACGTCACACGCGTGTGTCGTATCGACGATCTGTGAGCAGAGGGGAGAGAGAGCTGACGCACGAGACGATCGCTATAACGAAGGTACAATTTGAACTTGGTACATCACTAGCCTAGACTGTTTATACATTGAGGCTTATTTATGGAGAAGATTAGGAGAGTTTAGCCTGACATTATTTAGTGTTTTGTCTGGTGTTGTGTCTTGCAGAGAATATGGCTGGCTTCAATGACGTCAGCTTCCTCCCCCTCTTCATTGATAAATATAGAGAGATGCCCCTTTTGTGGCAGGCTAAGCACCTGCTATACAGCAACAAACCAAAGAGGCAGGCAGCGATGCAGAAACTTCTTGAATTTGTATTGCCGGTGATCCCCACGGCAACCGTTGATAAGTTAAGAACAAAAATTGGCAGCCTGAGGAGTACGTATTTCAGGGAGCGCAATAAGGTCCTGAAGTCCCAAGCATCTGGAGCTGCAGCAGATCAGGTCTATGTCCCCAGGCTCTGGTACTACGAGAGGCTCCATTTTCTCAAAGACCAGGCTGATGTCAGGGAGTCACTCTCGACTCTTCCTTCCACGCGTCCTTCCACGCATTCCACCCCTGATGAGGCTTCCGAGGACCAACCTGTGCCTTCCAGTCAGGAAGAGGTGGAGCAGTCAGGAAGAGGTGGAGAAGCCCAGCTTGAGCCAGGTATAGTATTTTTGTACCCCTTTTTTGGAAAAATGAATGATGTTCACTTAATTCAGGATCCCCAATTTTTTTTTCTAAAGTGTTTGACATATCAACAGACAGTAGTGTTGGAGACATTTTGGGCAAGAATCTAAACTGCTGGGCTGAGAATTGTATGGTTTTCTATTTGTAAACATTTTGCAACAGTCAATAGATGAAAATTGTGTGTCTTTGATGAACAAATAACTCAAACTATGTCCCTTTTTAATACACAGGAAGACCTCAGCCAGGAGGTGGCTGTGGAATGCCGGAGCCAGGAGGTGGCTGTGGAATGTGGCAGCCAGGAGGAGGCAGGGGTTAGTGGCAGCCAAGAGGTGGGTAGGCCTAGGAGCCTGACTGTATCCCAAGTCCCTCCCCTCCGCCTTCCCTACAAAAGGGCCAGAAAGGGGGGGGGGGGGGGGAGGTGGGGGAGTCAGCGCTCCGGCTGATAAGGGAGGCTTCAGCGGCACTACATGCCACACCCACCTACGAGGAGGCCTTTGCCTCCTTGGCTGCCACTAAACTCAAGGAGATGGAGGCGGGGCAACGCAGCATGTGTGAGGAGGTCATCCTCAAGATACTAAATAAGGGGGTGGCTGGGGAGATGACCCCAGCAACACATGTTTGCGAGAGTCACCATGCTCCTCCTCCTCCTTCTGCCACACCTCCAGCACCACAGCCACAGCCTGGAAAGAAGCGTGGAAGGAAGACCAGAGTGTGACGACCTGGATTCAGTCTGGTCTGAGAGAAGATGGAGCCTCTCGTATGACCACAGCCTGGGGACATAGATGGCATCTGCAGCAGTTCCGGATGTTTTGGACTTCAGGACCAGATTGCACTCCCTTATTAAGATACGTACTCCTAAGGCCACCAATTTTTGAACATAAAAAAATGATGTCTGCCGTGGGGGTCAAAGGCTTTGCAAATTTCCCAAGTTTCTCCATCGCTGCCTTCCTCTTTGGTTTGTTGCTGAGACCTAAATAAAGGTATTTTTGATTTCAAGAAATCCTTGCCTATGTGTTTTACTTTTCAACAATGACAGTTTATTTGTGAGTAGGCAGGTACATTTCACAAATCGTAAAGTCCAATTAACAAGGGGCACTAACAACAAACAACCTCCGAGTGAATTTAGGCTAAAAATACAAATGATAATTATGGTGTTTGGATAAGTTGAGACACACCCCCCCCCCCCCCCCCCCCCCCAAAAAAAAAAAATTAATAAAGGAAATCTGGATTTAAAAAAACACACTAGAAATGACAAATCCTCCAAAAAAAAAAAAAACATCTAGCCAAGAAATCATGAAAAAGAATAAAGAAAGAAGTTTGTGAGAAGTCAGTGTGAATAGGAGCAGCTAAAACACGTCATTCTTCTTGCATTGTAAAGAAAAAGAGAATGCGCTGCATTAAACACATTTTAACATTGCAGCGTGAC